>MASP02000156.1:182589-285869 GCA_001693025.2 Colletotrichum lindemuthianum | reverse complement strand
TCTCAGGTTTCATGGCTGGGGGTGGTTAGTTAGTTTTAGTCCAGATAGGCCCTCTCAGCCATGGCCTATTTCAATATAAACTAATAATACCCTCAGCCTCTTTAATATAATATTCTCTTACTAAGAGAATAAGAAGCTTACAAAAGCCTTATTTAAGGTAAAGTCTAAAATTATACTTTTAGAGACTATATTCCTTATATTTAATAGATATATTATATTACTTTATAGTAATTACCTCTATTTATACTAAAAGTATTAAAAGTAAAAGCTAGCTCTTATTAATATATACGCTACACCTAAGATACTGAAGAAGGTATATATCAAATAATATATATATAGTATATACCTTACTTCTATATACTAAATAGAGGCTCTATTTAATATCTTATATATAGTGTAAAAATAAAAGTCCTTAAATAATAATGTTACTACACTTAATAAATAGCTTAAATAGTAAATAGAGTATCTTAACTGAGGCTTTAACTTTATATTATTTAACCTTTCTAAAATATACCTTTACGTTTTTATTAATAGCTTTTTTGCTAATAATACCAACCTCTTATTTTAATTGGAATTTATTATAATTTTAAGTTAAGAAACTATAACTAGCAATAATTAGTTTAATCTCTATAGTAACCTTATGTATTACTTTTCTACTAAAAGTAAGAAAGCTACCAGAAGTATACTTACTTTAGAGATCTATATTATAGTAACTAGTATAAACTTTACCTATACTATAGCTATATTACTTAAGAAGATTCTTAAATACTAAAAACTTCCTTAGATTCTAATTATTATATATACTAACTTATACTTACTTTATAAAGACCTTATAAAACTTAATATTCCTAAAGAGAAGTATCTAATTATTAATATTATAGTATTAAGGTAGTTATATATATATTATAAGATCTATAAGATACAGTAAATTAATAAAGATAATAATATTGCTAATATCTTTATAAAGGGTATTCTAAACTATACTCTCAAGAGATTTATTAATTTAAATTATATAACTATTTAAATAGAGGAATAGGTAACTTAAGTGAAGTAGATAAATAAGTATTTGGACGTTATTTAGATAAAAGGATATAAATTGCAAAAAATACCGTTTTTTATATAAATAAATAGGTATTAGGATATATAATAAAAAGAAAAGTTACTAATATTAGTTACACTATACTATAGGGTATGTGGTAACTATATATACTATTATATTTATAGTAGTATACTCTCTATAACCTACTGGCTATAGATATCTAATATCTAGCGTCAGCTGTAGCCTAGTAGTATAGTAATTAGTAAGTAATTACTATACTATAGATCTTAAGCCTTATATAGCGCCACACGCTATATAATATAGTAATAATAATAATAATTTACCAGAACACTAGTTTATATCTATACAACGGGATTATATACAGCATGTGATTACTCTAATAATTAAACTAATATTTACTTTATATATTACTATAATCTTAATTTAGTATATTATATTATAGATAATATAAGTTTAAATATATATAATATATTTATAATATAATAGATTTTAAAATATTATAAATATAAATATATATATTAGCTATTATATATAATATATTACAAATATATATATTTATATTAATATTAGATATATTTATATTATTATAATACTTTAGTATATAGTAGAATATGATATTTAACTTTAATATATTTGTAATATATATTATTATTAGTTTAATCGTCAGGGTAATCGCACGCCATACGTAATCTCGTCGTACGGATGCAAACTGGTGTTAGTTTTCGGGTGTTATTATTACCCCGTTACGTGGCGCGTGGCGCCACGTAAGGCTCTAGATCTACAGTGTGGTAATTACTTACTAATTACTACGCCATTCGGCTACGGCTGGCGCCGGGTGCCGGGCACCCGTGGCCAGTAGGCTATGGGGGGCATGCCGCCACGTACGTGACATCGCGTACAGTTACCGCATACCCTACGGCATAGCGTAACCGACAGTTATATTATAAATAATACTAATATTAATATAGATATTTATAATATATTACAAATATATATATTAGGAAAATAAACTTAATATATTATAAATATATATAATATGTTATATATTATTTCTTAATACTCTAGCTATAATATAAAGGAAAGATTACTAAAATTAGTTTAACTACTTAGTTTAACTATTATAAGCTACTAAGTTACTTTATAGCCTACTATACTATAGCTATATTAAGTAAATTATTAGTTTTACTAGGGAAAAGTATATTATATATATTATTATATATAGTATACTAATAAGGTTGAAAGTAATAATATTTATAGTATATAGCCTATAAGCTATATATAAGTTAGATCTAGATACTTTAGGTAATTAGTTACTAATTACCTAGTAGTTAGTAATAACTAGTAGCTAGTTATTACTAATAGTAGTAATTTCTACCACTAAGCTACACTATATAGTTAGTATACTGTAAGGTTTTAATAACTTTATAGCTATTATATTACTAATATTAGTAAACTTCCTTTTTACCTTTTAACTATAATATACTATATCTCTATATATAAGATAATATTAATTAAATAACTTATATCTTTTAATTAAATAACTTTCTGAATTTCCTCTTTTTATTCTAAATAAGTAATTTATTCCTCTATATAAATTATTATATCTTTTATATTAATAAATCTCTCTAGAGTATAATTTAGAAACCTTTTAGTAAAAGTATTAGTAAGGTTATTCTTACTGTTTATCTACTATATGTTATAGAGTTCTTAATATTTATATGATAACCTTAAAGTTATAATATTAATTATAAGTTTCTTCTCTTTTATAATACTAAATTTTATAAAGTATTTATATAATAAGTATAAATTAATATAGATAACTATAGAAATAGAAGGAAAGTTATAATAAGCTATAATCTTTTATAAATATATAGTAATAGTATATATAAAGTTTATATTAGTAATTATAATATAGATGTTTAAGGTAAATATATTTCTAGTTATTTCTTTACTTTTAGTTAAAAAATAATAGATTAAGTTACTTTAGATTATAAACTTACTTTTACTAGTAGCTATCTTTTAGTCTAGAATTATCATAAATCCTAGTTAAGATAATAGGTTAATATTATTAGTAAAGAAACTATCTATAAAAATATAGAGATATACCTTAGAGAAGTTAAGAGGGATAAAGGTTAACCTTCAATCTAAGTATTTTACTTACTATTTAATATATTTATTAAGGGTAGTAATATTATTCCTAGAGGGTTATAATTATTATACTGTATGTAAGAGGTTAAATAGTATCTTAAGCTAGTAAATTAAAGTAATATATACTTTATATATATATTATTTAATATAAATCTTCTTAAGTATCTCTAGATTTATAAAAATATCAATAATAGTAAGCTTATAGTTTTAATTCTTTTATTTAAGAAGGAAGTTTTTACTTTAGAGGGATAATATACTATTATTAAATACTAGTAGTATTAACTCTATAAGGAAGATTTTAGATTTTACTATAAGGAAGGTTTTTACTAGTTCTTTATTTTCTTATTAAGTAAAAATAGTATTAGAAAAACTAAAAATATTATTAGTTTATATACTAATTATACTAAATATCTTATTATTAGGTTAAAATATAAGGAGGTAAGGATTATAGATAGATATCTCTATATATAAATATTCTTTATAATATTGTAAGTATATTACCTACTAGTAAGTATTAATTTCAACTAAATTATAAACTAGTTTGATAATTATTATTATAGATTCTAGAGGATATTAGTCTTTAAGGTAAGTAAGTAACTTAGTTATAATATATCTCATAAGTTTAGTTTTAGCCTAAATATAAACTTAAATAATATCTTTTAGCTAGGGGAGGAAGCTTTTATTTTTTATTAATATAGGAATAATAGTTATAATTAGTTTTCAGCTACTTCCTTAAATTATAGAAAACTAAATAAGAATTATAAGCTTCCTATTATCTCTAAAATTTTAGATTATAAGTTTTAACTTCTTATATATTTAGTTACTATCTTTACTCTTAATTTTATTTATAATTTAAAACTTAAAGATAATATAGTTTTTATAGAGAATAGAATAATACTAGATAATCTTAATTATACTATTATTAATAATGTTTTCTACTTTTTTTTCTATTAACTTTTTTAAGGGAAAGCTAGAAGTAATAATAATTTTCTTTTAGTGGAGGAATTAAGAGATATTTAGGTTAGCTTCTTCCTTAGCTATAAGAAAAACTATAAATTAGTCTTTCTAGTTACCTTCTTATTATATAAAGGTAAACTAATTAAATAAGGTTTATAGAGGTTTAAGAAATAGTATTATTATCTTCTGATATTTAGTATATTTATTCTTATTAGAGGATAGTAATATATTATTTTTAATATAAGAAGGAAGGATATTATTATCTTCTAGTAACTCTAGAGTATTTAGAGGTTTAAGAATAATAGGAAATAAGATTAAGGTAAATAAAGTTTCTTAAGAGAATTCTTCAGTCTTATTAGTATTACTATTATTATAGTTATAGTGGAAGTATTCTTATATTTCTATTAGAATATATAGTTAAGGAGAGATATTATTATTTTTATAGTATATTCTTATAGTAGTTAAGTAGAATTTTTAAGGATTATAAGGAAAGTTAATAATATATATTATACTATAGATAGTAAGTAGGTAGAAGAAGCTTTACTACTTTTTCTTTTCTCACTATATATATATAAGAGACTATAGTAGGAAACTTATAACTTATAATATATTAAGGTTATTATAAGTAGCTATAGTAATATTACTAAATTGTTTTATATATTTATAGTAGATAGTTTCAGTTACTTTTTAGACTATTTATATCTGTAAGATTATCTCTAGAGATAAAGCTAAATTCTTAGTAAGTTAGAAGTAGGTTCTGAAAATAAGAAGTGTAGATATAAAACTATTTAGGTTAGTAGGATTATTTATTAACTTATAAGTAGCCTGAAGGTAATACTTCTATAATAATAATAGATATTCTTAGTAGTAAATCTTATATATATAATAGAGAAGGATATAGTAATATTCTATCTTACTAATATTATTATAAGCTTTAATAAGTATAATCCTGACGGTTAAGTTTATTATTTAAGCTTCTAACTAGAAGTTTTTAGATTAGAAGTTTATTTTAATATTAGTAGAGATAGAATTAGATAGATCTAGGTAAATATTAATTTAGTATATTTTAAGAGCTTCCTATATTAATTTTACTGAAATATTAGGTAAGAATTAAATAGTATTAAAAGTTATAGTTATATTAATAATATAGAGAATAAGGTAGTTATTCTTAAGATAAAAGATATTAATAATAACTTTAAAGTTAAGGTTAATATTATTATAGAGGATAAATCTAAATTAAGAGGGAGTAATATTATATATTTAGTATTAATAGTAGTATTTTTTGAGAGTTATAAGAGCTTTTAAATAACTGGATATCCAGCTTTATAGAGAACTTCTTAAAAATATATAATGAATAGATATCTAAAATAATAATAGAGTCTCTAGATCTTAATCTCTATTAGATATAAGGAAGTAAGTATCTCTTTCTTATCTAATAATATCTATAGATATTTCTATTTATATATAACTAGAATAACCTTCTTATTTTAATATAACTAGTTATAGATATTATTAAAAGTAATATCTAGGTAATCTATATTAGTAAGATATAATAGAAATAGAATCTTATAAGAAACTATATAGAATATTATTATACTAAATAGTATAAATATATTAACTATATCTATTATATTTATAGATTTACCTCCTTTAAGATTAGTAATTAATCCTCCTCTGGAAGCTTTTAAGAAAATAGAGAGAAAGATAATTTATTTTAGAATATTAAACTAAAAGTAGCTAACTGTAAAGTAGCTAGTATTATTTAAATTAAGTAAAGTCCCTTAGAAAACTATATCTAAATAGTATTCTTTAAGGATAAGTATATATACTGAAGTATTAATCTCCTTAATTATATTATCTTTTTTTATTAGAATATAGGTTACCGCTTAGTTTTATAGAATCCTTATAATCTTTTAACTATCTAAGAATTTAGATTATTTTTTAAAGTAAGACGTTATAGAGTTATTTAAAAAGTTACTTAGAGAACTAAATACCTCAGATTAACTTTTAAAGTAATAATCTTAAAGATAATATATTACTATATTATTTTTAATAGTAATTTTATTTAGTTACTTTTACTCTATATCTATAGTAGTACTTAAGCTCTTCACTCTATATATAGTTCTAACTGTAAAATTTACCTAGTAATAATATTTATACTAATACTAGCTTATAACTAATTTAAATAGTAATAAAATTACCTATTATTATAGATAATTATACCTCCAGTTNNATTATACCTCCAGTTATAATATTTAACCTTATAGTAGAGGAAGACCTTATAGTAATAATCTATATAGTGAGAGCTTTAGTGAGGCTAGAACTTAATATATATAGCTGAAAGTAACTACTAAGATTATAAGGTTAAGAACTTTTATAAACCTCTTAAAGATAGAATAAAACAGAGGGCTGAAAGCTAAGTATTCTATAATCTATCGCTCTTCTATATTTAAACTATCCTCAGTATTATATAATAAAACCGAAATTCCCCTTAAATCTATATAGCTATTTATAACTAGGGGAATATAATAGTGGGAACTATATATTCTATTATAACCTCTATAACTAAAGATATTAATATTTTCTAGAGAGTCTAAATAATATTATAAATATTAATATTAATAGATAGACTCTAGAAACTCGAGAGAAATTATCTAGCTATCCTATAATATACTATATTAAGCTAATAATTTCAGAGTTTAGTTATTAGTTAGATAGTATCCTAATATTAATATACTATATTAGTTACTAGATATTTTAGAATATTATAATATTATAATTAATAGGATTTTAAATACTATATAATTATACTAAATATATCTATATCTATATTATTATTATTTATATATTAGCTACATTTAATTAAAATATTAAGATTATTTACTAATAAGAATAAACTGACTCCCACTATATTTATATAGAGATTATAAGTTAGCTTATATTAGTAGCAGAAAGCTTTTATTTTAGTAGCAGAAAACTTTTATTTTAGTAGCAGAAAACCTTTATATTAGGAGTGTGAAGTTTTATCTGGGGGGTTTATAAGGATATTAAAGTTACAGATATTAAGGTTATAATAAATATTAAAATAGAGTAACTATAGTTAGCAGTAATTAAATCTCTCGAGATATTTAAATTATATATAGTGTGAGAGTGTGAGAGTGTGAGGAGAGGATGTAAGGTTAATATAGAAGGAGTTATCAGTTATTTATTATTGAAAAGGTTAACGCGGAGCGGATATACTAGCTACTGTAGCTACGAGGGGTTCAGCCTCAGATTAACTTAAGGCTAGCTATAGTAGTTAGCGGAGGTAGGAGGGCTGAAGTTATACTTCAGGAGGTAATATATCTACTAATAGTTGTAATAGAGAGTAAGCTATCAGCTCCTCCCAAATAGTAATTTTATAAATATCTCTAGAATTATTATTTAAGCTTTCTACTTCCTTATATTATATAAGGAAATAGTAATAAGTAAGTATTAATATATTTACTATATAGAAGTTAGATTTATATTAGTTATAGAAGTTTCTTTTTTCCTTAAGAAAGTATTCTATTAATTAGTAAATAGGTTTACTATATATATAATATCTTTTATTAAATTAGCTATATAGGATAGTAGGAATTAAGTAATACTCTCCTCTAAATAATATTTAGAAGTATCCTTAATAGCTATATCTATATTCTTAGTAAGAGCTTTAAGGTAAGTTATATATCCAGTCGGTTTAGTATTTATTTATACTAATTAATAAGAATTCCTCAGAATTATTAGCGTCTTTAAGTATATATTAGGATATTATAGAAGGAAGACTTATAGTAGTACTAACTGTAGATTATAATTAATTACAAACTTTCTAATATATTACTGTAAGGCTAAAGAAAGCTAACTAGCATTCTAATACCCCTCAGTATATATTTAAGAAGTAGTTTTAGAAGCTAAAGTTAATATACTATTTAAGAGGGAAGGTTCTCTAAATATATATTAGCTTAGTAAAAAGAATTTTAATACCTCCTTTTTTATCTTATCTTAATTATTAGTAATAATACTTCTGAATATTATATTATGCTAGTTAGTAAGGTAAACCTATTAACTCTTATTACTTTTAAAATAGTTCTTAATATAGTAGGCTATATTATAAAATATTATAAAATATAAGGGAATTACTAAGATAATTAAAGTAGTATTTAAAAGCCTAGTCTTTTAGTATAATAAAAGAAACTCCAGCCTATATATAGTAAGATATATTTAACTTTAGATAATAATCTCTAAAGATATAGATTTTTAATTTAAAAATATTATAGAGAGCTTCTCTATATTTTATTTGAGAGTTATATATGTTTATTAGATTAGTTATATTCTTAGCTATTAGTATATTAATAGGAAGAGATCTAGTTTCTTAGTAATTATTTATAAAATTAATATATAGAGGAGATACTATAGAAAGTAAAGTAGGGAGTTTACGCTATTAATCCTAGTTATAAAGAGATTATTATTCTTATTAGTCTCGAAAGTCTTATTATTTAAGGTTATCCTTATTATTAAGAAGTTATATTTATTACTAATAATAGTAAATTAATTATAGATCTCTCTACTTATTAAGATACTTCTTAGGATTAAGTTTTTGAAGTAGCTGGATAAATATTAAGTTTTATAAGGTTTTAATAGGTTACCTTTTATTATTACTTCTGGATTATAAAATATATCTACTAGGTAAAAGTAATATTATTTGGAACGTCTAGTTAGTTATTAATAAGTATCTTAAAGTTCTATAACTTTATAACTATTTCTTGAATTTCTTCCTTAGTTTATAGATTAAACTTATCTTACTTTATTAGGTTTATAAGAATCTGGTAGATTTACTTACCTTTTATATTAACCTTAACGTTATAAATTAGGAGAGTATTCTATAAATACTAAGGTATTTATTTGTCTGTAGTAGCCTATATATCCTCTAGCTACTTCTTAAAATTATCTTTAAAGAAATTCAGAAGGTTTCTGCTAAAGAGGTAATTATATATATATATTACTATAATCCACGCTACTTAGTTATTAATTTAGTTAGAGTTATATTCTATAATAGAATTAAAAGTTTTTTATTTACTAAAGATTTTACTACTAAGAAGAAGCTTTAGTTTTATTAGTATTCTTACCCCTAAAGAGGTTATATTACTTATTATACTAAGGTTTTTAAAAGACTTTCTAAGAAATTTTACTAATTTAGATATTATACTTATTATTCCCTAATTATAAGGGAATTATAAAGTAATATAAATTAAAAGAGAGAAGATAGAGAAAGATAGAAGACTATATTTTTACTGTTTACTAATTCTATTTATTATATTATATAGGTAAAATTTAATCTTAGAGAGAGAAACTATCTACTAATTAAGTAAGGAAAGAGAGGGAGAGGGTAGAAGGATATAGGGAAGAAGAAGAGAAATATAAGGGAATTTAGAAAAACTTAGAATACTATAAATTCCTTTACTATAGAAGTTTAGTAAGTCTAATAATAGAGGCACTTAATAAATATACTTACGTAGGATACTTTTAGTATCTCTTCTGTAAGTTAATCTTAAGTATAGATAGATATCTAGCTACTAGAATGAAGATATATTAGTATAATTATTCAAGAGATATTACCTTACCTTAAATTAAGTAAGAGGTTATTATTAAAAATATCTAACTAAATTAAGAAATTAGTAGCCTTATCTTAAATTAGGCTTAATAATCTTTTATTACTATTTCTGTCTGAATAAGTTTTATTAATCTGCAGTAAGTAGTAATAGTAAGGTTAACTACTAATTAGTATTAGTTTCACTAGGGGAAGGTATATTATATATATTATTATATATAGTCTACTAATAGGGTTAAAGGTAATAATATTTATAGTATATAGCTTATAGGCTATATATAAGCTAGATCTAAATACCCTAGATAATTAGTTACTAATTACCTAGCAGCTAGTAATAACTAGTAGCTAGTTATCACTAATAGTAGTAATTTCTACTACTAGGCTACACTATATAGTCGGTATACTATAAGGCTCTAATAGCCTTATAGCTATTACGCTACTAACACAAATAGTTAGCCTATATAGCTATATATAATATATAACTATATAGACTATATAGCCTTATTACTATATATATAGTCTCTATACTTTATAATATAACTTAGTAATAATAGTAATTATATACCAGAATACTAGTTGATATCTGTATGGTAAGATTATATATAGCGTGCGATAACTGTAATAAATAAACTAATAGTATATTATATATAAAATATATAAAGAAAGCTTACTTTCTATATATAATATTAAATAAGATATATTTATTATATTTCCTACTATTTTATATCCTAAATTCTTATTTATAGCTTCTGTTATATAAATATTCTGTAATAAATACTTCCGTAAAAAATCCAGATTTCTAATATTCTTTTTTTAAATATAAAAGAAATAATTATAATTCAAACCTCTGAAAATTCAATATACTATAAAGACTTATAGAATACATATATAAGACTTTTTCTAAATCATATAAGTTAAAATTAAATAAGTTATTTAATGTTGAAAACTCATGTTTTTTGTGTAAAAACGCTGTTTTTGACACATTGACCGTTTTTATATCCACCCACTGTAGTCTTTTTACAGCGACGTCACTCCATCCCTCCATCCCGCTACAAAATACCGGCGCTACTCTTCCCCCACTCATCGTCGATCAATCCGGTGTTGGATGTCAACCATTTCTACCCCTTGCACTCTTGTGCACGACATGATATGCCCTTTTGCTTCTCGACACCTGCAGGCCAACACGCTCTCTTCTTTCGTTCACTTGTCCTATTCCTTGCATGCTGAAACCAACGCAACGCGCAGCGACAAACACTTCACTTTGCATCTACACCAGGTAACAGCTTCATGAGCGAGCTCTGCTCTCAATTTCAGCTATGGTCGTGTCTGCACACCTAACGACATCAACACCATGTCACGCCCCCAAGCACTCGCCATTCTCCAAAAGACATACGACGACAGTTATTTGAAATGTTCCACCGCCGTGTATTACGAAAGCCAGGTATTTGCTTCTCATATGTTGATGTACCTGCGTTGTTCCACGTTCACGACATTGCTGACCGGATCAATGACATTTTAGGGCGACGAGGCTGAGGCGATGCGATGCTGGAAGACGGCCCTTGATCAGATCTACGAACAGCATGCGTCCAAACTGCTACCCAATCAGATCGTCAGGTCCGAAACCGAAGAGGCTTTGGTAGACTCGCTTCGCCAGCTTGAACTACAGTGCAAAGAGCGCATTGACCTGCTCGAAGCCTTACGCATATCTCGTCAAGACGCCATGACTCCTGACAGGCCGGTGGCTTCAATGCCTTCATCCTCGACCTCGGCTGATCCACGACTTCCGACAACGCCAGAAAAAGGATGGATCGGCCAGGGTACAATACCCGCCATTAGATACCCCGAACTCTCAAGGCCTGTCCTGCCAAAAAGACCACCCTCGTCGGCGAGAACATCGTCGGAGCTGGCAGTCGTTGCCCGTAGCCAAAGTCCGCGTAGCAGCTCCCCAACGCCCGCCCTCTCTGGTTCACCGAAACTTGCCGCTAGGAACAGTCAAAGTATGCGTTCACCGAGTCCCGAAAAATATACAATGCGAACAACACTCCGATCCGGCAAGACGAGTGACAGAAGTTCGAGGGCAAGTCACAAATTCAAGAGCGAAGGACCAGGGGCAAGCAAGGCTGCTACGCTTGCATGGAGCTCCCTTGGCCTTGGTGAGCGGCTGAGCAGAGCGCAATCAACAGATGTCGATACCTCGGTCCTCCCTCCCACCCCTTCCACCCCAGATGAGCCCCATCGTAGGACTTCTGCCTCTTCGTTCACAAAATGGGACGCTCACACGAGACGCCTCATTGCTTCACGCAATGCGACTTCGCCGTTAAAGGACGCCACAGGTAGCTTTCGCAACTCGGACGATCTTTCCCAAACTCGGCCGTCTACATTATCGTTGCGCGCCGGGTCAAATGCGGTGAACACCGTGTCTATTCAAGACACATCTCCAGTTGACTCCAGTGCTGAGCATGCGAGATCAGTGCGGCCTAAGGGCCAGGCCCCCTCAGCCATGCCATCCATGGTGTCTATCAGTAGGCGAAACTACCAATCTGACGCCGAGGATATCAGAGTTCGGCGTAAGAGCTCACCCGACGTTACGAAGATACGAAGAAGAGACCACAAAGATGTCCCTAGTGGCGCCATCGATACCACAGCAACCCAGCCTGGAGAGGATCGAGTTCGGGAACGTCGAGATACTAAAGAAGACAACAGAAACTCCTCTTCAAGCCAATCTGAGGGCGCGCAAGTCATAACTAAAACGCCACAACAGCAACGCAAGGGCAAGCGAAAAGAGAATACTGCTGTTTTTAAATATGCCGCGCCTTCGTCAGAGCATTCGGCTCCAGATGCTGATGATGAAACGATTATCCATTCAGCCTGGAGATCGAGGAAAAAAACAATACTGCACAACCTGCCACCAGGCGTTGAAGAAGCTGCCGCGAAACAGATTCTCAATGACATTGTGGTTCATGGTGACGAGGTCCATTGGGGCGACGTTGCAGGTCTCGAGATAGCCAAGAACGCGTTGCGCGAGACTGTGGTTTACCCCTTTCTGCGCCCAGATCTATTTATGGGACTTCGAGAGCCCGCAAGGGGCATGCTCTTATTCGGGCCCCCTGGTACCGGAAAGACTATGCTGGCACGGGCAGTAGCTACGGAGTCGAACTCAACCTTCTTCTCGATATCGGCAAGCAGTCTGACAAGCAAATATCTTGGGGAATCGGAAAAACTAGTTCGCGCGCTGTTTTTGTTGGCCAAGGCATTGGCACCGAGCATCATCTTCGTTGACGAAATCGACTCACTATTATCTCAACGATCGGGTGCCGGCGAACACGAGGCTACGAGGCGAATCAAGACTGAATTCCTGATTCAGTGGAGCGACCTGCAACGCGCTGCAGCCGGCCGCGCTGTGGATGATAAGGAAAGGACCCGGGGTGATCCTAATAGAGTTCTCGTTCTCGCAGCGACCAACCTGCCTTGGGCGATTGACGAAGCTGCGCGACGACGATTTGTACGACGTCAATATATACCGCTTCCAGAACCAGAGACCCGATCGACACAGCTGCACACACTCCTTGGCCAACAAAAGCACAGCCTCACGGATTCCGACGTGATAAAACTCGTCACCCTTACTGACGGTGAGCCCCCATCAATTTCCACATAGCTAGGCAGTCTCTAAACATTCATGCATAGGTTTCTCTGGCTCTGATATCACAGCTCTGGCAAAGGATGCTGCAATGGGCCCTCTTCGCTCCCTTGGCGAGGCCTTGTTACAGACGACCATGGACGAAATTCGAGCAATATCTCTGGAAGACTTTGAGTCGAGCCTAAAAACGATCAGGCCTAGCGTGAGCAAGGTAGGTTTGAAAGAATACGAAGATTGGGCAAAAGAATTTGGTGAGAGAGGTGGGTGACACAAGACTTTCAACCGGGGGGAGTCGATATGTGGGCGAGCGCGATGGCGATACCCCTTGTCAACGGCATGCTGGGAGGCGTTGTAATCATACATAGCAAACAGACTTGCTCATTTACTGCAGTCCTTCTGGTCAATAGAATTGAAAAGGTTACTACTACACCAGTGATGAATACAGGCAACCATCAGGCACACCAAACTCTGAGCGCACCATGCGGTCAACAAAATTAGAGTGACGTAGCGTCTTATCCGGTCATTGAGTCGGCGCCACTTTGTCCGGGGCCCCATTCAGATCGCGATATTATACAGTGCGATGCTTTCGCTCGCAACGGACGTTGGCGTATTTAGCAAGCTCAACCAACTTAGTCAACCACTGGCTCGGGTGCCGCCTTCGATGTTGTAGTACTCTGCGTGCCTGGCGCTCGTCTCGCTTCCCTCGCTTCACGTTGCTGAATCCGGGCCGCTAGGCGTTCCTCCTCTGAAGGAATCGGTGGTCGCTCCTCAATGGGTGTGCCGTAAGGAGCGATGATGTTCTTGACAACGTGACGCTTGTGACGGGATGTCCTCCATCCTGGAACGATGGAAACAACGTCGCCGGTTCGAAGCGACGTGTTGGGGTCGTGTACAAGGTAATTTTTCGGTTTTGTGAACATCTGCCGAACGTTTGGACATTAGACCACGATGCTTCCGCAATGGCTCCAGATTACTCTTACCTTCTGCACCTTCTGGTTCCATTGCTGACCACCCACACGCACCTTGACTGTCTTCTGCATGCGCCCTGCGCTTACAACTATACCGTGTAACTCACGGAAGACCTGGCGCACCGCAGCCTGAGTTTGGCTTGACATGATGTTGTGTGCGGATTCTGCGTGACAGTTGGTGATTTCGTTGCGACGTTTCTTTCTGGTGGGTTAGTGTTGCATGTAATTAGGGGGCAAAATCTGGTGTGTATTGTGTGTAACTAAACGTGGCTACGCGCACCGCGTGAGGCTTCTTTTTAACTAGTTTAAGTGGGATAAGGTTTATAGAGACGCCATAAATGCCTGAGGCTTGAATAATATAAACTCTAATACTTAAATATATTATTTCTAATATATTCCTCTAGCTTTAAAGGCTATATTTATAGGCTAGCTTTTTTATATAATACTAATTTAAATACTCTATTTATATTTTATAAGAAACTTTTTTATAGCTTTATTACCCTTATTAAACCTCTATTCCTATAGTAGGAAAAATAATATTATTTACAGGCTATTTAGGTATTCTTATTATTTAGACTGAGGATATCTCTAGATACTTTATATATTTTAGATATTATTAAGTTCTTTTTTAACTATATTCATTAGAGGCTAGCTATAAGAGATATTCTAGTGGTGTCTAAATAGTATTATAATAAACTTAAAAAGTTTATATCTATAGTGAAAACTCTTTACTAGACTATAGGGATAGTAGCTTTATAGAGCCTATATAGTAGTATTCTATATAAGCTCTAAGGTTTAGATTTATAATATACTCTCTACTAACTCTTCCTTTATTATTATAGTAATAGTAATTATTAATAGCTTTATAGTTATATTACTAATTACCTAATTACCTAAGTAAATTCAGTTAATAGAAAAATATATTCCTCTAATATTAAATAGCTTAGTTAATAGAAAAATTTATATTACTATCCTCCAGATTACTTCCTAAGTAATTCTATACTGTAATTCCTCTTCCCTCTATAACTATAAGATATATTCTTTCCTTCTATATTATAACTATTGTTTCCTATCTTTAGATAATTTATCTACCTCTTTACTATATTCCCTATAATACTGCTAATTTACCGTTATTTTACTTCTATTTTCCTATTATTATTACTTCCTTCTATTATATTAATTACTAGTTCTACTAATTTTCGTTTCCCTAATAATAATTCTAACTACTATTTTCCCCCCTATAAGTCTACCTCCTATACTTATAATAACTATATTATTAAAAGTAATTCTAATAATAAAGAGAATTAACTTCCCTAAATAATTAAGTTTACCTATCTTAACTATTACTTTAAATATAATAGAAGTAATCTTACTTAAAGTTATATTCTAAATTAAAGTAATTTTTACTATAAATATTTAGTAATAAAATTAAAATATAAGTAAAACTTATATCTCTTCACTATTAACCTTAAATTATATACTATTAGTTACTAAGTTAATTATCTAATTACTTATAGTAAGTATATTATTACTTCTACTATTTCTGCTAGTAATAAGGAAAATAACTTTAAAAGTTACTATATTACTATCTTTTTACCTAACTTCTCTACTATAGTTTAATATTATAATAAATATCTCTATTATATCTAATAGATATTCTCTATTTATATTACTACTATATTTACTATTCTCTCTTTCTATACTAAGAACAATATTTTACCTACTATTATTTTTACCTCTAAATAGGTAATTACTAACTTTAGTAATATTATATAGATAATAGTGAGTTTCTTTTTTTTTCCTTTTTTTTCCTTCTAAATTATTTTACTAATCTCTTTCTAGTAGAATATTATTATATATTCTAGTAGTTATATTACTTCTTATAACTATTATAGTTATATTCTTAGTTCTACTAAAATTAGTTTACCTATTTACTACCTCCACACTCTTACTACCTTTTACCTCTATTAATATTATCTTAGCTAACAGTTAGCTATATCTATTCCTATTAAGGATAATAATAAGAAGAATAAGGAGAATAAGGATAAGTTTATAAATTTAATAAAGAAGGGGAAGAAAGATAATAATTTTTTTATTAAGAAGTAACTTTATAGTTTTATATTTATTTAGTTTAGAAGCTATTTTACACTCTATTTATAATCTATATAACTTTCTACTATCAGTAAATTAATATTAGTTTATTATTTTTATAAATATTTCTATATTATAATTTAAAACATAATATTATTTTATTATTAATAAGGTTCTCTAAATATTTCCAGATTAATATACTATAGCTTCTCTATTTAACTACTATATTTTAGTTCTATTTATATACTAAGATATTTTGTATTATAAGAATTTCCTTAATTTTATACTTCTCCTAGACTTTACTATTCTTTCTTACTGAAATAAGAATAAAATTAAAATAAATATCTATATAATATTATAAAAGTAAGGAGATATTTTTAGCTTATTTAATAAGGTTAATAAAGAAGATTAAGTAAATACTGGGGGAAATATTCAATATAATATTAAGTAAGCTTAATATATTAATAATATAGTATTTATAAGCTACTTAATTAAACTTCTTATTTAGTTAGGTTATCTTAATATATTATAAGAAAAGCTAAACTTTATTATTAATATAAGATTTTTCTACTATTTATTATATTCTATTAGCTTCTATCTTATTATACTATTAGATATAAGTTATTTTAGCTTAAGCTAAAGTTATATTCTTCTTAAGGTAAGTAAGAAATATTAAAGTTTACCTAAAGTTTAAATTTATAGAGAATTTCTCTACTATAATATATAGAATAAATATTACCTTAAAGTTATTTAGAAGTTTATTAGAATTTACCTTAGTGATAAAAAAATTCCTATTATTAAATACTAGTTAGTATATAGTAATATATAATAGCTAGTCTATTTTTAAAAAAGTAATATATATCTATAGAAATACTTAAATTTTAGATATTACTCACTTTACTTTACTATCTATCTAGAGGTGAAATAATATTAAAAGAAGTTATTTAACTTCTATAGATTAGTATAATATTAACTAAAAAACGCTAATTTAGTTAACCTTTTAATTAGTAATAATTAATATAGGGAAACTATAGAACCACTACTATATATTCTGAAAATACTTTATATAAGTTTCTACTTATATAGATATTATAGCTTCTAACTAAATATAATTAGAAAGCTAATTAGTAATAACTATTAGAAACCAAAAATTACTTTTTATAGTAGAAGGTAATTTTATTATAAAGTTAATTAAGATTTAGAACTAGAATCTATTAGAAATTAGGAGAAACTATAAAGGTTTCTAGTAGTATCTCTAACTTTTATAAGAATATTAGTAGATATTATATATCTTAACAAATTACTTAATATTTCTTAATATTTTATTCTAATATCAGTTTTATAAAAATATTATAAATATTAAATTAATACTAAAGTAGCTTAAAATAGGAAAATTATAGACTATTTAAAAGATTACTATAGTTAGTAGCTTATATTTAGGAATTTAGACCCTACTTTAGTATAATAATATATTATCTAACCTCACTAAGTAGTTAGCTATCTATATTCTTATATTTACCTCCGGGGGGAATATTTATACTACTTAATAGACTATATTCCGGTGGATTTTATATATTAATATTACTGAAACCCCTTAGTTCCAGAGTATTAATAATATAGTATTCTAGAATATTATATATTTATTTAGTAGTTTAATAGTATTTTACTAGTAATTATTAACTACTAGTGTGGATTCTTCCCTATCTCTATTTATTTCTTTCTGTTAAATTGAAATTATAGAGAGTAATCTAACTATATTTACTATATTAACCTACAGGGGGTAGAGAATCTATATTAGAAGCTATAGCTTAGTTATATTATCTTATCCTTATCTTAATAGAATATTTAGGTATTCCGTAAGGTAGCCTAAATAGTATTTCAGAATAAAACTAAACTTAGATAGAATCTCAGCCTACCTAACTTAATACTTTAAGATAAGTTTTAGACTTATAAAATATTCTAAAACCTTTTAGTTAGAAAGAATAATAAGAGATTCCACTATATTTTATAATTTTACTAACTATATTCTTAAGTATAATATAACTATTAATAGCTTTTCATTATAAATAATATAATTCCGCTAGGCTGGAATTAGCTAGACTAAATAGTAAGCTACTACCTACAGAATATCCTTTTTATCCTTCTATAATAAATAACCTCCTAATACTACTTCAGAATAATTTACCTTTATTACTATAGGTTTCTCTAGATTCTATTAGATTATAATTAACTTTAATATAAATATAATTTTAAGTATATTAAATACCTCATTATAAGTTTTATTCCACTAGAATAAAACTTCCTTCTATATTAGCTATATAAAAGACTTTATTAGGCTGGAGAATTAATTTACTAAATTACAGTAAAAGTTTATAAACTTAAGGAAGCTTTAGATACTCCAGATATTCTTAGAAACCTTCTACTTCCAAATAGTCTTAATTTTCTTAAAGTTATATTATATTCCCTTTTCTACCTTAATAATAAAATTAAGATATTTAGTTTTCTATATTAAGAACTTATATTTCTCTAGATTTAGATATAAGCTAGCCTGCTCTAGTTACTTTAGAATTTAAGTAACTTTAGCCTTAAGATAAGCCTGTAACCTATAGCTGTAAATAAGAATATTATTAAAATATATTATAATACAATTATTAAGAATATCCTAAAGTATCCTATTAGTATATTACTAAAATATAGTAGGTATACTAATTAATCTGAAAGATATAACTAGCTACTTAAATAAGCTAAAATATATCTAAAAAACTATCTTATATTTATCCCCCTCTATAATATAAATTTTATAGAAAGCCGTCTAGATATCAATCTTTATAAACTATTTTACCTTAGATAATAAGTAAAGTATCTTCTTAATTAATAATAAGAAGTAGCAGTTATAAATACTAATAATATTAAGAATATAATAGTTAATATAAAACTGCTACTTTCCTCCCAGCTTTTTAATTAAAAGAATAGATACTTCCGCAGCTAAGAAGTTAATTTATATTTAGCTTTTATTTATTAAGTTAGTAATCTAACGTTATATCTTAAGAAGATACTTTTAAAGTATATTATAGAGTAGTTCTTAAGGTAGATTCAGTTTAATTCTATCTAGGTTTTTCTTAGGTTATATATAGTAATTAAGAATCCCCTAGTAGAGTGGAAAGCTAGAAGCTTTTTCCTTATTAAATAAGTGTATAAAGGAAATATAAATTTTTAGTAAGATAAATACTAGTTACTTTAAAGTTACTAATAATATAGTAGTAAAAACTATATTAATTTATATTAAATTAGTAGCTATCTATTTATAATCTTCTTCTTTTATATTTATTAATATAATTACTAATAACTTAATAAGATTAGTAAATCCCTCTATATATATACTTTTTAGAATATTACTAATAGCTAATATTATAAAGCTGTTAACTATATCTATCTTTATTTTATTTCTTATAGAGTAAAAAATAACCTCTCAGTATTATAATTATAACTTTCTAAAAATAGCTAACTATATCATACTCAGAATAATATAAAATAAGGTTTTAGATATTTATCTATCTAAATTAATATAAATTCTAGCTATTTTAGTAATAACTATAACTTTACTAGTATTTAGAATAGTTTCTAGCTAGTAAAAGTATAGGAAGTTAATAATAGTAAGATCCGACTACTTTATAAACTTCTTACTAATTACTTTATAATAGTTATAACTACTATTAATTTAGATAGAGATAAAAAACTTATTATTTATTAATATAGAAACTAGAAAGGATAGTTTATTTATCTAGCTTTATATCTCTTTAGTTTTATCTACTACTATACTAACGTTATTAGTAATTATATTACTTTACTCTCCAGAAAGTTTCTTCTGAAGGATTATTCTTTTCCCTTATTATTTATAATTTCCTTATTTAGTTATAAAGTCTGGATATTAGTATTTAAGGCTATAGGAGAATAGGTAGAATATAGCTTATATTTAGTAATAAAATAATTCTTAGCGCTATAGTAAATATAGACATTAGTCTGTATATAGGTTTATAGAACTACTAAGTTTACCTATTAGGTTCTATATATATTTATTATAGTAGCTAATAAAGGTCTAACTAATATAAAACCCTAGCTGCCTAACTTCCCTTAGTAAAAGTAATTAGTATTATAATAATATTATATTAGTATTAGAGTGGCGTAAGTTATGCCCACACTAGTTATCTATATATCCCTATTCTGATTAACTAAAAGTTCTATCTATAGTTAGTGTCGGGCTAACTAAGTACCGATGTGGCAAAAGCTATAGCAGTGGGTAACATACCGAGTGCCCCACTTTTTGCACTAATTAAATAAGAGGGATTATCCTATAGATTGATCCTAATAGTGTATAGCGTATATATATACACCGTAATATAGACTTAGATATAATAAAATAGAGACTACTAGTTGCGACCTAGTTATGATAAATCGATCGATTAGAAACGTTTACTAATTATAAACTAACACTAATTAGTAATTTAACTACTACTAATACTTAATACTACTACTTAACTATAGATTAGTAAGGAATACCTAAAGAGATAAGATTACAATACTTACTAAGGGATCCTATAGACAGCTTCTAAGTAGAAATAGGTAACTTAAAGCTATTATAATTATATACTACCCTAAGAGAAATTATTAATATTATACTTACGATAGAAATAGAAGTAAAGATAACCTCGTGATAACCTATTTACTTAATATTATATTATATCTACTATATAATAAAAAGACAATTTAGATTAACGTTAAATTGAGATAGTAAGTATTAAGATAAAGTAATAAGATTAATATAACTAGAAGGAAGGAACCTATAATAAAACTACTATCCCTCACTACTGCTCTCTAATATCCTATATATATTTAACTATTGAGAGATAAGAAAATATCTTAATAATAGTAAATATAATATATTAGTAACTAAAAATAATATATTATAAAAACTCCCTCTCCCCCTTTTTTTTCTAATATTATATAGAAGAAGTAAAATACTTTAGTTAATATATCTATATCTATTATATAGCTTACTTAGCAGTTAGAACTTAACTATAATAAGAATAATAATAAAGAAAGGGATTCTTATTTTATATAGTAAGGAGATCTTAAGAATAATTATAAAAGTATAATTAATACTATAAACTAATATATAAATATCCCAGATTTAAAACTAAGTAATAATATCAGCTTATAACCTTTTTTCCCCTATATATTCTATATATAACTATAGTAGAGAAGTATCCTAATTAGGATTCCCTAAAAATAACAAAATTATTAAGAATATTATAACTAATACTAAGACAGAAAGTATTAAGAAATTATTATTCTTTATCCCTACTTACAGGTGTCTAATAAGTATTTAATAAAATATGAATAATAATAAGATAACTATAAGTTAAACTGATAAACACTATAACCAGTATAAAGAGGAGGAATACTGATATTAATATTATTACTATCTACTTAAAAAACCCCTATTAGGAGAGTCCTTCTAATAATCTATACTCTAAAAGAAAAGCGAAAGGAGAGATATTTATACTAATAGTAAGACTAGAGAATTAAGAAGAGGAGGAGATAATAAGATATAATATAAAAGGAAGATTATTTAAATTAAGGTAAAGTAATATATCTAACTAACTAATAACTACAGTTTATTCTTAAAGTTACCCTCTATAGTAATAATAGGCTAAGAGATAGTTACTAAATAACGTAAATATGAGTAACTAATAATATCTTCAAATTCCTACTTATTATCCCTATCTAATATAGATAGTATATTTATATAATAAAAAGCTAAAATAAGTTACTAATAATCTTAATAATATTACTATTAAATTATAATCTACCTCTATCTCTATAATAAGCTCCTATAAAATTACTACTAAAATATACTAATCTATCACTAATATTACTAGTAAGGAACAATATCTAGCGAATTAATAAAGATCTTAAATTAGAAGATATTAATAAGGTTTTCACTAGAAGGAGATATCTACTTAATAGTAGTAATTTATCAAATAAATATATATACCTCTAAAGCTGCAGTTTTTAGAGAAATATCTATAATTAAGATATAGTAAAACTATACTAACTATAGATATTCTCCCAGTCTAATACTCTAAATATATCTTCCTCTCTAGATCCTATTAATAGCTACTATAAGGATATAAATAATATTAATATCTCTATAGCTAAAGTTAATAAATATAAGAAGGTATTCTAATATACAGAAGTAAAGATACTGATAGGAATATACTAAAAAGTTATATCTTAGTAATGAAGTGAGAATATTAAACTCTGAATAAATATTAATAATATTATACTTAATAATATCTTTATCTACTACTATGTTTATCTATAGAAAAAATAAAGTATCTACTTTAATAAAATATAGAAAACCTACTATATTAACTTTAAAGAATAAACTCTAGAATACTTTAATAATATAGAGAGAATATTAATATAAGCCCTTAAGAACTACCTTATAGGGAAAAATATATATTTCTCTATAGACAAAAATATAATTAGAGAGAAGTTAGTAGAGATTCTTAAAAGGGAGATATTAATAAGATAGATAGTAGAGAATATTAAGAATAACTAATAAAGCTACCTAGCCTTCAGATAAGAGATTATAAAAAATCCCAACTTTATTAATAATCTCCTAAGAATAGGAAGTTTTACCTTTATTAGTTAATAACTCTCAACATCTAGAAGCTTAATAATAGAGATAGCTACCCTACAGTTAATACTAATAATATTAATAATAAAAATAATATTAACGCCAAACCTACAGCTTACAGACCTAGATATCTATATAGATATTAATTTACTAAGAACCAGAAAAATAATTAGTATTACTAATAAAAAAGAAAGATACTTAAAACTAACTAGACCTCTGAAGTTTTATATTTACCTCAGAGGGAAATATTAGTTAACACTAAAATACTATATCCTATTTAACTAACCTCACAAGAAAGTTAAATTATTATTCAGTAAAACTTACAGAATAAATAATAAATATACTAAAGAGAAATATAATATCTTCAAGGATAAGATATAGATATTTATTACTAAATACGTTAGTTATAATATTAACTAGAATATAGTAGGAAGAGTATCTAATAATATACTAATAGGGTAAGTATACTTATACTATAAGATATTAATTTTACTAATTTAAGATAACCTCTTAATTACTTAGATAGTAAGAATAGTTAGAAATAAGTTTAAGATACTTATAGTCTATTTTAACTACTATAGGAAATAGAAAAATATAAACTTTAAGATATTTACTAAAAACCATAAATATACTAATATAGTTAAAATATTTAGAGTAATAATAATATAAATTAACCTCTTTTAATATATCTATCTGAATCTATAAGATCCACAGAAGGAAATTAATAAGAAGATATATATAATTATATACTAAATATATAATATAATTAATATACTTTATAACATTATTAATAAAGCTAAACTAACTATTAATAAGCTATATAAATAGATAATAGAGATACTTAAAAGTTAAAAGAAATAGTTAAAATAAAAAGCTAACTATATTATAGATTATAACTAATTTCTTGTGGACTATATATATGATAACTAAAGGTAGAATTAGTATTTTAACTACTCTTAACTACCTTATCTATAATATTTACAGAATAATAAAACTATCTTAGGATAACTCTATAAAAAGATATAGAGTAGAGAAATATAAGGTAAATATTAAGTATATTTAAAATTAGTAAATTAATACTAATTAATAAAGTATCCTCTAGAGGAACGTAAAGTTACTACTCTATAATTTAAAAAAGTATTGATTATTAATATTATATTAGTAGAAGAGATTATGGTATATTTTAATAATATTAATTCTATAGAGGAGATAATAGAGGAGGCGAAAGATAATATAGAAGAGACGTTAGAGGATAACTTTATAGTTATCTACTTTATTATAATAGATAGTAAACAGGAAACTATTAACTCTATATAACTTACAGAAATTCTTTAGGATTATATTTTTTACTATTTAATAACTACTAATAAATTAGAAATCTTCCTAACTTTATAGTATTTAGAAGTTATTTTTAAAAGTATCCTCCTAGATATTAAAGTAGGTAAACTCTCTACTAGAAATATATAATAACTTAGAGTCCTCTAGAGGATCCTCCCTAATATCTCACTAGATAAGATAGCTTTAAAGATAAATATTAGATTTAGAGATAGATAAGAATTTATAAGTTTTAGTGTCGCTAGAATACTTATATCTTTTAGAGATATTAACTTTAATATTATATCTATAGCTATATTATTTCTATTAAGCTTCTTTAATATAGACTACCTCTAAATATATCTTAATAATCTTAATAATAAAATTAAGTAAGAAAGAGTATTATTATCTATAGAGAGATATAATAGATATTTATAGTTCTTAATATAAGAGGATTCCTATAATAAGATTATTAATTTCCTTATAGAGATAGAAATATAGTAACTTTATAAGAGATTTAGCTACTTTAGTATCTATAAGTTAAATAATATACTTAAGAGAGTAAGTAAAACTGTAATTACTAATAAGATTATAGTAATTATAAAAACCTACTACTAATATTAAATAAATAGTAGGATACTATACTAGTTTAAGTTTAACCTTAAAGATAACTATAAGTTTAATATAGAGATTATTATTAATATTATATATCTTAATAGTAATAAGTTTATATTATATACTATTAATATCTCTATAGTATTTATAGTGATAAAGTTTATAAGAAGTATCTCTATAGAGGATATATAATATATACTGAAAGTATACTAAATTAATATATACTAAAGACTCCCAGATAGAATTATTACTAATATAGAATATAATTTTATAGCTGAAAGTTTTAAGAGAGAAGCTTATAATATAAGTAGTAAAGTTAAGATTATATTAGTTAAAACTTATAATAATATTAATAAAGTTAAATATTACTACACTCTCCTACAGAGAATATATAAAATTATTTAAGATAAAGCACTAGAGATTAATAAAGAGGAGATATTATAAAATACTATTAAAGCTATTAATAATATAAGTAGCTTAAATAGCTTTATACTAACTCTACTAGTTTTTAGAATATATTTATATCTTAACTTAATATTACTATTATCTCTAGATATAATAAGATATATAGTAACTATCTAGAAGGTAATAAAGAAAGTATATAAGATCTATACTTAATAGTAAGTCTCTAATATCCTAAATATATATAATAATCTCTTAATAACTACTATCTACTATCTACTATTATAATTAGAAATATATATCTACTATAAATATTAAGAATAAATAGAGTTTTTTAGACTCCTCTTAATTAATAGTGAGATATATATTATAAAAATAGATAGTAAACTTAGTATTTTTAGATCTATAATAGTTAAGCTATACTACTAACTATATAATAGGGAGATAGAAAATTAAAATTAGTATAATAACTAACTACTAAATAAATATCTAGAGAACAAAATATTAATAATAACACTAAGTAAAAAGAAACTAAAAAGATAAAAATAACTATAAAAAATATAAACTTTATTATAGAGGTTAATTTTATAGATAATATTTACTATAATATCTATTTAATAGTAAAGGAGGTAGAGATATTTACTAAAGTTATTAACTTTCACTTATATAGGTTTATTCAGACACTAGAAAGTCTTTTTAAGAGATTATATACTATAGAGTGGGAAACTCTACTAGTGAAAAATATAATCTACCTTAAGTATTTTAACATCTGAAAACATAATAATATAAAAGTCTTTAGCTTCCACTTTATTAATAAGGTTAAAAATATAGATAATATATTATATAAAAAGTTATAATTAGTTATTAAAAACTTTAATAATTAGGAGAAAACTAATATCCTTATATAGTTACTAATAATCTAATAAATAAATTACTATCTAATATTAATATTATTAGTAATACTTAAAGAGGTTACTTTTATAGAGGTTTACCTCTAAGATATTATATAAATATATATATAAATAGAGATAATACTAAATTACTTTATACTAATAAAGCTACTTCTAAGTCTATAAAGCTTATATCTAGAGGATATTATTATTATTATTATTTAACTATTATATAGTCTTATAGAATTAGATACTTATTAATATATAATATATTCTAACTACTATAAGGATAAAATATAGATAGAAACCTCGTTATATAATTTATACTTTATAATCTCCAGACTTAATAACCTACACTTTAGTATTATAAATATATAAATAGATAATACCCTCAGATTCTACTTACCTAAATTTAATAATAAAGAAGAGGAAAAACTTTAGTAAGTAGGATTCGCAGCTAAACTAAAGTTAATATTTATATAATATAAACTCCTTATATTTAATAGAGATATAATTACTCTAAAGAATAATAGTAATATTACTCTTATCTAAAAAGGATAAAAAAAGAAAATTAAACTTATTAATTATATATTTAAAACTATAAAGTTAATATATATTAAATAATAAGTATAAGGAGTATATATAGCTTTTATATACTAACTAAAAGTATATTTTTATCTCTCTATTACAGCTTAATATTAAGACCTAATAGTAGAAAATATTAAGAGACTTAATAA
This sequence comes from Colletotrichum lindemuthianum, assembly GCA_001693025.2. Taxonomy (NCBI): domain Eukaryota; kingdom Fungi; phylum Ascomycota; class Sordariomycetes; order Glomerellales; family Glomerellaceae; genus Colletotrichum; species Colletotrichum lindemuthianum. The sequence goes on along the minus strand of MASP02000156.1, from coordinate 258,721 downwards.
ATACTTAATATAATAGATAGATAACTTTAAGAGAAGCTTAATATTTATCCCCACTAATATTAAGATAATAAAGTTATGTATCTTTATTAATAGATTCTTTACTAATAATAATAATATAATATCCTAGCTGGAGTTTATTATTATCCTAGAGATAGAGGAGATAAATAAGAATAACAATATTTTTAAACTTAGAAATAATATTATCTATTTCCACTCCACTAAATTAAAGAAAGTTATATATAGTATATTAGTATCTAAAATATATAGTATAACTATAGAAACTAATATAAAATATATAATATTTACTATATTTAGGTAAGTAACTAAATACTTTAAAATACTAATAATATTAATAGTAATTTATACTAATTTCTACTCTCTCTATAAATACTTTATTAAGTTAGATATTATAAAAAAGAAGTATCTTATAGTTAATATTATAGTATTATAATAATTATATAAAAGAAGAAAGCTTTTTAAGATCTAATAGATTAATAGTAAAGATAATCTTACTAATAGTATAACTAAGATATCTAATAACTAAGCTCTTAAAATATTTATTATTATAAATAAAGTAATTATCAGGATAGAAGGATAGGTTATAAAGGCTATAGAGGGTAATAAGAGGAGGATATAAGAATGAAGAAGGTAAATAGAGGATATTACTATAGAAAAGCTTTAAAGTATCTAAATAGTAATAATTAAAAGGCGTACTTTTATAAGTAAACGCTATTTATAGCGTTTAATCAGTTTTTAATATATCTAAAAATAAAAATATATATAATTAGTAGCTAGGTTTTTGCGTTTTATACTGTTTTTTATATCTTATGCTGTTTTTACGTTTTATACTATTTTTGCGTTTTACGCTATTTTTACGTTTAACGCTATTTTACGCTTTTGCCACAAAAGAGAGTATTACTAGTGTCGGGCTAACTGGGCACTAATGTAGTAAAAGCTATAGTAGTGGGTGATATACTGAGTGCCCCACTTTTTACACTAATTAGATAAGAGGGATCATCCTACAGATTAATCCTAACGGCATATAGCGTATATATATACGCTATAATGTAGACTTAGATATGACGAAATAGAGACCACTAGTTGCGACCTAGTTACGATAAATTAATCGATTACGAACGTTTACCAGTTGTAAACTAACAGTTAGAATTAAGGTTAGTTATAACTTTATAATTCTATATTAAGAATCTTAAGATCTATAGTAATTATATAATAATACTAAACTATAATATAATAATCTATTTAACTAATATTATGACTAATAGTAGCTATTTAAATTTAATAGGAGAGAGTTAGCTATAGATAGTTTAGTTAAATATTCCCTACCTAAATATATCCTTCTTCCTAACTTATAACTAATTTAAATTTAATAAAAAACCTTATAAACATCTATTTAGATTCTTATTAGAGGTAATATATCTTCTCGAAAGCTTAAATATTATAATAGGGATTTTTATAGTATTCAGTAAGGTATTAGAGGAAGATATTAATATTCCAGCTAAATAGAGACTTCTAGGTTATATAGAAGTTACTAATTTATATCTAGATTTTTAGTAAGAAGTTAATTTAGAGAAACTACTAAAGATTCTCCAGTCTTCTAATAAAAGTCTAGTTAACCTTAAGCTTATACTATATAATTATCTTCTATACTAGAAAGTAAAGAATATTATTATTAAAAGAAATACTAATTAAGAGAAGCTTTCTCTTTATAAAAAAAGTTTATATAATTTGCAAGAATATTTTATAATTCCGTTAGAATTACGTAAGAGCCTCTCAGAAAGCTTAATTCTTATTTATAAATAGGTTTATCTACTACTAGTCTGTTAGAATTCCTATTAAAAGTTCTATAATATTAGTATCTACTATTATCTTTATTATCTTCTGTATTATTTATTTAGTTTACTGTTTACTGCTAGGTTAAATCTAGATAGGAAGTTTATTAATCTTAGAGGCTAGCTATAAGAGGTACCTCAGTAATATCTAAATAGTGTTATAATAAACTTAAAGAGTTTACACCTATAGTGAAAACTCTTTACTAAATTATAGAGGTGGCAGCTCTGTGGAGTCTACGTGGCAGTATTCTACATAAGCCCTGAAGCTTAGGTCTATAGTAAATATATATATAAGTATTAATATTATTTGTAATATAATATATATTATAAATATATTAATATTAAATATTATATTCCACTTATATTCTATATTATAACTACTAGTTAAATACTAGTTAGTATACTGAATATTTCTCTATTAATTATATAATATTAAATAGAGTAATATTGAATAATAACTATTATTATAATATTAAAACTATTCATTATTAAGTTAATAGTATATATAAAACCAAATTTAGAATATATAGATATTTTATACTACTTAATTTTAGATATATAATAAGTATAATATAAAAGATACTTATATTAATTAATATATACATACTAAGATATATTAAGGTGGAAAAAATAGATCTATTTTCCAATTACTTATATATATTAATTAGTAAGATTGAGTTTAAATATTTACTAGAATATTACTAGAAGCTAGAAGTTTAACTTAATAAATCATTATTAATTCTATATTAAATTGATAACTATAAATATCTAAAATATATTTATACTTTATATTACTTTATATATCAATTTAACTTTACCATATTTCTGAAGAATTTACTTTTAACTATTAAGTATATAATAAGCTGGCTAAGTAAGGAAACGGTTTTATTTTATATTTATAAGATATTATCCTTAATACTAGAATATTCCGCTGCGGGATATATTTTAATAACGTTAGTATAACTGCATTGTTGAAAAAAAGCTACTAATTAAATTAAAAAGTCTTATTAAATTGAATTATAAACTAATCAAACTATATAAGGTATATTTGGAATAAGAGAACTCCGGAAATAAGAATATTAGTAATCTGATAATAATATATTTAAAGGCTGGATTACTAGAAGCTTTATACTTTATATAAACTATATTATTTCCTACCTTAATATTAGTACTAGTAGACAACCAAAAATCACTTACATCTTATAATAAATCCTTTAACAAATGGATTCTAACAGTATTACTTTTACTTATTCTAACCCTCCTGAGTAATTTGAAAATTAGGTTTACTTTTTATTTTACTATTTCTTTTAGGCTTTCTCAGCCTAGTAAGATAGTCTATTCTATTGGTTAAAATATTAATCTGAATCCACTTTTCACTTCCTTTAGCTATCATTTTTTTAAATTTGAAACTCCAGCTCCAACCAGAGTATTTCAAAAATATAAATATAACAAATACAAATACATGTATTTGTATTTGCTCCACTATTACAAAAAATACAAATACATGTATTTGTATTTATATTTTTTGAAACAGTATTACATTACAAATATAATATATGTATTTGTATTTGTATTTTTTGTATTTAAATATATATTATAAATATTATTTTTTACCTAATACTTAAACTAAACTTTTATATAGCTTAAACCTAGTATCTTAGAACTAAATAGCTTTAGCTTATAGCTAATTTCTATAATATAATATATATTCTTAAAGTTAGATAATAATAAAAAGAAATAGTTATATTTTATATAGAGATTTTAAATCTATATATACTACAGTAGTAAAATATTACTTTGTTTAAATATAGATATTATAGCATTACTAAGTCTGCTTTAATATAGTAAGTAGAATACTAAAGAGTATATCTAATAGTATATATCTATAGATACTTATATTAAAATATAAAGTAAGATATTAAATATCTTTCAAAGTATTCTAGTAATATATACTATATTACTACTAATAAAAGTGTAATATTAAAGTTTTATTTATATATTTTAGCTCTTTAATTATTATTTTTACTTAATCAAAAGGCTTCTTTTTAATATAATCTGAAGTATAAAAGTAATTTGTATTTAATTACAAAAAATACAAATACAAATACATGTATTTATATTTTTATTACAAATATATGTGTTTTTGAAAAAGACAAATACAATACAAATACATGTAATGTATTTGTATTTGTATTTGTATTTTGTATTTGTACTCTGTATTTGTATTGTATTTTGTATTTATTCTTAATACTCTGGCACCAACTAACTTTTCTACTATTAATTATAATAATTATACATCTGAAGCTATCTTTTTACCCTTTTTCTTTCCAGCTAAATTAACTAACTAAAAAGACTTTTTAGTATTATACTTTACTGAAATTTCTTTTTTATATTACTTAGCATTTATATTACCTTTTTAGAAAATCTTTCTTCTATAGGGCCTTCTAAAGACTCTTCTATAAATTCACCCTTCCAGAAGATTTCTAGCGTTTATATTAATACTAGAAGTATTAAACCTTCTGTAAGTATATTTATTTCTTATATTTATATTTATAACTAAACTTTGATTTATTAATATACTTTAGAGGAAGAGCTCCCCCATATTTATGGATATTACTAGAGAGTTTTTAGGTTTCTTCCAAACTTAAGAAAATACTATACTAGAAGTAAAAAGAATAAAACGTTATATAAATATGTGAAGTATTAGGTAGCTTTTATTACTTAGAACTTAGTAAATAGATATTTTCATTTCTTTTCTATATTATTCTCTATATTACTTTAATATTTATTTTCTTATTTGTTTTTATATTTATGTTCTTATTTATTTCCTTAGATTTGTAGAATATTAATATTATAAGGTAGTTTAATTCGAAAATACCAAAAAAAGAAATAGATATAAATAGTAATTAATATATTAGGTTTGGATATTTTCTTTTTACTACTACTAAATATTAGTATTTTATTTTATATTAATATCTTATTAGTTATTACTTAATAGCTTAGAATTACTTTACTAATATTAATGATACTTTGAAATTAAGTTTCTCTATTATAAAGTAATATATAACTGTAACTACAATAGTTTTAAATTAGTTACATTTTATTCTATTAATACTAATATTCACTTTACGTATTACTATAACCTTAATTTAATGTGTTATATTACAAATAATACAATACAAGTATATGTAGTATATTTGTAATATATTTGTAATATATTAGTTTTTGAGATATTACAAATACAAATACATAAATTAGCTATTACATATGATATATTACAAATACATGTATTTGTATTTGTATTAGATGTATTTATATTATTGTAATGCTCTGCTACTAACTATAGCTACTTTATTTAAATACTTATTATAACCTCTATATTTGCAACCTTAATATTCTTACTATACCTTACTTACCCCTAAGATAAAACTTCACGCCTCTAATATAAAAGTTTTCCACTACTAATATAAAAGTTCTCCACTACTAATATAAGCTAACTTATAATCTATATATAAGTATAGTAGAACTTAGCTTACTTTTATTAATAAATAATCTTAATATGTTAATTAAATATAATTAATATATAAATAATATCAGTATAAATATAGATACTTATAGTATAGCTATATAATATCTAAAACCCTAGTAATTATAATATTATAATATATTAAGATATTTAGTAACTAATATAGTATATCAATAATAAGATACTATCTAATTAATAACTAGTTTCTAAAATTATTAGCTTAATATAGTAGATTATAGAATAACTAAATAATTTTCTTCTGAATATCTAGAGTCTACTTATTAATACTAGTACTTATAATATTACTTAGGCTTTTTAGAAGATATTAATATTCCTTATTATAGAGGTTATAAAGGAAAATTTAGAACTTACTATTTATAGTAAAGTGTAGAGATCCTTGAAAGAGCCTTATAGCTATATATAGAGGGAATATAAGGAAGTAAAAAGACTTATATTTAGTATAAATAGGAAGCCTAATCTGAAGGATATTTATATCTATATAGCTAGAGCTAAAGAGAGCTACAGAATAAACCCCGTAGGATATAGAGCGAAGCCTATATTATAATATACCCCCCCCAGATATATAATACTATTCTTAATAGTATTATATATCTGGATAAGGCTATTCCCAGTAGTTTTATCTAAGTTTTCTAAATATAATAAGAGATCTTATCTAAATAACTATTTCAGAGTGAAGGTAACAGGATGTTAAGCTATAGGTAAGGATATATAGCCTTAAACTATAAGTGAGGGTAATAGAGCCTTTAAGTCCTTTAAGGTTATAGCTATATTAGCTATAACTATTATTTGTGTAAAAGTAATAATTCTAGATAGTCTCTATTATCTGAAAACTGTCTCCCCTGTATTCTTTTCTGAAAGAAGATCTTTTAAAAGATATATCTGAAAAGTATAGAGTCTCTAAACTGCAGCCTGAAGTATCTCCAGTACCTTAAGGCTGCTACCCTCCTAATTTTACTTGGAGATATATAGTTACTTAAGATTAAAGTGTAGGCTTGAGTGTATACTATATAGAATATAGCCTCTAAGCTAAATAGAGGTTACTAGGCGTTAGTATTTATTCTACTCTCTCCACTATAACCTATATACTTTATATACCTCCTTCTAATAGAGGTATATATATATTATTTTAAGCTAATTTCACTTAATATTTATAGTATATATACTAATAGATATTATAGTTATTACTTTTGTTTAAAATATTATAATAGTCTGTTTTTATTTAATAGCCTAGAGGGTATTATTAAGTAATTCCTCTATGTAGTGGCTATTATAATAGGCTGAATTCTTAGGATACTCTCTCCAGACTATTAGGAATAATTCTATAAAGAAACCTACAGCCTAAAATATTAAAGTTTATCTAAGTATTAACTTTAGTTTATAGCCTAACTTATAATCTAGAATCTTTAGTATTAAAATAGAGTTACTTTTATAAATAGAATTTTTAATTCTTCTTTATCCCCCCCAGATAAATGGAAATATTAAAGTTTATCTAAAAAAGAATATTTAGAGTAACTACTATAGGTAGAGTCTATTTTAGTTAAAGGAACGCTATTTTATAGGCAGCTAATCTACATATAGGAAAGATAGAGTAATTAAGAGTGAAATAAAGTAAGAAGAGGAAGAAGTAGCTAGCTGTAAATATAGTATAGCTAGAATACCGAAAGGGTATTAGGGCGCCGAGAGGATACCTTCGAGAGATTAATAAAGTAAGATTAAGGACTACCTTACGTATAACGTTTAGAGGGATAATATAGGGGCGCCTTAAGAGGGGTAGTACTGCGTATATATTAAGAGAGATATATAGGGGCGCCTTAAGAAGGGTAGCGCTGCATATATATACGTCTAAAAAGAAGAATTAAAAAGAGACTTATAAGTATAGGCTACGTTCAGCTTTAGCAGAGGGGTGATAAGGTTATTAAAGGAGAGATAAAGTTATCTAAAAAGCTAGGTTTATAACTATAGTGAAGTATAGAGATCCTCAAAAAGGCTCTATAGCTATATATAGAGGGAATATAAGGAAGCAAAAAGGCTTATATTTAGTATAAATGGAAGGTCTAATCTGAAGGGTATTTATATCTATATAACTAGGGCTAAAGAGAGCTACGGAACAAACCCTGTGGAATATAGAGCGAACCCTATATTATAACACTATTATATTACCTTAGTTGCAAGTAGTTACATAGATTTAAGGGGAATTTAGATTCTATTATAAAGAATATAAAAAAGTAATAAATTATAGAATACTTAGCTTTTAGCTTTTTATTTTATTCTATCTTTAAGAGATTTATAAAGATTCTTAACCTTATAACCTTAGTGGTTACTTTCAGCTATAAATATTAAGCTTTAGCCTTACTGAGGCTTTTACTATATAGATTATTACTATAAGGTCTTCCTCTACTGTAAAATTAAATATTATAACTGGAGGTATAATTATCTATAATAATAAGTAATTCTATTACTATTTAAACTAGTTATAAGTTAGTATTAGTATAAATGCTATTACTAGGTATATTTTACAGTTAGAACTATATATAGGGTAAAGAGCTTAGATACCACTATAGGTATAAAGTAAAAATAACTAAATTTTATATACTTACTTCTTTCTATTAAAATACCTTATAGATTCTTCTTAAGTATATTAAGATACTATAAACTATATAATTTAATATCTCTATAGAATAGAATTTCTAGTATTTCGGTTTAGAAGCTTAGGGAGTATAAATAAAATACTTTAGATACTTTTAATTACTAAAAATACTTCTTTGATAGATAATAAAAATACGTTAAGATTAGATTACAGCTATATTATTACTTTATTTAGAGAATTAATTGAATAGAATATTACTTAATAAAATACTATTATAATATTAACCACTAAGGTAGAACTTCTTAGTTTTAAATATACCTTAAAAGAAGCTATAACTCTAAAGGGACTATTTTAAACTATAAAGTTAAACTTTAGAGATATTTAGAATATTTATTATAATAACCAGAGTATTATAATAATATAAGTACTTGTAACATAAATATAAATATATATATTTATTAGAGTTATAGCATTTTGGTATTACTTTTTTTATTCTACATACCCTATATTAGGTAAACAAAGGTTAAGTATTCTACTTTAGTCTCATAACCCTATATTTTCTATTTATTCTGGTAAATCAATTATTAGAGTTTAGGTTATTCAATCTATATAAAATATACTCTAAATTAGTTAAACCTTAAAATTAGAAAATTTGATTAATAGATTATATAGTGGCCTATATGTTAATAGCTTCCATTTATCCGTTATATATAAGGTCAATGTTTTTGAAAACAAACTCTATTTTAATAGATATATCCGGAAGCTTTCCACCTTTAGTGGAATTAGAACTTCCTATTTTTATTACTATTTCTACTAATATTAATACTATTTTCAGATATTATTCTGGATTTCCTATTCCTCTTTAATTTATTAAATATTAAATTTCCTTAATTTATTTATTAGTCTTTTATACTAGTTTAATAGGTTATAAATCCAGCTTATATATTTTTATCACTTTATTATATACTAATTCTTATCTTTTATTTATACTTATATCTATAGTTTTATCAATATCTATTTAGGTTATACTAAAGATTATACTAGTTAATCTTAAGTCTTCCTTTATTTATTTATCTCTAAAAAACTTCTCTTAACTATTTTTATAAGGTTTTACAGTCTATTTCTTTTTTAACCTCAGTTAGTAACTAACTAAACCTTTATATGAATTAATTAGTTTAATACTGGATAAATCTATAAGAAGATCTTACTAGTTTAGATAGTAGGTTTACTATCAGGTTAGGGAAAAAGATAGTTAAGTAATAGAGGCTAAAATCTTCTATATCTAAATCCACTAAGATCTTTTATAAACTAGCTCTTTAGATTCACTAAAACCTTTTATAAACTAGCTTTTTAGATTAACTAAAATCTCTATAAATTAGAATACTATAAATTTACTAAGATCTTGATAAATTAGAATATCTATTAGTTTATTAAGATTATTATATACTAGATTATATAATCTACCAAACTATTAATAAAAAATAGTCTTATATAAAATCTGAATTCTAAATCTCTTCAGGTTATAGTCTTTATATTAATCTAATAGATTAACTATTAGGTTATTTATCTGTTAACCTTTTTGATTAATAATATCTTACTGAAGTTAAACTATTAGTATCTTAATTCTATACTAGAATCTAGATTAATTCTTTATTAAATAACTACTTTATATATTAAAGTTATTTTTAAAAATTACAGAAGACTCTATTAAGGTTATAGCTATTTTGCTCTAACTCTTTTTATTCCAAATACCCTATATTGGGTGAATAAGGGTTAAGTATTCTACTTTACTCTCATAACCCTATATTTTCGATTTATTCTAGTAAATTAATTATTAAAGTTTAAGTTATATAACCTATACAAATTATATTCTAAATTAGTTGAACTTTAAGTTCAAAAAATTTGATGAATGGATTTTATAGTGGCCTATACGTTAATAGCCTCCGTTTATCGGTTATATATAAGGTTAATATTTCTGAAAATAAACTCTATTTTGATAGATATACCTGGAAGCTTCCCACCTTTAGTAGAATTAGAACTTCCTATCTTTATTACCACTTCTCTCAATATTAGTACTGTTTTCAGATATTATTCTGAATTCTCTATTCTTCTGTAATTTATTAAGTATTAAATTCCCTTAACCTATTTACTAATCTTATATATTAGTTTAATAGATTATAAGTTTAGCTTATATACTCTTATTACTTTATTATATACCAATCTTTATCTCTTATTAATATTAATATCTATATCTTTACTAATATCTATTCAGGTTATATTAAAGATTATACTATCTAACCTTAAGTTTTCCTTTACCTATCTACAGAGTATTCCAAAAATACAAATATAACAAATACAAATATATGTATTTGTATTTTCTCTACTGTTACAAAAAATACAAATACATGTATTTGTATTTGTATTTTTTAGAAACATATTACCTTACAAATATAATACATGTATTTGTATATGTATTTTTTATAATAAAATACACTAATTTAAGGTTATAGATATTAGTTATATTATTAATAATACTCACTAAGTAAAATCTAATTAGGTTAAACCTAATATATTTAATCTAATAGTATATATATTAATATAGTAATTGAATTTTAGATTAAAGATTATAAATCTAACTTTCAAACTATTACTATTTAATACTAAGATTATTAAATATTAAAACTATTAGATACTAGAACTATTAAATACTAAAACTATTAATTAATAAAGCTATTTAAAATAAATCTTATAGCTAAGAATATATAAAGAAAATCTCTAGTAAATATACTAATTACTACCTATATCTATTATAGTATTACTTTCCTCTATATTAGTATTACTACTATTATCCTCTTTAACAGTAAAGTCCAATTTATCTACTGAAATTTCCCTATAATTAAATAAATCCATATATAACTTAGAAATAAATAATTCAGAATTATTATTAAGTTTATTATTATAATTAAACCAGCTTTTTAATAATCCTAATTACTTTTAACTTTAATATTTTAAGTTAGTTTTTGTTTTAGTAATAATATTACCTAATTAATTAAAGTTAGATTCTATAGTAGCTGAGGTTAGTGGAACAGATAAAAACTTTCTAGCTAAAATACTTAGTATAGGGAATTTTACTTTATTTTCTTTCTACTAATTATTAGGCTGTATCTACTAGTATTATTAGTAATAGCTTTTACTTATGTATTTATATATAAATATATCTATTAATACTTCTAAGTATTATTACAAATTACTTACTTTATCTCCTTATAATAGAACTTTAAAATAGTTATTTAACTTATTCTTTTGAAAATCTTTATTTTCTTTTTTACTTTAAATAGGAAATAAATTACTAATAAATACCTCTTTAGGTTTAGATTAAAGAAGTTTAACCTCTTTAGGTTTAGCCCTAGACTAATTAGGGTCTATTATAAAATTTACTCAAGAATTAGTAGATTCTCTAGCTTTTCCTTTATTTCTATCAGTATTATTAGAAATAATACTTTCTAAAGGAATATAATCTTTAATAAATTCTAAAAAAATCCTTTTTATTAGTAGATTGTAAATTATTACTAATACACTCCCTTAGGCTATATTTTAATAAAGTAAACTTATTACACTCTTAAGAATAAAATCATTATATTAATATTAATAAAGTTATTATTACCTTTTATATTCTTACTCTAAATTCTTTTTAGTTAGATTTATAATAGAGATAGATATAAAGTCTTGAAACTTATTATCCACTAAACTTTTAATACTAAGTTTAGAATTTAATATAAAACTAAATAAATAAGGTTTATATTTAGTCTTATAGATACTATTAGAGATAGAATAAGGAAAGTATTTTTATAGTAATAAGATTCCCGCTTTAATTAAAGGTAGTAATAAAACTGAATAAAGATTAAGTATTTTATAACTTTAAAAACTAAAGTTAGTAGGTTTAGGATTATATTATAATAAACCTATTATTATATATTATAGACGTTAAACTCTATATCTTTACTTATTCGAAATATTACTTACTTTATTAACTTTATCTACTAATATAGTATATAAATTAAGCTTATTAAATAAATTATAATACATATTTCCAATAAAATCTATAGTATTACTAATAGTAATATAGAGATAGCTTTATAAATAAATAGTAGAATTATAGAATACTTTTAATATATCTCTTAGATATTTAAATTAAATCCAACCAGTTTCAGAAGGATAAATAGCTTTATATATATTATTTTTAGTTAAATTATATAGAGTATCTAAAGCTAGCTTTAGTTCTATAGCGATACTAATTATAGGATATACTGAATTTAATCTAATTTTACTACCTATTAAAAGTAATAGTTAGTAAGAACCTATATATATAATATAGTAAGATAATGATATATATTTCTTATCTAACTATAATATATAATAATTATAATTACTTATAAAGAGGAATCTTAGTTCTATAATTATTAATAGGGAATTCTTTCTCCATTTTCGTATAGTTTATAGCTAATCTAAATTCTTTATATAAGATACTATTATTTTGAAGAAGAATTACTATTCTCTTAATAGCATCAATATTACCTATGAGCTATATTAGTATTAAATATTTATTTACAGAATTTAATATATTGATATATTCGGTATAACTAATTATTAGATAAAACTTACTAAGTTAGGTTTTTATTATTCTTTCTGTTTCTCTTATAGATAATTTATTAATAGCTTCACTATAATTATTTATAATAGCAGTTATTTTAAACTTAGCTATATCTTTATTATCTACTATAGTATTAATAAACTTATCTATAATAACTTTAGCTACTAGATTAAATATATAAGCTATATAGCAAATATTATATAAAGTAGTATTCCTTTTCTAAGTATTATAGCTTTCTAAGAAGCTATTTAAAAAGGTAGTATTATTAAAGCTATTATTGTAAGTAATACTATAAGTATTTATATATTAATATAATAGTAATATTACTATAATAAATAGTAGTAAATATCTTTTCTTTAGGTTTAAACTATACCTTATAATAGACTATTCTCCAAGTTAATACTTATTTATAATATTCTCTTTAAATACCTTATATATATACTACCCTATATAAGCTTTACTAAGATGTTTAAAACTCAGGATTAATTTTAAGAATGAGTATTTTGATATATATTAAGATTTAGTATTTCAAGTTAAATAATTAAGAAATTATAATAAAAGATAGATTATATATAATACTTTCATATACCTAGTTAAATATAGTTTAAATTAAATAAATTATTAATATAGTAGGTAATAACCTCTAAGTAGGCTTTACTATCTATATAAGTTTATTTGGTTACTTTTGCTTTGTACTTATAGTAGTACCTAAGGTCTTCACCCTATATGTGGTTCTAACTGTAAAATGTACCTGGCAACAGTATTCATGCTAATGCTGGCTCACAACTGATTTAAACGGTAATAAAATTACCTATTATCGTGGACAATTATGCCCCTAGTCTTCAGGGGGCAACATGTCTACTAATAGTGGCAATGGAGAGCGAGCTATCAGCTCCTCCCATATTAAAGTAGTGTAAGTAATATTAGGTGCAGTAATGTAGTAAATATTATTAATAATAATTAAAAAGAGAATAACATATATAAAATATAAATTAATTATAATATTTTTAATTACTTACCTATTAAAGTATAATATTAAACTATTAAACTGTATTGATATAATAATACTATAAGGTAGGTAAAAATATAATAGAAAGTCTACAATTAAATCTATAGCTTCTTTTTAGTTTATATTATTAATATTTAAAGTAGATTCTCTATTTCTCTTTCTATTAGAAGTATTTAAAAAAAGTTATTAATACTAGCTTAAGTTATAGGTCTCTTTTCGGAGCTTATATAATTAGAAACTAAATAATAAAATTAGTATACTACTTTAGTATAGAGAAATAAAATACTTGTTAATAAACTTAAATAGAATACTTACATTTTATTTAATTGGGATCTAATTGTTCCTTTTCTAAAGTAGCTATAAATTTATACTGAGTTTTATAGTAAGTTATAGCATTAAAGCTTTGAAATCTTCTAGCTTTCGTAACTATCTTTCTATTATAACCTCTTATATTATAAGTTAATTCTATCTCTCTTTCTTTACTTAGGTTTATAGGTAGTAATCTATAAGTAAATAAATTATTAACTATAGAATATTACTTAATTTCCTTAAAAATATAATTCTATTGATTTTTAATAGTATAACTATAATAATATTCTTTTAAATTACTATTGATAGAAATCTGAGAAGAATTTATATTAGAGTTACTTAGTTAAGAAGGAGACTTACTTAGTTAAAACTATTCGCCAGATTTGGAGGTTATTTTTAATTATTAATTTCGGTTTTATAGATATACATAAAGTTAAATATAAATAGTTTGGAAAAATAAAGTATATAGATACTAATTATCAGTTAACATAAAGATAAAGTATATAGATACTAATTATCAGTTAATATAAAAATATTAAATAAATAGTTATTAGATATTTCTCTTAAGATACTAAAGTATATTAGTATTTAAGTATAATATTTATCTTTCTCGAGATTTCTAAGTTATTATACAGTTGATTTAAAGTTTCATTTACCTAGTAAATATATAATACTTTCTACTATAAGTATAATATTATATAATCTCTATAATAAACTATATTATACTATATATTAAACTTTATATTATATACTTAGACTTCAGAATAATATAAACTACACTTTTGAAATTCAAGTATATTAAGAAGAGTTATTGACTATAGTTTATAATATACACTATCTTAGGTATTATATATATAATAGCATACTAGATATATAGTATTAGTTATAAGATGCTAATTATACTATAGTATTACTAACTATCCTATAGTATTACTAATTATTTTATACTATTATTAGTTATACTATAGTATAACTAACTATACGATAATATTACTCACTATATTATAGTATTACTAACTATATTATAATATAGCTAATTATATTATAATATTACTAAATATATTAAAGTATTACTAACTATACTATAATATAACTAGCTATACCATAATATTACTAACTATATTATAGTATATAAATTAAATTATAGTAAACTAGTTATATTATAGTATACTAATAACATTATAGTATTCTAATTATAATATAGTATATTATATATACTTAAGTATATTAATTTTTATATTCTAACCTACTTTATAGAATATAGTAGTTATGTATTTACTTAAATATAAGTTACTAATTATAGCTATAAGTAATACTTCCTAGTATTATAGAAATATAATTTAGTAATACTATCTAGAGAGATTAGTTTTTCTACTATTATTATCATATAAACTATAGTTTTTAGTATTAAAAAGATTTAAGATAGATAGTAAGTAAATTGAATTATACTAAGTTGAATATTAATTATATAAGTTATAAATTATTACTATAAATTTGAATCTAACATCTATAACTTTATTTAATTATATTAATCAGTATATAAATAAGCAGCTAGTATCAAAAATGATATTATTATATCAAGTTAATAATATTACTAATTTTATACATAATATTATTTAATATAAAATATAATTATATTATAAATTTAATAATTTGAAAAAGCTAGAAGATTTCTTGTATAAAATAGGAATATTTTATAGTATTATTAATAATACTAAGAATAATAGTATTTTCCTTACTATAATAAAGATTATTAATAGTAGTACTATAAGTAGCTATTTTATTAATAATATTATTAAGAATAATAATCTTAGTATAGAAGTAAGTTGGATTCTAATACCTATTTAATACTATTAAGTATTTAATATTATATTTAAATACTAAGTTCTTTTAGTTTGAATTAGTAGATATATTTATTAACTTAGTATTAAGTTATATCTATAATTATCTTAGAAATATTATAATATATTTAGGAGATTCTATAGACTTTAAATTTATTAAAAATATATATAAACTCTGGAAGACTTATTTAGATTATAATTCTACTTATTAAATTTAGATTTATATAATATAAGTTTTTGATACTTATTATTTTAAAGTACTCTATTTATAATAGTTATAATAGCTTAGGTATATTTAGATATATTCTTTATTTTTAATAATAAGATATATACTAAACATATTAGTATAAGTATAGAAAATTAAGTAATAAGAATTAATCTTTTAAATAAACCTAAGGTATATTTTAGTTAACTACACTACTATACTGAAGTAACTTATACAGCTTTTAATAAATATACTAATATTAAGTTAACTTATAACTTACTAAGTTACTATTATATATATATAATATTTTAGAGAAAGTAATAAAATAAATATAACTATTATTAAAAACCAATATTTTGTTTTTCTACTTTTCTTTTAACCTAAGAAGTATATAAAGAGAAATACTATAGTAAAAAGTAGAAATATTTCAAAACTATTCTGGGAAAAATACTATAGTAGAAAAAATAAAACCTTTCAGACTATACTAGGAAATATACTATAATGAAAAATAGGAAAGAAGTCAAAAAAAAACTAGAATATAACTAATACTTAAAATATCTATAAAGTCTTTTATTGTTTTTGCTTCTTATTTTATACTTTTTTAAATCTAAAATAAACTTAAATTCTCTTCTACATTACTTATAAGTATAGGGGAATTTATCTTATTTAAAAGATTAATAAATTAAAGTTTAGTTTCATAAGTTAAAAGTAAACAAAATAAATACTAATAGTTAACTTAATATTTATAATACTAATAGTAAGACTAGGAAGCTACTGGGATACTGGATTTATAGAGGGATTTTAAGAAGGTTTTATAGAAGTTAAGCTTTCTAAAAAGTAATATAGAGGTTCTATAGTATAATAAAAGGGTAACGTTCAAAAGATTATAGTATTAAAAGGTTTTCTTTATTTATAGAGTCTGTAGAAATAAAAGAAGGTAAAAAGGAGGATTTAGAATTAAAATTATTATAATTAATATTCAAAACTTTATTTAAAGTTGGGTTTTCAGTAGGAAATATATTATTACTAAAATAGTGAAAAATGTATTTAAGTTAATATTTTAACTAATAGGATTGGTAGCTTCAGTAGAAGAAGGAAGGTTAAGAGAAAGGTAATATAGTAAAAAATAAACTTAGTTTCTAAACTACTTGGGAGGGTTAGGATAGATGAAAGTAACATTATTAAAATCCATTTTTTTTAAAGAGGTTAATATAAAAGTTTGGTAATTCTGGATTATATAATAAGATAGTTCTTAAAGTAGAAAAGAAAGCAATCTTTATAGTTTTAAGAATTTCTTATAAATTAATATATACTTTAAAAAGGCTGAAATAGGTAATTTTAGTATCTGCGAGTTTCTGTTATTCCAAATCTATAATATAGAATTTATTTGAATTTTATTTTGATTTAATAAAGGTTTTTAATATAATTGGTTATTTTTAAAAAGGTGTAGTTATATTACTGCAGGCTGTTACAGGGTAAAGATAGCTTATTATAAATATAAAATATAAGTATTAGGTTATTTAGTAAGTAATTTAGAGGTATAAACTTGAAGTTATAATAAAAGTAATAAGTAAATAAATTTATTTCGGGTTTTAAACACCTAGATATATATTTCCGGACGAATTATAATAGTATTATATTATCTATAGTTAAGAAGAAACTGGATATACTTATACATATTCTTCTTGCTAATTAATTATAATATATATTACGTTAGGAAGTTTAGTAAAATTATATACTTTTTATATAGCATCTAAATATACTTCTATAACTAGTAAATTATTATATACTTATATATTAATTAGTATAACCAAAATCTAATATATTCAAATTAATAATAAAACTAATATCTAGTTATCAATCTAAGTTTATAAGTAAACTAATTGGTATATATACTTACTACTTACTTTAGAGCCTTATATTACTTATTAACTAGCTAGCTTTAAGTTTAAAAGCTTTCTTATATTAATGTCTATATTATATTATATTCACTTAACTAAAATACTTATATAATCCTATAATATCCCAGCGTTAAGTTAGGTAATAGAATATTTTCGAAACAAGGGTATATTTTATAATACAATACAAAATAGACAAATACAAATATAATATAAATATATATAATGTATTTGTATTTGTATTTGTATTGTATTTTGTATTTATTCTTAATACTCTGCCTATCTATCTCTAAAAAACCTCTCTTAATTATTTCTTTAAGGCTTTACAGTCTATTTCTTTTTTAACTTTAGCTAATAACTAACTAAACCTTTATATTAATTAATTAGTTTAATACCAGATAAATTTATAAGAAGATCTTACTAGTTGGGGCAGTAAGCTTACTATTAGGCTAAGGAAAGAGATAGTCAAGTAGTAGAGACTAAAATCTTTTATATCTAAGTTTACTAAAATCTCTTCTAAATTAACTCTTTAGATCTACTAAAACCTTCTATAAACTAACTCTTTAGGTTTACTAAGATCTTTATAAACTAAAATACTATAGATTTACTAAAACCTTTATAAATTGGAATATCTATTAGTCTACTAAGACTATTATAAACTAGGTTATGTAGTTTACCAGACTGTTAATAAAAATAGTCTCTTACGAGATTTAAACTCTGGATCTCTATACGTTATGGTCTTTATATTAATTTCATAAATTAACCGTTAGGCTATTTATCTGTTAACCTTATTAATTAATAATATCTTACTGGAGTTAAACTATAAGTATCTTAATTCTATACCCGAATCTAGATTAAGTCTTTATTAAATAACTACTTTATATATTAAAGTTATTTTCAAAGATTATAGAAGAATCTAAATTCTACTTTATTTCTAAGTTAAAGGAAACTTAGAATTATAGTGTTTAGTCTATCTATATAAAGACGTTACTTACTAATAAAGATACATTTGTAAATTTAACTAAACCTGTTACTGAAAGTAACTTTAATAAGTATAATAAGACTTTCAGTTATATATAGTTAAACTATAAGGATAGCTTTTTAAAAGTTATTAAAAATAATATTAATATATTTAATAATTTCAGTTAATTAAAAAAACTTTATAAACCTACTGGTCTTTCAAATAAGTTACTTACTTATAAAAAACTTTTTAATATTACTTTTAGTAATTTTAAGTTTATAGAGGAGTATTTGAATAAGATAAAAGAACTTATTAATACTTTATTCTATAATAAGGTTAAATTACTAAATTAAGTGGTTATTACCTATTTTCTAAATAGTCTAGATAAAAGTTATCAGGATTTTATTACTATTATTACTTAAAGTCTCAGATTTAATAAGGATTTTTATAAGTTAGATTCTTTATTCTCTAATCTATTAGATAAATTTAGAAGAAAAATATACACTTCTTTAGTTAATTTACTAACTAAGAAGGATTTTAAGAATAAGGTTACTAAGTAATCTTCTAATAAAGTTAAAAACCTTAGAAGAAACAGAAGAATATCTTCTATAATTACTGTAAAAAAACTAACTACACAAAGGAAAACTATTTTAATCTTTATTCTGAAAAAGCATCTAGCTGAATAAAAGCTTTAAAAAATAAAGGCTCTTCTTTCTCTACTTCTATTTATAAAAAGAAAAAGAAGGAGAAAAAGGATAAGAATAATAACTATACAGGAGTTAATATTCTTTTAACAGATAATAATATTAAAGAAATTTCTGGTTTTATAACTAAAGATCTAAAATAACTTAATTTAACTGTTAAAAACGTTAAAGAGGGAGACAGTAAGGAGGATATTAAGTTTGAAAATATAACTTTTACCTAACCTCTTTTAAAATCTTATACTAATAAGACTTTAGGTTCTTTAATTTCTGAAAAGATTTAAGATACTGGACGTTTTAGTTTTAATAATAAAATTAATACTATTTCTTTCTTTTTTAATACTGATGCTATTATTTATATAGTTAAGAGTTACTCTCTTTTAGTTAATAAAACAAAAACTATTAAATCTATTAAGTAAGGTAATACTAAAGAGATTATTTTAACTTTAAAAGGTAATTTGAAAATTACTTTAAATAATGTTAAATATCTTTTGAAGAATATCTATTATATATTACAGTTAGATATTAATCTATTAAGTTAATTAAAACTTAGTACTATAGGAATCTCATCTATCTTCGTTAATAAATTTATATTATTTATTATGAATAGAGATAAGTTATTACTTATAGAAACTAAAGTTAATAACCTTTATAAGTTTCAACATCCTATTAGTAAAAACTTAGTTCTTAATAATATTATTAATAATAATATTAATAACTTAAAACTCTAGTATAATCAAATAGATTATATTAGTAATATTCTTAAGTTACTTACTAGTACTATAAACGATATAAGTTATAAGTATAGTCAATATAGTAAATTACCTACTTATAAAGCCTACCTTAAAGGTAAGTTTACTAATAAAGTTAATAAAAACTTTAATAACTTTAAGAAGTTTAAGTATCTTAATTATATTAGTTGCAATTTATATAAGTATATATCTTCAGAAACTTATAATTACTATAAATACTTTATCTTATTTATTAATAAGTATAGTAAGTCTATCTGGGGAGGGTTATTAAAAACTAAAAGTTCTAAAGAAGTAACTTCAGCTTTTAAAGAGTTTATTAATATAACTAATAATGATAATAATAATAATAAGAGAATTAAAGAAGTTAATACTAATAGTGGCTTTAAATTCTCTAATAATAAAATAAAAGTTATCTATCTAAATAATGATACTATTTATAATATAAGATCACTCTATACTTATAAACCTAATAGTTTAATTAAGAAAGTAATAAAAACTATTATTAATAAAGCTAGAACACTTCTCTATAACTTTAGTTTACCTTTATACCTTTAGGGTCTAGCTATTACTACTTTAAGCTATATTTATAATAGAATACTATATTTTTCTGTTAAATTCAAAACTCTATATAATTTAAAGAATAAAAAGAAACTTTTTATTTCTGATATAAGGATTTAGGGTAGTCTCTGTTACTATAAGATTAAGAATAAGTATTCTAAAAAGCTAAATTTTAAGGCTTAAAAGGATACTATAGTTACTTTTAACTATAATATCTATTTAGTTTAGAATTTTGAATCTCAAAATACTATTTAGTCTAAAGATATTAATATTCTTAAAAATCAGTTTAATTCTTAGCAGAAAGAAGATTTATCTATTTTTAGTAATATTATTATTATTAGGTCTAGTTAATCTATATAGACTAAGTTTAACTAACTTAAATTTAGTAGTTTTTCTAAAAGTCCAGTTATTACTGTTAAGTCTAGTAGTAATATTACTAAAGATACTAATTCTCTACTTCCTTCTAATAAAGTAGAAAATAGTAATATAAACTTAGATCCTTCTTCAATAAGAATTTAGATAGTTTATCTATAACTTATCCTAATAGGATTATAGATATTAAGAACTTAAAAAAGTCCACTATATCTATAGAGATTCTTTCTTTAAATCCAGAATTCAAAAAAGACTATAAATAATATTTATATAAAGAGAGTATACTCCTTACAGTTAAAGATTTTCTATCTGTACTTCTTTATACTAACTTTAATTAATATAACTATAGTAATAGTTTATTTATTAATAAATATAGCAATTTCTATACTACCTTCTATATTCTATCTGTTAATTATTTTAATAAGCTAACTACTTTTTTAAATACTATAAGTTCTTAAAATAGTAAAAACTAAATTTAAGCTAAAAATAAGGAAATTAGGTTTATTAAGTCTATAGAAGTTTAAACTATTATACCTCTACTTAATTTATCTTTCATTAAAAAGAATAATATTAATATGTTAGGGGGTAGAAAGGTTTACAAAATAAAATCTAATAATCAGGATTCTAGTAATCCTATATATAAGGCTAGATAAGTTACTTAAAGTTTTAACTAATACTTTAATATTAATTATTTAGAAACCTTTAGTATTATCTATAGGCCTGAAAGTTATAGATATTTACTTATTATATCTGTTTAGTATAACTGGATTTTAGTTTATTATAATATTACTATTGTGTTTATTTATATAAAAGTAGATAAAAAGATATATATTAAGTTACCTACTAGCTATATTTATAATTAAGATTCTAAAGGCTTAGGTTTTAATAATTACTATAAGAATTAGCCTTTTATATACTTACTTAATAAACTCTTATATAGGTTAAAATAAAACCCTCGATTATAGTATTTATATCTTAAATTTATCTTATATAAAATTAATTTTAAAGTATCTCCTTATAATAAAGAAGTTTTTATACTTAATATTACTCTTAATAAAAGTGAATATTTAGCTATTTTAGTATATTATATTAATAAGATATTATTAGAAGCTAATAACTCCACTACTTCTAAGTATATATATAGTAATCTTAAAAAGAATATAAAAATTTAAAATTTAGAATAACCTAATACTTTCTTAGGTAATATTTTAGTTATTAATAGAAAGAATAAAGGTATAGAAATAAACTAGTTTAAATATATTAATAAGATTCTTACTAAATTTAATAAGAAAGATCTCTATAGTTTGGATATATTTATAGATAATTAATCTAAATTCTTTAAGAATAAGAATAATACTTCTAAGGAAGAAATATTAGAATATTAAAAAGAAGTAGAAGCTTTATTATATTTAGCTTTAAAAACCAGGCTAGATATTACTTTAGCTATTACTACTTACTCTAGAGTTTCTTTAAATCCTTCTAAAGAATATTTTATTACTCTTAATAGGTTCCGTTTGACGTAGTGGTTTAACGTCTAGCTGGCTCTTACCTTTTAGCAAGTGTAGTAGGTTTGAATCCTGCGACAGGTAACTGCAACTAGTAATTATAGTGTACCTTCTAGTTATAAAACTAAGTATAGCAGCTACTACTAGCTGGAAGTATTTACAAACAGTAATTAATAGCTAGTAATTATTAATAGCTAGTAATTATTAATAGCTAGTAATAAGTATATCCAGCTGGCAGTAGATACTATAGAATAACTAATTATAATTCTTAAAGAGTAACTATAATAGATGAATTTATACTATCTTTTTATATCTTTCTATTTATTAACTATTATATTAACTAACTATATATACTGCCTGAAGTTTCTTCTGTTTAAATAGTTCTTTAGCTTCAGTTTATCTATAGAGTATAAGAGGCAAAAGCTAACTATCGGATACACTTACCTAAATAGGACCCCAAGAGGTATGTAATTTAGCAATAGATTACAGACCTTTAATATAACTAATATTACCATTAATAAGATATAGAATTACTTGAAAAAAATCTTTAATTATAACTTAATTTACAACTATAATAATATTAATATCTTTAATTTATTTGGATTTACAGACTCAGATAAGGTAAGAGATATTAATAATAGAATATTCACTTTAGCTTATATATTTAATCTGGACTTTTACAATATTATTAACTATAGTTTAACTAAGTAAAAAATAGTAGCTTTATTTACTTATAAAGCTAAGTATATAGCTTTAGTAGATACTGCTAAAGAAGCTACTTACTTATTTAATAACTATAACTTTATTAAGAAATCTTTGGAATTAAGGGCTATTAATAAGCCTATTATCTTTATTAATAATTAATTAGCTAAAAAGCTTACTGAAAATGCTAAATTCCATAAAAAGACTAAGTATATTAATATTCGTTATTATTATATTAAAGATCTTATTAGGGATAATAAGATATATCTTTATTATATTAAGATAAATAATAATATTGCTAATTTTTTAATAAAGCCTTTAGGCTAAGTTAAATTTAATAATATTATTGAGAGGACTTTACAGAATAACTTTAAGAATAATATTCTGCCGTCTTATAAAGAAAATAATATTAATTATCTATTTTCTGAAAAATAATCTTTTCCTTTTTACCTATATAAGGTTTTAGATGTTTTAGATTTTTCTTTTCTTTCTTCTTAAAGTTTTTTCCTTTATATTTTTTATAGTTTTAGGTTTTTCAGACCTTTATTTTCTCTATTTATCCTAAATGGGTTTTAGAGTTTTTACTGCCTTTTTAAACTATAAAAGATATTTATCTTATATACCTTACGGGGAATATTAGAGTTATAGCATTTTGCTATTACTTTTTTTATTCTAAATATTCTATATTAGGTAAATAAGGGTTAAGTATTCTCCTTTACTCTTATAACTCTATATTTTCTATTTCTTATAGTAAATGAAGTATTAGAGTTTAGATTATATAGTTTATATAAAATATACTCTAAACTGGTTAAACTTTAATATCAGAAAATTTAGTAAATAGATTATATAGTAGTCTATATATTAGTAGCTTCCGTTTATCTATTATATATAAGATTAATATTTCTGAAAACAAACTTTATTTTAATAAATATATCTGGAAGCTTTCCACCTTTAGTAAAATTAAAATTTTCTATCCCTATTACTACTTCTACTAATATTAATACTATTTTCAGATATTATTCTGAATTTCCTATTCTTCTGTAATTTATTGAGTATTGAATTCCCTTAACCTATTTACTAGTCTTCCATACTAGTTTAACAGTATTTATAATATACTATATATAATAGCTAATATATATATTTGTATTTGTAATATTTCAAAACCTAATATATTACAAATATATTATATGTATTTGTATTTATATTTTTTGTAATATAATACACTAAATTAAGGTTATAGTAATACGTAAAGTAAATATTAATATTAACAGAATAAAATCTAACTAATCTAAAACCGTTATAGTAACAGTCATATATCACTTTATCATAGAGAAACTTAACTTCAAAGTATTATTAATATTAGGAAAGTAATTCTAATCTATTAAGTAATACTTATAACTAATAAGATATTAATATAAACCAATATACTAATATTTAGTAATAGTAAAAAGAAAGTATCTAATCCTAGTATATTAATTACTATTTAGATCTATTTCTATATTACTTTCCTCTATATCACTATTACTACTACTACTAGTATCTTCTTTAATAGTAAAGTGTAATTTATCCTCTGAAATATCTCTATAATCAAAAAAATCTATATATAATTTCGGAAAGAATAGCTTAGAAGTACTACATAGTTTATTATTATAATTAAATTAACTTTTTAGTAATACTAACTACTGTCGATTTTCATATTTTAAACTAGTTCTTCTTTTAGCAATAATGTTACCTGCTTAATTAAAGCTAGATTCTATAGCTACTAAGGTGGATGGAATAGATAAATATTTTCTAGCTAAAATACTTAAAATAGGGAATCTAACTCTATTTTCCTTCCACTATTTAGTAGGTTATACCTATTATTTAGTTAGTTTTAATCTTTTCTAAAAGTATATAGAAGTAATTTTAACTTACTTTATCTCCTTATAACGGCACTTGAAAGTAGTTATTTAATTTATTTTTTTGAAAGTTTATGTTTTTCTTTTTACTTTAAATAGGAAATAAATTACTAATTTATTAGATACGTATAGTTATTAATTTAATAGAGAATTAATAATTATTTATTAAGTTAAATCTTTAGCTTCTGGTAATATTTTAGTAGAGTTTTAAGCTTAGTCTTACTAATTAATATATATATAAGTAGTTAGGATATTTTACCTATTGTTTCCAGCTTAATATATCTTAGTATATATATATTATCTAACATAAATATCTACCATATTATACTTAGTATATATCTAAGATTAGGCAGTATAGAATATCTATATAATTTAAATCTAGTTTTATATACACTATTAATTTGATATTAAATATTTTTAATATTAATTTGATAGTTATTATTTAATATTACTCTATTTTATATTATATATTTAAAAGAGGAATATTTAGTATACTAACTAGTATTTAACTTGGGTTATAATACAGAATATAAGTAGAATATAATATTCAACTTTAATATATTTGTAATATATATTATATTACAAATACTACTAATACTAATATCTGTATTTATATTATATTACAAATATATATGTTGAAAAAATAAACCTAATACATTATAAATACATATAATCTACTTATATTTATAATACATAATATACAATATATTATGTATTTGTAATGTATTATGTATTATTTCTGAATGCTCTGGTAATAATAGTATTAATGTAAGTTTCAAAATAAACGTTTCATAAGTAATTAGTAACTTTATCTATAAATATTAAAAGAGAGGTGTAGCTACTATAGTTTTAGCAATATAGGTAAACATTAAATATAATATACTTTTCAGGGGTAGTATGTAAGGTATTTTGACACTCTATATAGTAAAAAGACTATTATACCTTACTAATACTATATATTTTATATATCCTCCAAGTAAATTAGTATTTATTAAACTTCAAGTAACTATTAGGAATATAAATACTATATATAACTAAAATGAGATAGGTAAGAGACTATCTTTCAGAATACTCTAATTATGAATATTAAAGTTATTTATTACTTTTTAGGGACTTATCAATAATCTCTATAATATATCTCTGGTAATAATAATATTTAGAAGAAAGATTATATTATACTAATTATACTACTAGAGTATTTAATTTCTTGTGAGGTATTTAGTATCTAAGAATTTATTAGCTATATTCAATATTAATAGCTATAAATTTTAAATAGTTACTTATTTATTATTAAGAAAGGTAATTTAGTTTAATATTCTATTAGTAACCTTACTTTTATAACTACTAAAAGAAGATAATATTTATAGTTAGAAAGATATAAAAAGTAATATTATAGAAATATAGTTTAATCTCCTTACTTTTCAAAATTATGATATAGATTTTAATATCTCAATAATTCTGAATTAATACTAACTTAATATTATACTAAATATAATTTCCAGAGGAAGCTTCTTAGACAATTATAAAGTATTCAATATCTTGACATATATAAATTAAAGTATTTAAATTAAAGTATCTAAATTAAGAATAAAAAAGCTTTAGAGAGAATTATATTAAGGTTCCTCTATATGGTAAGTGTATTATATAATATTATAGCTACTTTAGCTAAAAGACTAATTATATAGTTACTATTATCTAAGATCTTACATTCCCTTCAAAGAAATTAAATTTAAGGTTATTTACTATTTGATTTTCTTCTTTATGATGGTATTTAATATTGAGCTTTTATATATAAGTATTTGATATATATAGTAATAATATAAAAGTGGATTGTTTTTACCATATTTAAGAAAATATAGAGATTTATCTAAATTATCAAAGTATTTCTTACTACCTTAAAAATTTAAGTTACTATTTATTATTTTTAAGGTAATATTAAATACTTTATAGCTAATTTTCCCTGGATAGAAAACTTTAGGAAGCTACTATATAATCTTTATAATAACTTACATAATTCTATTTAGTAACATTATATTTAATTAACTATAGACTGTAGATATATAACCTTAAGTATATATTTTAATTAGTAAATAAATTAGTAAGAATATAATATTATTAATCTAAACATACCTCTATAATAGAGAAGATATAGCTAATTACTTAAGCTTTATATATAGTATTCTATTACTTCTGAAACTATATTTTCGTAGCTACTTGAGTAATAAGATACTTAAGTTTAGAAAACTGAAATATATTATAATATATAGTAATTATATACTAAAGATAGAGGTTATATATAATACTATAATAATTATAAAGTTTTATTATCCATATAGTAAAATTCTTCTTTATACTTTAAAATTAATATTAGAATATCTTACTTATATACTTGAGAATTTAAGTTATTATATACGCTTAATTTACCTACTTATATCAATACTCTTTAATTCTTATATCATAGAGATTCTATATAACTATACAATTTTTAGGGGTGTTTCTATAAGATTTATAATATTCTGAATATAAATTCAATTAGAAACCTTAAGTAAAAATTAAAACTTGATAAGGTAAATTAGCTTTATAGAGGTAAATTTATTAAGAATATGAGAAATAATTAAAACCTTGGAAATATTAATCTCAGATACTTTGATATTCTTTAACTTGAGAAAGTTAAATATAAGTTGCTTTTAAGAAGCTTCTAAATAAGAATTCTTCTAAATATTCACTTTAGAATTAAGGTAGTTCTATAAATTGTAAATTTTAGCTTCTAACTTAAAGATATTATAATAAGTAATCCACTAATTAGCTTCCTTAAATAATAGAAGAGAGGCATTTTCCATAGATATTTAAGCGTTTGAAATATATAAAATCATTATACTATATACTTTTAGCCTAGTAGCCTTTTAGTATCTTAATACTCTCAATTATTATATATAATTAGGAGGTAAAATCTGGTATATATTATCTATTACTAAATATAGCTATATATACTACGTAAGACTTTTTTTAACTAATCTAAGTGGGGCGAGGCTTGTGGAGATACTGTGGGTGCCTGAGGTTCGAATAGTGTAAACTCTGCCGCTCGAATACGTCATTTCTGATAGATATTAACAGGCAGTAATTGAATCTCTCGAGATATTCGAATTATATGTAGATAGCGTAGGGATGTGAGGGTGTCAGGTTAATATAGAAGGAGTTATTAGTTATTTATTATTAAAAGGGTTAATATAGGGTATGTATATCAGTTATAGCTATAAGACGTTTAGCTTCAGATTAATATAAAGTTAGCTGCAGTAGTAAGTGGGGGTAAAAAGGCTGAAATTATACTTCAGGGGGTAATATATTTACTAACAGTTATAATAAAAAGCAAGCTATTAGCCTCTTCCAAGAAAGTTATATATAATATATAAATTTAGTTACTTTTACTTTATACATATAGTAGTATCTAGACTCTTTACCTTATATATAGTTTTAACTATAAATTATATGCCGGAATAGTCTTTATACTAATACCAGCTTATCACTAGTTTAAATAATAATAAAATTACCTATTATTGTGGATAATAATATCTCCAGTTATAATATTTAAGTTTATAGTAGAGAAAAACCTTATAGTAATACTCTATCTAATAAAATCTTTAGTAAAACTAAAATTTAATATATATAGCTAAAAGTAACTATTAAGATTATAAGGTTAAGAACTTTTATGAATTGCTTAAAAATAGAATAGAATAGAAGGCTTAAAAGCTAAATATTACATAATTTATTATTCTTCTATATTTATATTTCTATAATAAAATTGGAATTTACCCTAAATTTATATAGCTATCTATAACTAGGGGAATAGAATAATAGAAACTAAATCTTTTATTATAATATCTATAACTGGAAATATTAATATTATCTAGAAGACTTAAGTAATATTATCAATATTAATATTAATAGGTAAACTCTAGATATTTAGAAGAAAATTATCCAACTATTTTATAATATACTATATTAAGTTAATAGTTTTGGAAACTAATTATTAATTAAATAGTATCCCAGTATTAATATACTATATTAGTTACTGGATATTTTAAAATATTATGATATTATAATTACTAGAGTTTTAGATATTATATAGCTATATTAAAAATATCGATATTTATATTAATAATATGTATATATTACCTATATTAAATATATTAAGATTATCTGCTAATAAAGTTAAACTAAATTCCACTATACTTATATAGAAATTATAAATTAACTTATATTAATAGTGGAGAACCTTAGTATTAATAGCGGAAAACCTTTATATTAGAAATATAAAGTTTTATCTTATGGGTAAGTAGAATATAGTAAGAATATTAAGGTTGCGGATATTAAGATTATAATAAATACTTAAAGAAAGTAGCTATAATTAGCAGTAATTATACGTCTTAAGATATTTAAATTATATATAAATAGTATAAGGATATAAGAATATAAGGTTAATATAGAAGAAGTTATTAGTTATTTATTATTAGAAAGATTAATAAAGGGTAAGTATATCAGCTGCTATAGCTATAAGGAATTTAGCCTTAAATTAACTGAGGGCTAGCTGCAGCAGTTAGTGGGGGTAAAAAAGCTGGAATTTTATTTTAGGGGCTAATATATCCACTAATAGTTATAATAGAAAGTGAGCTATTAGCCTCTTCTATATAATATATTAATACGTAAACTTTAAAGTATAATTATAGAAGTTAATATAGAATATATTATACTTACTATATTTAAATAAGTATCTAAATATCTTAAGATATTAATAATATCAATAGTAATTTATACTTATTCTTATTTCCTTCATAAATACTTTATTAAACTAGATATTTATAAGGAGAGGTAACTTATAATTAATATTACAATATTATATTAACTATATAAAGAATAAGAGATCTTCAGGATCTAGTAAATTAAGAATAAAAATAACTTTATAGACAATATAACTAAAATATCTAATAGCTAAATTCTTAAGCTATTTATTATCATATATAAAGTAATTATAGAGATAAAAAAGATTATAAACTCTATATAAAACTATAAGAAAAAGATTTATAAGTAAAGAGAGTAAAAGAGGAGGTAAAGAGGAAAAATAGAAAGTATTACTGTTAGAAAGCTTTAAGTATCTAGGCGATAATAATTAAAAAGTATGTTTTTATAGATAAGTACTATTCATAGTATTTAGATAGTCTTTTAGTATATCTAAAAGAATATATATAAATAGAAGTATTCTTTTACGTTATTCAATATACTTATACTATTTTTACGTTTAATACTAGTTTTATATTTAATACTATTATTATATTCAACGCTTATTTTTATATTTAATACTGGTCTTTATATTATATACTAGATTTACGTTTTTACGCTATTTGTATACTTTTACTATAAAAGAGAGTAGTATTAGTATTAGGTTCATTAGATAATAATATCGTATAAGCTATTAGTAGTAGGTAACTTAGTAGTTACCCCACTTATTCAGACTAATTGAATTAGAGAAATCATTCTATAGATTAATCTTAATAGTATACAGTATATTTATATATACTGTAACGTAGACTAGATATCATAAAATAGAAGCTACCGGTTACAAACCAGTTACGTAAATCGATCGATTACGACGTTTACCAGTTGTTAACTAACAAATAGTAACCTTAGGGTTACTATAAAGCTGGAGGAAGTAGTTTCAGATATTTGAATATATGTAATACTATTATATCGAATATTGCATTAGCCGATGTAAATAGTTCGGGTTTTTCGAGATGTAATACTTAATGCAATTATCGAGTTTCATGTAATTTGATAAAGAAGAACTGAAGATTCAATAGAGTAATATAATAGATAAAACCCTAGGCTTATAACCTATAGTAATATGGTTAGGGTTGAGATCCATGATTAAGTAAGGAGATACTTTGCGTTAATAGTAATTATATCAGATATTCTCAGGGTAAGAGAATATAGTATACAAGAGTAAATAATAGTTATATTCTTGTAAAGAGTATTATTATTAGTTTATCTAGTTATATATTAAAAGAGAATATAGAAGCCTCTTTTTTACAATATTATATTTAGTTCTAGAATATTCTTATTAGTAATAATTAGAATATTCCAGTAAAATAAACTTACGTTAATAATAATATATTATTATATATACTAACGTTAGTTATAGGTAAGTACGCTGTAAAAGAAAGAAATAGAACATTCTATCGAATATTAAGTCTATAGGTATAGTATTACTATAAAGTAAATACCTATAGCCTAATATTTTAACACTATTTAATATAGAATATAATTATATTATAAACCTAAAATTCGGAAATACTAGAAGATTTATTATATAAAATATAAATATTTTATAATACTATTATTAATACTAAGAACGACAGTATTTTTATTACTATAATAAAGATTATTAATAGTAATAATATTATAGGCTATACTTAGATATCCAGCCAGAGCTGTGCCTAGGTATCTGAAGCTAACCCCCTCGCCCGGGTGGGGCCCCAGTAGGCTCTATATAGTACTATATATAAAGACTTTTCTATATACTTATAAAAGCTTCTCTTTTACTCCTTAGTTCTAAATAAATAGTATTCTATACTACCTTCCAGTTAAATAAACCTAGGTCCAGCCTTTTATATATTTAGAATTCAGTTTTATTTACTATATAGATAACATTAGGTAGAGTATAGCTTCCTACTAGTTAAGTATATAATCTAGTTAAATACAGCTTCTAAAATATAATACTATATAATAGGTAACTAACTAACTAATATAAAGAATAATAGAGAGTATTAGAGCCCCCCAGAATATCTCTAAAAATAGTAACTCTATAAGTAAACTATTTTAGTAGTAGTTATAGTATATTTTAAGTTCCCTCTACTAGAGGATTAATAAGGTTTTATATAAATTAGTAAGATAAGATATTATAGTAGATAGTAACCTCCAGGTAGTTACTATAATAGATATCTCTAGCTTACATTAGGATACTCTAGTAACCCCCAGAATAATATCTATTAGAATAATAACTTTTAGGGTTAATAATATTACTATACTTCTATTAGTAGCTAACTACTAGAGGAAGTTTCTTCTTCTACCTCTAAGGTTTTTAGGTAAATAGAAAAAATACTAAATGTAAACTTAATAGATAAAAGTTAAACTTAAGATTAACTACTATTTCTTTAATAGTAATTAGAAATATTAATATCTAATTTACTTCTATTTAGACTCTAGTCCTCAGTAGGTAGTTAAAATTTTCTATATAGTAAGAAAGCTAGAGAACTTTTATAACCTAAATAATTTTATAAGTTACTTTAATAGAACTTACCTAAATCCTAATAGCTAGCTTCATACTATTACCTAGTTATAAAATCTCAGACAGAAGGAAAATAAATATTTAACTATCTTTCTATCTTGATTTAAAAAACTTCTAATTAATACTAAAAGATATATATAGCTAGATATAGTCTAGATTTCCCTACTAGAAGCTATCTTACTTCCCCACTTTAAAAAGCTACTTCTTATAGTTAACCTTCCTATAGAGTATAAACTTTAGTTATCTAAAATTTAAAATATAGTTTAGAAACTTAAATATATAAAAAGGATATTAGTATACTATTAGCTACCCTACTAGAAACCTACTATCTATAATATAGAGAGTAATATTATAATAACTAAAGTAATTAAGAAGTAATAATAATATTAAAACTTTAGTAGCTCCTCTTCTACCCCTAAGGAACACTCTAAAAACTACTAGAATACCTACTAATACTTTAGATATAGTAAGAAAAACTATATCTATAGAAACTATAAAGGCTGAAAGTATAAGAAAACTAAGATAAAAGTTATAAAAACTATAGTTACTCCAGATTATACTAAAGATAACTAGAGGGATAATATTACCCCACTTAATAATAGTGAGAATTTGGAAAAAAAGTAACTCTAGAGTAAAATTACACTCTAAAGCTAACTAAAATAGAAGTAATAAAATAGAAGAAATAAAAAAAGAATAAATAAGTAACTAATAGTTAGCTACTATTCAGACTAGAATTAATAGAGATTACTCTATTAATATACTTATTAATATAGATTATAATATCTATACTATTATTAATATTTTCCGTATAAAGAAACTTTACCTCCTATTAATTAATAAGTTAAAGAGATAGATAAGAAAATATATTACTAAACTATTATTTAGTAATATCTAGAGGATAGCTATCCTGACTTTAGAAGCTAGTAGCTATATATAGAAAATTTATATCTATATTATAGAGAACCTATAGCTACTCTTATATTTTAGGCAGCTATAAATAAAAGATAATTATATTATTTATAACACTAAAGTTTAGTGGATAATATATAGGAAGAAT
This sequence comes from Colletotrichum lindemuthianum, assembly GCA_001693025.2. Classification (NCBI taxonomy): domain Eukaryota; kingdom Fungi; phylum Ascomycota; class Sordariomycetes; order Glomerellales; family Glomerellaceae; genus Colletotrichum; species Colletotrichum lindemuthianum. The sequence continues at coordinate 224,979 of MASP02000156.1, read as the reverse complement.
AGTCTAATAATATACTTAGAATATTAGGATGAGCTAATATAGCTTAAGGAGATCTAGTTAGCTTAGCTACTTAATACTAATTTATTTATATTTATCTATCAGTATACTATATAATATACTAATAAGGTACTAAGTTCCTACTAAATTATATCTATTAGTCTAGCAGATATTAAGAAAATATCAACTCTAAAAGTGGAGGTAAACCTAAGGGATTATATCCCTATAAATATCTTAAAAGAATTCCTAAATCTTTTCTATCCAGATTTAATATACTAGCTGCCCCCTAGCTAACTAGAGATAGACTACTATATTCTATTAATCTCTAATAATAAAGGATAGAAACTAAACCTCCTATAGAAACCTCTCTATAATATATTATAAAAGAAGCTTTTAGTATTTAAAAAGATTTTAGAGGATTTACTTAATAAGGAATTTATTAAAGTAAGTAGCTTCTCTATTAATATCCTAATTCTTTTTATAAAAAGTTAGATAGAGAAATATATTTCTATATAGATTCTAAAGCTCTTAACGTAATTATAAAGAAAGATTATTACCTCTTTCTCCTTATATTAGAAATTTTCTAGAAAATTACTACTACTTACTAGTATATTAAACTTAATATTATTATTATATTCTATAAAATTAGAGTTAATAAGGTAAATTAGGAGAAAATAGTTTTTCAGATATATTATAGTCTCTTTAAATAGATAGTATACTCCTTCAGACTTACTAATATCCCCACTATATTTTAATAGTATATTAATAGCTACTTATAATAGTTTCTTAATAATTTTATTATAGTATATATTAATAATATTTTTATTTATATTAGTAGCTTATAAAAGGAATATAAGGAGAAAGTCTACTAAATACTTAGCTACTTTACTAATATAGACTTTAAGTTAGATCCTAAGAAATCTAAATTCTTAGTTACTATAGTTAAGTATATTAAGTTTATTATATTAACTAGAAACAGCTTCTCTTATAACCTTAAGAAGTTAGAAGTTATTACTAATTAGCTTCCTCCTAACTTACTAAAAAATATATATAGTTTCTTTAAGTTTATAATTTACTATAAGGTTTTTATATTTCAGTATAATATTATTATATAATTTTTAAACTACCTAACTTAGAAGTTTATTTTTTTTAACTAGAAACTAAAATAATAGGAAGTTTTTTTTATACTGAAATAACTTTTCACTATAAAGTTAATCTTATAGAAGTTTAATCTTAATATTCTAATAATAGTAGAGGTAGACTATTTAGAGTATATTCTGGGAGGTATATTAACCTAAGATAATAAGGTTAGAATAAGGTATTTAGTAGCGTTCCACTCTTAATATCTAATTTCTATAGAGTTTAATTACTTAATCTATAATAAGAAGCTTCTTATAGTATTAGCCTATTTGTAAATATAGAGAGTAAAGTTATAAAATACTAGAAAATTTAAGGTTTTTACTAACTATAAAAGCCTTAAGTATTTTATAAAGAAATAATAGTTTATAGAGAGGTAGAGCTAATAGGTAGAGAGGTTATCTTAATATAATTTTTACCTTAAATACTAACTAGATACTTAAGTAGTAGCCTCTAATATTCTCTCCCAGAGGAAATAGGATATTCCTAAAAAGTAGAATAATAAGAAGTAATAGGGATAGGTAATATAGATTATTCTAAATATTACTATTCCTATAGAGTTTTAGGTAGAATATATAAGTATTATTAATATCTAGATTTTTAAAGGAAAGTTAGATCTATAAAAAATATAGAATTATATTACTAAGAGAGATTTTTTATACTAATAGATCTTTATAGTAATTTAGTAGAGAAAGTATAACTTTCCTTCTAACTTCTATATTAAAGTCTAGATTACTAAATATACTATTAATATACTTGAATAGCTTACTTTTAGAGAGAGATTTTAAATATTAGGTAGTAAAGAGAGTAATAGTCTCCTTAATAAATTTAGAATTAAGTTAGTATAGAAATTATATAATTCTTCTCCTATAGATTACCTAGAGTATAATAATATACTAGAGATTATAAGTTAATAATTTTACTAATTTAGATAATTATAAAATATCTACTAATTTATATATAACTATAATATATATAGGGATATTTATATCTAGAGGTAAGCTAAGAAAGGATTCCTGAAGCTCCTACTAGTATCTAACTAATTATATTCTAATTTATTAATAAATTTTATTATTAATTTACTTCCTATAAAAAAATAAGGTAGCTATTACCTCTAGGTTATTATTAATTAACTAGGTAAGATTTCTATACTGGAGGAGATAGATATAATAGAGATAGAAGTATATACTTAGTAGTTTCTTAGTTACTATTATAGGTTTTATAGAATACTATATTCTATTATAAGTAATAGAGAATCTAACTAAATAAGTTACTTCTAGAAAGAGTTCTATAGATTAATAAATATTATATATCTATTAAATATTAGTTACTATTTACAGACTGATAGAATTATAAAATAGTATAATTAGGAGATCTAAATAGTTTTAAGGGTATTTACTTACTAATCTCAGGATACCTAAAGTAACCTACTGCTTATTATATAGTTAGTTCTTTATAATTAGTAGTATAATATAATAGAGACTATATCTTTCTTTATAGATTATAAATATTATATTAACTTTATTTTAGTTACTAAAAAGTATATAGAATTATTTAGTAGTAGTAAGATTACTACTTACTAGTTAGTTAAGAGGATATAATTAGTAATAATATATATTTATATAGAGATAGTTACTATTTAGTAGAAGTTAGAGATCCAGGTGAATAAGATTTAGTCTCCTATAGATTAGTATTAAGTTAGTAATAAAATATAGTTAAATATATCTAACTATAAGTTACTAAAGCTAAACTAAAAACTAGTTTAGTTATATTATAAATATATAATAGTGAAGATTCTCTCACTATATATTATAAAGCTAAATACTCTAGAGTTTATTTACTTATAGTTTTATATAGACTTACTCTAGAGGGCTACTACTAATTTACTACTTAGGTAGGTTATAGTTAATAGCTAGCTACTACTACTAGTAGATAATAATAAGGAAGCTAAATAGCTAGTTAAAAATATTCTTACTATAAAGATATATTAAGTGGGGAGAGAATACTAATAAGAAGTTTTAGTTAAATAGAAAGAATATATAAACTTTATATAGAAACTTATTAATACTATTATAGATATAGTAGTATTAAAATAGTATAAAGTAATATATAGTCTAATTATAGATAATAATAGAGACCTAGCTTATAACTTCCGACTGAGCAATAGCTAGAGAGGAGGGAGGTAATATTATAGACTATATCTAGATATCTAGCTAGAGCTATATTTAGGTATCTAAAACTAACCTCCTCACTTAAGTAGGATCCCAGTAGGCTCTATATAGTATTATATATACAGATTTTCCATATATTTATAAAGGTTTCTCTTTTACTTCTTAGTTCTAAATAAACAGTATTTTACGCCACCTTCCAGTTAAATAAGCTTAGGTCCAGCCTTTTATAAATAGTATTAGTAACTATTTTATTAATAATATTCTTAAGAAGAATATAATTAGCATAGAAGTAAGTTAAACTATAGTAACTATATATTATTATTAAGCTTTTAGTATTATATCTGTATATAAAGTAGGTTTAATTTAAATTACCAAAAATAGTTATTAATTCAGTATTAAGTTACACTTATAATTATTTTAAGAACATTATAATATACTTAGGAGATTGAACTGAGTTTAAGTTTATTGAAAATATATAACAATTCTGGAAGACTCATCTATATTGTAATTGAACTTATCAGGTTTAGATCTATATAATATAAATACTTCAATACTTATTAGGCTTAAGTATTCTATATAACAATAGTTATAAAAGTTTTGATATAGTAAGAGTTACCTTTTAATTTTGATACTAGGATGTATACTAAATATATTAATATAAGTATATAGAATTAAGTAATAAGAATTAATCTTCTTTATGAAATTAAGCTATATATTTTGTTAATTATACTACTATACTTAAGTCTCTCACATAGGTCTTCATAAGTATATCAATATTAAGCTAACTTATAATTTACTATTATGTATATTCTATCTTTCACAGAAGGTAATAGAATAAAACTATTATTAATTATAAAAATTTATTATTTCTCTAACTTTATTTTAATATAAGATCTATACTAAGAGAAATGCTATAGTAAAGAATAGAAATATTTCAAAACTATTATAGAAACAGACTATTTCAAAAATACAAATATGGTAAATATAAATACATGTATTTGTAGCTACTCTAGTATTATAAAAAACACAAATACATGGATTTGTATTTGTATTTTCCAAGAAACAAATACATTACAAATACAAATACATGTAATATATTTATAATCTTTGTATTTAGATATATATTACAAATATTATATATTACGTAAAACTTAAGCTAAAGTTATGTAAAGCTATAATGCAGTATTTTAAAACTAAGTAGCTTTTACTTCAAGCTAGTTTCTATAATAAAGTATTTATTATTAAAGTTCGATAATAATATAAGCAAGTAGTTATATTCTATATAGAGATTTGAGAACCATAATTACTATAACAGTAATATATTACTTAATTTATATATAGATATTATTTTTCTACTATATTCTGTTCAATAAATTAAGTAGAGTAATTGAAAGTCTTTTTGATTTATATTAATATGAATAGTAATATTAAAGTATTCAAAGTATTTAAAATATTTTATATATTGTAAAATACTCTAGTAATATACAGTATTGTATTACAATTAACAATATAATATTAAAGTTTAATTAAAATATTCAATGTATTTATATAATATTGATACTTAGTAAAGGAAATTTATATCTAGTTACTTTTGCTTTATACTAGTGGTGGTATTTAAGCTCTTTACTCTATATGTGGTTCTTACTATATAATATATTTAGTAACAGCATTTATGCTAATACTGGCTTATAACTGGTTTAAATAGTAATACAATTACCTATTATTATAGATAATTATGCCCCCGGGTATGATATTTAACCCTATAGTGGAGGAAGGCCTTATAAGAATAATCTATATAGTAATCGTTTCAGTAAGATTAAGGTTTAATATATATAGCTAAAAGTAACCACTAAGGTTATAGGGTTAAGAACTTTTATAAACCTCTTAAAGATAGAATAATATAAAAAGTCTGTAAAAGCTAAATATTCTATAATTTATTACTCTTCCATATCTTTATAATAAAATTAAAACCCCCTTAAAATCTATATAGTCACTTATAACTAAAGAATTATAAGATAGATAAAGAGATATTTAGCTGTAATTACTATAACTAAAGCTATCAGTTTATTAAATTAGATTTTACTGAAATTATCCTAAATACTATAATTAATAGGCAGCCTATAGATATTTGAAAGAAAATTATATAGCTATTCAATAATTTACTATATCAAGCTAACTATTTTGGAGATTAGTTATTAATTAGATAAAATTCTAATATTAATATATTATAGTAGGATTAGTTACCAGATGCTATATAATGTTATAGTAATATAATTATAGAGGTTTTAAAGATTATTTAACTATATTAGAAGTATCTGTATTTATATAAGTATTATTTATATATTAAATATACTTAATTAATATATTAAGATTGTTTACTAATAAAAGCAGGCTCAATTCTATTATACTTATATAAAGCTTATAAGTTAGCTTATATTAATAGCGGAGAACTTTTATATTAATAGTGGAGAACTTTTATATTAGGGGCGTAAAGTTTTCTCTGGGGGGTAAGAATATTAAGGTTGCAGATATTAAAATTATAATAAATATTTAAATAAAGTAGCTATAATTAGCAGTAATTAAATCTCTCAAGATATTTAAAGTATATATAGATAGCGTGAGATTATAAGGACGTAGGGTTAATATAAAAGAAGTTATTAGTTATTTATTATCTGCAAAAAGATTAATATAAGGTGGATATACTAGCTACTATAGCTGCAAGGGGTTTAAGCTTAAATTAACTTGGGGCTGGCTGTAGTAGTTAGTGGGGGAATAGAAAGGCGAAAGTTATATTTCAGGGGGTAATATATCTACTAATAGTTATAATAGAGAGCAAGCTATTAGCCCCTCCCAAGGAACTTTATATAAATTGATATGAAGTATACATATAGTATATATTAAATTAGAAAGAATATAAGTATAAATATGTATACTTATATTTTTATTAGAAATGTATATATTTCAGAAGAATATAAATATAATATAACTATATATAATGTATTCATATTTATATTTATATTTATATTTGTATTTATATTTGTATTTGTATTTGTATTTATATTTGTATTTGTATTTGTATTTGTATTTGTATTTGTATCTGTATTTGTATTTGTATTTGTATTTGTATTTGTATTTGTATTTGTATTTGTATTTGTATTTGTATTTGTATTTGTATTTGTACTTGTATTTGTATTTGTATTTGTATTTGTATTTGTATTTGTATTGTATTTTGTATTTATTCTCGGTACTCTACCTAAAAAAGATATTATAATAGAGAATATGAAACCTTTAAGATTATACTAGGAAATATATTATGGTAGAAAATAAGAAACAATTTAAAAGAAGAACTCGAAAATACCACTTATACTTTAAATATCTATAAAATCTTTCATTTGTTTGCTTCTTATTTTATATCTTTTTAAATTTAGAATAGATTTCAATCCTCTTTAATACTGCTTATAAGCAGAGCATTACAATAATACAAATACATCTAATACAAATACAAATACATATATTTGTAATATATAATATATAATAGCTAATAAATGTATTTATATTTGTAATATTTCGAAATCTAATATATTATAAACATATTATATGTATTTATATTTGTATTATTTGTAATATAATATACTAAATTAAGGTAATAGTAGTAAGTAAAGTAAATAATGTAATGAATAGAGTACAATCTGATTAATCTAAAACCGTGATAGTTATATATATATATATTACCTTATAATAGAGAAACTTAATTTCAAAGTATTATTAATTTTAGAAAAGTAATTCTAAGTTAGCAAGTAGTAACTACTAAGACATTAATATAGAATAAAGTACTAATATTTAGTAATAGTAAAAAGAAAGTATCTAACCCTAATATATTAATTACTATTTATATTAATTTCTATATTATTCCCCTCTATATTACTACTACTAATATTAATATCCTCTTTAATAGTAAGGTTTAATTTATGCTCTGAAATATCTCTATAGTTAAATAAATATATGTATAATTTCGGAAAGAATACCTTAGAATTACTATTTAGTTTATGATTATAATTAAACTAATATTTTAGTAGTACTATCTACTTTCAATTTTTATATTTTAAATTAGTTCTTCTTTTAGTAATAATATTACCTAATTAATTAAAGCTAAATTGTATAGCTACTGAGGTTAGTGGAGTAGATAAATATTTTCTAGCTAAAATACTCAAAATAGGAAATTTAACTTTATTCTCCTTTCACCATTTAGTAGATTATACCTATTATTTAGTTAGTTTTAATTATTCTTAGAATATATAGAAGTAATTTTAACTTACTTTATCTCCTTGTAACGGCATTTTCAAATAAGTATTTAACTTATCTTTTTAAAAGTTTTTATCTTTCTTTTCACGTTAAATAGAATATAGATTACTAATAGATTTTCTTTAGGTTTAACCCTAGATTTATTAGGGCTTATTATAAAGTCTATTTAAGATATAGTATTATCTCTAGATATTCCTTTATCTTTACTATAAATATTAAGAATAATACTTTCCAAAGGAATATAATCTTTAATAGATTCCAAAAATAGGCTTTTCTTATTAGTAAATAGTAAATTAAAGATTATTACTAATAAATTCCCTTAGACTATTTATAATATATTAGTTAATTAATCTTTATATTAAGACTTATATAAATACTAGATTACTTACCTTTCATATTCTTATTCTAGGTTATTTCTAGTAGAATTAATAATAGAGTTAGAAGTAAAACTTTACATTTATTATCTAATAAAGTCTTGAATTTAAGTCTAGAATTTAGTATATAGCCGAAAGAATAAGGCTTGTACTTAGTATTTTAATTAATATCATTAATAGGATAAAGAAGGTTTATTTAAAATATTATAAGGTTTATTTTAATTAAAGGTAATAGTGAACTGAATAAGAATCAGGTATTCTATTACTTTAATAATTATTAATTACTATGTTAGTTTTATCCTAATAATTAAAGTTTGTATGTAAGTAGTATTATAAGAACTTTCAACTACTTACCTTATTAATTTTATTAACTAAAGTAGTATATAAGTTAAGTTTATTATATAAATTATAATATATATTACTTACTAGAGTAAAAATACTACGAATAGTAATATATAAATAACGTTATAAATAAAGAGTAGATTTATAAAGTAGTTTTAATATATTTCTTAATACTTTAACTGAATCCAACTAGTTACAGAGGGATAAATAGCTATATATATATACTTCTTTTAGTTTAAGTTTGTAAAATATCTATATACTAATTAATATAAGTATCTATAGTATTATATATATTATTTTCTTAATACTAAATAGTATATAATATATATAATATATCTATAGTTTTATATATATTATATATTAGATATTAGATAATTTAGTTTTGAGATAATATATATTAATGTGGTTGATAAGCAAGCTGGACAGACAAGCGAGCTGGACACCTAACCGCAACTATATCATATTTCCGACCGATATATAACATCTACAAAATTAATTGAATTTAAACTAGTTAAGATCTTCTTCTTTAGATATTTCTTCAGTAAATTAATATATTTATATATTATAACTAGTATTCCTATAGATACTATATCGCTATTAGCCTATCTCTATCCTCAGCTGGTAACTACTATTCTAGCGTATTTCCTCCTTAATCTAGACTATAGCCTCTCTCTGTAATTAAAAGTCTTCTACCTTAACTATAGTGAGACTTCCTCCTTATCTAAGATATATTTTCTTAACTTTCTAGTATTTACTAAATAAGTTATTCTCCTCTCAAAAGATCTAGATTTTAGACCTTAATAAAATAATCTAATATATAAATCTACATACCCCCTTTAATAGATACTCTATAGTTTTAATAATTAAAGTTAGTAAGTTATTTTAATAGTAGGAGATTCTCCTCTTAATAAGTTCAGACTGAGAAGATATTTCTATTAGGTTATTTAGTATCTAAGAAGTCTACATAGAGGATATTACTAAGAGGAACCCTAGAAGTATTAGAATATATAACTTAATATTAAGCTTTAATAATATACTTTCTATACTAAGAGGGATAAGTTTAGCTTCTCTGAAACCTCTCTGGATATTTTTAACTATAAGAGTTTATATAAAAGTTTTATAAAATATAAGAAAGAAATCTTCCTTTATAATATAGATATTACTTTAGTATATCTTATTCTTAATTTATTAACTATATACTTTCTTTAGTAGTCTAAAATACTTAATATCTAAAAGCTAAAGTAAATAAGAAGAGTAAGCTAGTATATAAAGTATAATAATATTATTTTCCTTATAATATATCTTAAAGTTAGCTATATAGTAACTTTTATAACTATTAATAATAAGGAGGTAATATCTACTATTTACATACAGTTTTATATACTAATTAAAATACTGAAGCTAATCTAGACTTCTTTTATTTATTATCTATCTATTTTCAGACGTTATAATAATTTAGTTATATAGGGAGCCTTTTTCTATATACTAAATAGAGAGGTAATATTACTCTAAAATAATAATATATAATAGAATACTATAGCCTAATAAACTAATAGTCTAGATAATTATAACTTATTCTTAGTTACTAAGCTACATTATTTTCATATTTAAATACTTTTTAATACTTATTATAACTATTCCAGACGTAATCTAGCTTATTATAAACTCAGTCTTATTAAAGTTATAGATATCTAAGTCTATAATACTATATTTTGCAATTATATTTACTATAAGCTGAAATTATATATTTATTATATCTAGGTTTTTATATTAAGCCCTCTTATAATTATACTTGCGAAAAAAGTATATCCGAAGCTGTAGTTATTGCTTAATAAAGTTTGAAACCTAGTATTTCCTAATAGGGAGTATATTACAGTTAGTAAGTAGTTAATTAGCTATATCTTCCATACTACTAATATAGGGAGGAAATAATTAGGAATCTAGATTAAGAATATACTTAACTAGCTTCTCNNAAATTCTATAAGTTAGAAGTAGTATTATATTATAATAGGATACTTTTTAGTTAGGTAGCTAAGGTTAAATAGGATATTAAATAGATTTTAGCTGCAGCCTGAATACTAAGATTTAGAGTTTAATTAATAACCTGGAAGGCTAGGGTTAATTAAGCTTCTTTGTTCTGTGATATTATTATTTTATTGTGGCGTTATGTGGATTGTAAGGTAGAAGATAGGTTAGTCGCGGTTGGGTGTCCAGCTTACTTATCTGTCCAGCTTACTTATCAACTACGTTATATATCTTACTATATTATTTTATACTTATATCTAAGTTTATATATATATATATATATATATATATATATATATATATATATATACTTATCTAGTATATTTACTAATCTTTAAGTGATATTTCTAGTATAAAAAAGATAATATATAATAGAATAGAATATTTAACTCTAATATATTTATAATATATACTATATTATAAATAATACTAATACGAATATATATATTTATATTATATTATAAATATATATATTAGGAGAATAAACCTAATATATTATAAATATATATAATATATTTAGTTACTTTTACTCTATACTTATAGTGGTACCTAAGCTCTTCACCCTATATATAGTTCTAACTGTAAAATTTACCTAGTAATAGCATTCATACTAATGCTAACTTACAACTAATTTAAATAGTAATAAAATTACTTATTATTATAGATAATTATACTTCCGGTTATAATATTTAACCTTATAGTAGAGGAAGACCTTATAGTAATAATCTATATAGTGAGAGCTTTAGTGAAGCTAGGGTTTAATATATATAACTAAAAGTAACTACTAAGATTATAAAGTTAAGAACTTTTATAAACTTCTTACAGATAGGATAAAATAAAAAGCCTGCGAGAGCTAAGTATTCTTTAATCTATCGTTCTTCTATATCCTTTATGATAGGATCAGAATTCCCCTTAAATCTATATAGCTACTTATAACCAGAGTATTTCAAAAATACAGATACAACAAATACAAATATATGTATTTGTATTTTCTCCACAATTACAAAAAATACAAATACATGTATTTGTATTTGTATTTTTTGAAAAAGAAATACATTACAAATACAAATGCATGTAATATAGTTGTATTTTTATATTTAAATACAAATTACAAATTTCATATATTATATAAGCCTTAAATTAGTTTTTTATTTAGCTAAAATCTTATATTCTAAAACTAAATACCTTTTACTTATAGCTAATTTCTATAATATTATAAATACTCTTAAAGTTAAATAATAATACAAATTAGTAGTAATATTTTATATGGAGATTTTAAATTTATATCTATTATAGTAGTAATATATTACTTTATTAAAATCTAGATATTATATAAATATTAAACCTTCTCTTATAAATTAAGCAGTATAGTAAAAATACTTTTTAATATTATACTAATATATATACTTATATTATAATATATTTACTATATATAATATATTATAGAATATTCTAGTAAGTTGTAGTAATTTACTACTATTAAAAGTATTATATTAAAGTTTAATTAAATCATTCAAACTATCTATATAATATTTATACTCAATAAAAACGTATTATATTAATTATTTAAAAATATAAATGTAATTTGTATTTAATTACAAAAAATACAAATACAAATACATGTATTTGTATTTTTATTACGAATATCTGTATTTTTGAAAAATACAAATACATTACAAATACATGTAATGTATTTGTATTTGTATTTGTATTTTGTATTTATAGTTTCTATTTATATTATATTTTGTATTTATTCTTAATACTCTGCTTACAACCAGGGGAATATAATAGTAGATACTAAATGTTTTATTATAACCACTATAACTGGAAGTATTAATATCTCCTAATAAGCCTAAGTAATATTATAAATACTAATATTAACAGGCAGACTCTGGATATTCAGAAATAAATCGTCTGGATATCCCACAATCTGCTATATAGAGCTAACAATTTCGGAGACTAGTTGTCGATCAGACAGTGCCCTAATATTAATATACTACACCAGTCAGAAGATACTGTAGAGTATTACAGCGCTATAATCGATATAATATATTTATATTTGTAATATATAATATATAATATATTATATATTAGGAATATATTATATATTATTTCTTAATGCCCTGCTTATAAGTATAGGGAAATTTATCTTCCTAATACGGTTTATATATTAAAGCTTAATATTATAAGTTAAAATTAAAAGAAATAAATATTAACAGTCAACTTGGTATTTATAGTATTAGTAGTAAGGTTAGGAAGCTACTAAGATACTGGTTTTATAGCGAGATCTTTAGAAGGCCTTATAGAAGTTAAGCTTTCTAAAGAAAAGTAGTATAGAGGCTGGATAGTATGGTAAAAAAGTAATTTTCAGAAGATTATAGTATTAATAGATTCTTTGGAAATAAAAGAAGGGAAAAAGGGGTTTTAGAATTAAAATTATTACAGTTGAATATTTTAAAGATTATTTAGAGTTATGGTTTTGGTAGGAAGTATATTATTACTAAAAGTAGCAAAAATGGGTCTAAGTTAGTATTTTACCTAATATAATGAGTAGCTTGAGTAGGAAAACGAAAGTTAAGAAAAACGTAATAAAGTAAAAGGTACATTTAGTTTCTAAACTACTTAGGAGGATTAGAGTAAGTGAAAATAATATTATTAAAATCTATTTTTTAAAGCCGTTAATAGAAACATCTAGTGATTTTATGTTACCTAATAAGATAGTAATTAAATTAGGAAAGAAAGTAGTCTTTATAATTTCAGTAATTTCTCACAGGTTAATATATACTTTAAAAACGACTGAAATAGTAATATTAGTATCTAGATATTTCTTTGATTACAAATTTATAATATATAATCTTTTTAAACATTATTTGAATTTAATAAAGACTTTGAATATAAGTAGTGGTTTTCATTTAAGATATATACTTATATTGCTATAGGCTATTATAAGCTAAAGATAGCTGATTATAAATATAGAATATAACTATAAACTTACTTAGTAAGTGAATTATAGATATAAATATCAGGCATACTATTAAATTAATAAGTAGACAAATTAGTTTCAAGTTCAAAAAACTCAAGTATAGATCTCCGGATTAATTATACCAGTATTTATATTTCTAGAGTTAACTAGAAGTTGAATATAGTTATCATATTATTACTTCTTATTAATTACAACATACTTTACATTAGTAAGTCTACTAGAATTATATACTTAAAATATATAATCTAGAGATTATTATACTATTAGTAAGTTATTATATACCTAGATATTAATCAGTATAACTAAGTAATATTATATATAGATTAATAATTAAACTAGTATTTAGCTATAAACTATAAATAAAATAATAAGTATATATACTTAACTAAAAGTTTAATATAACTTATTATTTTATTAGGTAAAAGTTTAGAAGCTTTCTTATATTAATACTTATATTAAATTATATTTACTAAACTTGGGAGGAACTTATAGCTTGCTTTCTATGATAACTATTAGTTGATATATTATTCCCTAAAGTATAACTTCCGCCTTTTTATTCCCACTAACTACTTTAGCCAGGCTTAAGTTAATCTGAAGCTAAGCCCCTTATAGCTATAGTAGCTAGTATACCTACCCTATATTAACTATTTCGTAAATAATAAACAACTAATAACTTCTTCCCTATTAACCCTATATTCTTATATTCTTATACTATATATAATTTAAATATCTTAAAATATTTAATTACTACTCATTATAGCTATTTTATTTAAATACTTATTATAACTTTGATATCAGTAACCTTAATATTCTTATTATATCCTACTTACCCCTAAAATAAAACTTTATATTTCTAATATAATGGTTTTCTATTACTAATATAAAAGCTTTCTGTTACTATTATAAGCTAACTTATAACTTTTATATAAATATAGTAAAGCTTAGTTTACTTTTATTAGTAAATAATCTTAATACTTTAATTAATGATACCTAATATATAAATAATAATAATATAAATATAATTATGTTTAAACATATTTGACGTAGTGGTTTAACGTCTGGCTGGTTCTTAATATTTTAGTAAAAGTAGTAGGTTTAAATTCTGTAACAAATAAGTATAACTGGAAGGTTATAATATACTTTCCAGTAGTGAAACTAAGTATAATAACTGCTATTAGCTGGCAGTATCTACTAATAGCTATTAACAGCTGGTAATAAGTATAACTAGCTGGCAGTGGGTATTATATAATAACTAATAGTAATTCTTAAAGAGTAACTATAATAAATAAACTTATACCTTCTCTTTATACCTTTCTATCTATTAGCTATTATATTAACTAACTATATATACTGCCTGAGGTTTCCTCTATTTAAATAATTTCTTAGCTTCAGTTTATCTATAGGGTTTATAAGGTAAACGCTAACTGTTAGATACACTTACCTAAATGGAACCCCGAGAGGTATATAATTTAAATAGTCAGAAATCTTTAATATAACTATATAATTATATTTAATATAAATATATAATATCTAAACCCCCAGTAATTATAATATTATAATATTTTAAGATATTTAGTATCTAATATAGTATATTAACATTAAGATACTATCTAATTAATAACTAATCTCTAAAATTATTAGCTTTATATAGTATATTGTAGAATAACTAAATAATTTTCCTTTCAATATCCGGAATTTACCTATTAATATTAATATTTATAATATAACTTAAACTTTCTAGAAAATACTAATATCTTTAGTTATATAAATTATAATAATAGATTCAGTTTCTATTTTTATATTTCCCTAGTTATAAAACGCTATATAGATTTAAAGGAAATTCCGGTTTTATTATAAAACAATATAGAAAAGTAATAGATTATAAAATACTTAGCTTTTAACCTTCTATTTTATTCTATTTTAAGAGGTTTATAAAGATTCTTAATCTTATAATCTTAGTGGTTACTTTCAGCTATATATATTAAGCTTTAGTTTTACTGACGCTTTTGCTAATTATTACTATAAGGTCTTCCTCCACTATAAGGTTAAATATTACAATCAGAAGTATAATTATCTATATCAATAGGTAATTTCATTACTATTTAAACCAGTTGCAAGCTGGTATTAGAATAAATACTATTCCGATTCCGGAATATAATTTACAGTTAGAACTATATATATAGTAAAAAGCTTAAATACTACCACAGATATAAAGTAAAAGTAACAAAATATTCACTAAACTTAAATATAAATATAATTTTATAATAAACTTTAGTTAAGTTAGGTAATTTATTAGTTATTATTTAAGAATATATTCTACTATAGAATATTAAACAAATAAATGTAAGTATATATATTGGTAATATAAATATAAATATATTTACTTCGAAGTACTATAAATAAAATTTATTATATTTGTATTTATATTTATATTTTGTATTTCGTATTTTGTATTATATTTTGTATTTACTCTTAGTACTCTACTTACTATAGGTATCAAGTAAAAGTAACTAAAATTTCTTATTATTTAAATTACACTTTCGTTCTCTATATAACTATTATTTTCCACAACACTTTCTATAAGTCTCTATATTACGAAAACTACTTTTATTATATAATATTACTTCTGATATTAAAATCATCTGTAGAAATAACTTAACTATAAATTTACCTACTTATCTAATAGTTCTAATAACTTAATATTAGTTATTTAGTTACTTTTACTCTATACTAGTAATAATATCTAAACTCTTCACTCTATATATAATTCTAACTATATAATATATCCAACAACAGTATTTATACTAATACTAGCTTATAACTAGTTTAAATAGTAATAAAATTACCTATTATTATAAATAATTATACCTCCGGTTGTAATATTTAACCCTACAGTGGAAGAAGACCTTATAGTTATAAAAAGCTGGATCTAAGCTTATTTAACCGGAAGGTGGCGTAAAATACTATTTATTTAGAACTAAGCAGTAAAAGAGAAGCTTTTATAAATATATGAAAAAGTCTGTATATATAATACTATATAGAATCTACTGAAGCCTTACTTAGGCGAGAGGGTTAGTTTTAGATACCTAGATATAGCTTTAGCTGAATATCCAGATATAGTCTGTAATATTACCTTCCTTCTTTCTAGCTACTATCCAGCTGGAGGCTATATATTAGGTTATTATTACTTTTTTAAATAGGTTTATATCTTTCCTTAAATTATTTCAGTATTATTATACTTATAATAATATTAACTAGCTTCTATATTAAGTTTATATATTCTTTCTATTTAATAAAAGCTTTCTATTAGTATTCTCTCTCTATTTAGTATATTCTTACAGTAAGAATATGCTTGATTAGCTATTTAGCTTTTTTATTATTATTTATTAGTAGTAGCGGCTAGCTATTAACTATAATCTAACTATATAGTAAATTATTAGTAGCCCTCTACAGTAAATTTATATAAACCTATAGGTAAATAGACTTTAATATATCTAGCTTTATAATATATAGTAAGAGAATCTTTACTATTATATACTTATAGTATAACCAGGCTAGCTTTCAGCTTAACTTTAGTAACTTATAGTTAGATATATTTAACTATACCTTATCACTAACCTAATATTAATCTATAGGAAACTGGATCTTATTTACCTAAACCTCTAATCGTTACTAAGTGGCAGCTATTTCTATATAAATATATATTATTATTAAGTATATTCTCTTAACTAGCTGGTAGGTAGCAGCTTTACTACTACTGGGTGGCTTTATATACTTCTTAGCAACTAGAATAAAGTTAATATAATATTTATAATCTATAAAGAAAAATATAATTTCTATTAAATTATACTGCTAGTTACGGACAGAGTATTAAGAATAAATACAAAATACAATACAAATACAAAATACAAATACAAAATACAAAAACAAAATACAAATACAAAATACAAATACAAATACAAATACATTACATATATTTGTAATGTATTTGTATTTTTCAAAAATACATATATCTGTAAGAAAATACAAATACATATATTTGTATTTGTATTTTTTGTAATTAAATATAAATTACATTTATATTTTAAATTAATTAAAATAATATGTTTTTATTAAGTATAAATATTATATTAATAGTTTATACCTTTTAATTAAACTTTAAAACTATACTTTTAATAGTAGTAAAATCCTAAAAACTACTAGAATATCCTATAATATATAATAAATAGTGAATATATTTTAATATAAGTATATATATTAGTATAATATTAAAAAGTATTTTCACTATGCTACTTGATATATGGGAGAATATATAATATAAATATAATATTTAGATTTTATGAAAGGAATATATAACTATTATAGTAGATATAGTTTTAGAATCTCCATATAAAATATTACTACTAATCTTGATTATTATCTAACTTTAAGATTTTTTATAATATTATGGAAATTAGCTATAAGTAAAAGGTATTTAGCTTTAAAATACTAGATTTTAGCTAAATAAAAAACTAATTTAAATCTTATATCACATATAAACTTTATAGTTTATATTTAAATACAAAAAATACAAGTATATTATATATATTTGTGTTTGTAATGTATTTCTTTTTCAAAAAATACAAATACAAATACATGTAATTGTATTTTTGAAATACTCTGGTTACGGAAGGCTAATTATATAATAGGTAGTAGGTTATTTTAGTTATTCTGGAATTAGTATATAAATATCCTCAAAATTACTTAGATCTTCTGATTATATTATTTTATAATTCTATCAGTTTACAGATAGTAACTAATACTTAATAGATATATAATATCTATTAGCCTACAGAATTTCTTCCAGAAGTAACTTACCTAATTAGATTCTTTATTATTTATAATAAAATATAATACTTTATAAAATCTATAGTGGTAATTAAGAAACTAGTAGAAATATATCTTTACCTCTATTATATTTATCTCCTTTAATATAAAGATCTTACTTAGTTAATTTATAATAACCTAAAAATAATAGCTACCTTACTTTTTTATAGAGGGTAAGTTAGTAATAAAGTTTATTAATAAATTAGAGTGTAACTAGTTAGATACTAGCAGAAGCTTTAGGAATTCCTTCTTAGCTTACGTCTAGATATAAATATATCTATATATATTATAATTATATATAAATTAGTAGATATATTATAACTATTTAAGCTAGAAAAACTAATAACTTATAATCTCCAGTATACTATTTTACTTCAGATAGCCTATAGGAAAGAAGTTATATAATTTCTATATTAGCCTAATTTTAAGCTTATTAAGGAAACTATTATTATTCTTACTATCTAATATCTAAAGTCTCTCTCTAAAAGTAAACTACCCCAGTATATTAATAGTATATTCAGTAATCTAAATCTTAATATAGAGGTTAGGAGAAAAGCTATACTTTCCCTACTAACCTACTATTAAGATTTATCAATATAAGAAGTTTCTTTTAGTAATATCATTTTATATTTCTTACAGATCCAGTCTTTCCTTAAAAATCTAAATATTAGTAATATCTATATACCCTATCTGAGGCTCTATAGAAATAATAGTATCTAGAATAATTTATATTATCTATTTCTGCTACTTTTTATTATTCTATTCCCTAAGGATATTCTATTCTCTTCTAGAGAGAATATTAAAAGCTACTATTTAGACGCCTAATTAATACTTAAGGTAAAAATTATATTAAGATAGTTTCTCTACCTATTAACTTTACCTCTCTATAAGATATTACTTTTTTATAAAATACTTAAGATCTTTATAGTTAGTAAGAATCTTAAACTTCCTAATACTTTACAGCTTTACCCTCTATATCTGCAAATAAGCTAATACTGTTAGAAGTTTCTTATTATAAATTAAGTAGTTAAATTTTATAGAAATTAGATATTAAAAGTAAAAAGCTACTAGATACCTTACTTTAACCTTATTATTTTATATTAATATACCTCCTAAGGTAAATCTAAAATAGTTAGTCTCTACTATTATTAGAATATTAAGGTTAAATATTCTTAATATTACTTTTATAGTAAAAATATATTTTAGTATAAGGAAAACTTCTTACTACTTTAATTTTCAGTAAAAGAAAATAAACTTCTAAATTAAATAGTTTAGAAACTTTATAATAATATTATACTATAGTATAAAAACCTTATAGTAGTTTGCAAATCTAAGGAAACTATAGATATCTTTCAGTAAACTAAAGGAAAGCTAATTAGTAATAACCTCTAACTTCTCTAAATTATAAGAAAGACTCTTTCTAGCTAATATAATAAAATTAATATACTTAATTATAATAATAAAGAACTTATATTTCTTTAGATCTAACTTTAAGCTTATATCAGTAAGGTAGCTTAATATTTAGTAGATCTTCTTCTTATATTCTTTTTATAAGTTACTAATATAAATAAGAATATTATTATTGTATACTATAATAAGGTTATCTAGAAACTATTATAGGCAGCTGTTAATATATTATTAAAATATAGTAAAAGTATTAGTAAGTTTGAAGAAATATACTATCTATTTGAAGAAACTATAATATATTTGGAAAGCTATTTTCTTCTAATTTACTTTATTAATTCTAATTTTATAAAATATAGTAATAATATTAAGTTTAGTATATTAGTAAGCTATAGTAATCTTTCCTTCAGGATCTCTAATATAAAAGAAAGAGGATAATAATTCTTTTTTATAATTATATTAAAAACTTTATAATTTATATGAAAATATATTCCTTTATCTAACTTCCTTATAAAGAGAATTAGAATATTAGTAGAGGAGCTACTTACCTTAATAAATTTCTTATTAAGTAAATTCTCCAGAATCTTCTGAAATATTAGAAGCTTCTTTTTTAATATACTATAGAGAGGTTTCTATAGAAAATCTAGTTTCTATATCTTACTATAAGAAATTAATAAAATATAGTAATTTATCTTTACTTAGCTAGAGGATAGCTAGTATACTAAATATAAATAGAAAGAATTTAGATATTTCTTTAAGATACTTACAGAAATATAATACCTTAGGTTTACCTCCACTTTTAAAACTAATATTTTCTTAATATTTATAAACCTAATAAATATAATTTAGTAGAAACTTAGTATATGACTAATATACTATATAGTATATTAGTAGATAAATATAAATAAATTAATACTAAGTAAGTAGACTAACTAAATCTTCTTAAACTATACTAACTTATTTTAATATTTTAAGTAGGCTATTATATTACTTTTTCTATAAGTTATCTATTAGGTTTCAGTATTATACATAATATAATTATTCTTTATTTATAGCTACCTAAAATATAAAAGTAACTAGAAGCTTTCTAGAATTATATATATAAATATTCTATATTTAGCTACTAACTTCTAAAGTTAGAATAATTACCTTCTGGATATTATTAAGTAATAATCTAATAATGTATTTCCTTATTTATCTTTTTAACTTATCAACTAGTAGGAGGTAAGGTTTCTTTATAAGAAAGATATTAATAATAATATAAATATTATAGCTTATATTAATAAGTATATTAATAAAGTAACCTCTATTAAATTTAATCCAAATAATAGCTAACTACTAATTACTTACTTATATCTTTTTCTGTTATTTTCTCTATTCTATTACTTTTATCTTTATTAACTTTAAAGTCTAACTTTACTCTATAATTACTTTTTTCCTAAATTCGTACTATTACTAAGTGGGAGAATATTATCCCCCTAGTTATACTTAATATAATCTGAAGTAGCTATAATTTTTGCAACCTTTATATTAGCCTTCTTATATTTCTATATTATATAGTTTCTATATATATAGCCTTTCTTATTATACTTAAAATATTAGTAGATATTCTAATAGTTTTTAGAATACTTTTTAGAGGTAAAACAAAAACTACTAAAGCTTCAGTATTATTATTACTTCTTAACTACTTTAGCTATTATAATATTATTCTTTATATTATAGGTAGTAGGTTTCTAGTAGGGCGGCTGGTAGTATATTAATATTTTCTTTATATACTTAAGCTTTTATATTATATTTTAAACTTTAGATAACTAAAGTTTATACTTTATAGGAAGGTTAACTATAATAAATAGCTTCTTAAAGTAGGGAAGTAAGATAACTTCTAGTAGAAAGATCTAGATTATATTTAGCTATATATATCTTTTAGTATTAGCTAAAACTTTCTTAAATTAAGGTAAAAAAATAATTAGTTACTTATTTTCCTTTTACCTAAAGTTTTACAGTTAGATAATAGTATAAAGCTAGCTATTTAGGTTTAGGTAAGTTTTATCTAGGTAATTTATAAAATTATTTAGATTATAGAAGTTATCTAATCCTTCTGCTATATAGAATATTTTAACTACCTACTAGAAACTGAAATATAAATAGAAGTAAATTAAATACTAATATTTCTAATTATTATTAAAGAAATAATAGTCAATTTTAAATTTAACTTTTATCTATTAGGTTTATATTTAGTATTCCTTCTATATATCTAAAAACTTTAGAGGTAGGGAAAGAAGCTTCCTCTAGCAGTTAACTACCAGTAGAGATATAATAATATTATCAACCCTAAAGATTAGTATTTTAATAGATATTATTCTGGAAGTTACTAGAATATTCTAATATAAACTAAAAGTATCTATTATAGTAGCTACTTAGAGGTTACTATCTACTATAATATCTTATTTCGCTAATTTATTTATAAGCTTATTAATTCTCTAGTAGAGGAAACTTAAAATATACTATAATTATTACTAAAGTAGTTTACTTATAAAGTTACTATCTATAGGAATATTCCAGGGGATATTAATATTTTTTTATTATTCTTTATATTAGTTAGTTAGTTACCTATTATATAATATTATATTCTAGAAGCTATATTTAACTAAATTATATATTTAACTAATAGGAAGCTATATTCTACCTAATATTATCTATATAGTAAATAAAACTAAGTTCTAAATATATAAAAAGCTAAATCTAAGCTTATTTAACTAGAAGGTAATATAAAATACTATTTATTTAAAACTAAGAAGTAAAAGAGAAGCTTTTATAAATATATAGAAAAGTCTATATTTATAATATTATATAGAGCTCAGTAAGGTTCCACCCGGGCGAGGGGGTTAGCTTTAGATACCTAGGTATAGCCTTAGCTAGATATCCAGACGTAGCCTATAATAATAATAATAATCAGCAAAAGCCTCAGTAATACTAGAATTTAATATATATAGCTGAAAGTAACTATTAAGATTATAGAATAAAAAATCTTTATAAACTTCTTAAAGATAAAATAAAATAAAAAGCTGAAAGTTATTACAGGCTATACCCAGATGTCCAGCTAGGGCTGTGCCTAGGTATCCGAAGCCAACCTCCTCCCTCGGGTGGGGCCCCAGTAGGCTCTATATAGTATTATATATACAGACTTTTCCACGCACTCGTGAAAACTTCTCTTTTACTCCTTAGTTCTAAATAAACAGTATTTTATACTACTTTCTGGTTAAATAAGCCTAGGTCCAGCCCTTCATATATTTAGAACTCAGTTTTATTCACTATATAGATAATATTAAGTAGAGTGTGGCTCCCTATTAGTTAAGTATATAATCTAGTTAAATGTAGCTCCTAAGATATAATACTATATAATAGGTAACTAATATAAAGAATAATAGAGGGTACTAGAGTCCCCCAGGATACCCCCACAGGTAGTAACCTTATAAGTAAACTACTTCAGTAGTAGTTACAGTATACTTTAAGCCCTCTCTACTAAAGGATTAATAAGTTCTCATATAAGTTAGCGAAATAAGACGCTATAGTAAGTAGTAACCCCTAGGTGGCTACTGTAACGGACACCTCTAGTCTATACTAGGATACTCTAATAACCTCCAGAATAATATCTATTAGGATAATAGCCTTTAGGGTTAATAATATTATTACACCCCCACTAGTAGCTAACTACTAGAGGAAACCTCTTCCCCTACCTCTAAAGTTTTCAGGTAAGCAGAAAGAATACTGAGTGTAAGCCTAACAGATAAAAATTAAGCTTAAGATTAACTATTACTTCTTTAATAGTAATTAGGAATACTAATATCTAATTTACTCCTACTTAGACTCTAATCCTCAGTAGGTAGTTAAAACCTTCTATATAGCAGGAAGGCTAGAGAACTCCTATAATCTAAACGATTTTATAGGTTATCTAGATAGAACTTACCTAGATCCTAATAATCAGCCTCACGCTATTACCTAACTATAAAGCTTCAGACAGAAGGAAAATAAATATCTAACTACCTTTCTACCTTAATTTAAAAAAACTCTAGCTAATACTAGAAGATATATATAGCTAGATATAGTCTAGATCTCTCTACTGGAGGCTATCTTACTCCCCCACTTTAAGAAGCTACTTATTATAATTAACCTTCCCACAGAGTATAGATTTTAGTTATCTAAAGTTTAAGATATAACTTAGAAGCTTAAATATATAAAGAGGATACTAATATACTACTAGCTACTCCACTAGAGACTTACTATCTGTAATATAGAGAGTAATATTATAATAACTGGAGTGGTTAAGAAATAATAATAATACTGAAGCTTTAGTAGCTCCTCCTCTACCTCTAAGGAATATTCTAGGGACTATTAAGATACCTACTAATATTTTAAGTATAGTAAGAAAGGTTATATCTATAGGAACTATAGATCCTAAGAGTATAAGAAGATTAGTATAAAAGTTATAAAAGCTATAGCCACTCCAGATTATACTGAAGATAACTAGGGGAATAATATTACCTTACTTAATAATAATAAGGATTCAGGAAAAAAGTAACTCTAGAGTGAAGTTAAGCTCTAGAGCTAACTGAGGCGGAAGTAACAGAATAGGGAAAATAACAAGAAAAAGAATAAATAAGTAACTAGTAGTTAGTTATTATTCAGGCTAGAATTAATAGAGATTACTCTATTAATATACTTATTAATATAGACTGTAACATCTATATTATTATTAATATCTCCCTTATGAAGAAGTTTTACCTTCTACTAGTTAATAAGTTAAAGAAATAAATAAAAAAATATACTACTAAGCTGTTATTTAGTGACACTCAGGAGGTAACTATCCTAACTTTAAAAATTAGTAACTATATATAGAAAATCTATATCTATATTATAGAGAGCTTACAGCTACTCTTATATCTTAAGTAGCTATAGATAGAGGATAATTACGTTATTTATAATATTAAGGCCTAATGGATAATATACAGGAAAGGCAGTATAATAGTATACTTAAAACACTAGAATAAGCTAGTATAGCTTAAGGAGATTTAGTTAGCTTAGCTACTTAATACTAACTTATTTACATTTATCTATTAGTATACTATACAGTATACTAGTGAGATATTAAGCTCCTACTAGGTTATATCTATTAGTCTAGTGGATATTAAGAAAATATTAGCTTTAAAAGTGGAGGTAGATCTAAAAGATTATATTTTTATGAATATCTTGAAGGAATTCCCAGATCTTTTCTATCTAGATTCAGTATACTAGCTACCTCCTAGCTGACTAGGGATAGACTACTATATTCTATTAATTCCTAATGAGAAGGGATAAAAACTAAACCTCCTATAGGAACCTCTCTATAATATATTACGGGAGGAGCTTCTGATACTTAAGAAAACTCTAGAGGATTTACTTAATAAGGAATTTATTAAGGTAAGCAGCTTCTCTACTAATATCTTAGTCTTTTTTATAAGAAAGTTAGGTAGAGGAATATATTTCTGTATAGATTATAAAACTCTTAATATTATTATAAAGAAGAATTATTACTTCCTCCTCCTAATATTAGAGACTCTCTAGAGGGTTACTACTACCTATTAGTATATTAAGCTTAATATTATTACTATATTCTATAAGATTAGAATTAATAAAGTAGATCAGGAGAAAATAGCTTTTTAGATATATTATAGCTTCTTTAAATAGGTAGTATATTCCTTCAGACTTACTAATATGTCTATTATATTTTAATAGTATATTAATAGCTACCTACGACAGTTTCTAGATAATTTTATTATAATATATATTAACGATATCCTTATTTATACTAGTAGCTTACGAAAGGAGTATAAGGAGAAGATCTACTAGATACTTAGCTGCCTTACTAATATAAACCTTAAGTTAGATCCTAAGAAGTATAAGTTCTCAGTTATTATAGTTAAGTATATTAGGTATATTATAATAGCTAGAAAAAGCTTCTCTTATGATCCTGAGAAGTTAGAAACTATTACTAACTAGCTTCCCCCCAGTTTACTAAAGAATATCTACAGTTTTCTTAGGTTTGTAAATTACTATAAGGTTTTTATACTTTAATATAATACTATTATGGAGCCTTTAAACTACCTAATTTAGAAGTTAGTTTTTTTTAACTGGGAACTAGAGTAGTAGGAGGCTTTCCTCACACTAAAATAACTTTTTACTACAGAACTAATCCTATAGATATTTAACCTTAATATTCTAATAATAATAAAGATAGACTATTTAGAGTATACCCTAGAAGGTATATTAATCTAAATTAATAAGGCTGAAGTAAGACACCTAGTAGCTTTCTATTTTTAATATCTAACTTCCATAAAGTTTAATTACCTAATCTATAATAAGAAACTCCTTATAATACTAGAATATTTATAGATATAGAGAGTGGAGCTGTAAAATACTGAGAGGTTTAAGATTCTTACTAACTATAAGGATTTTAAGTATTTTATAAAGAAATAATAACTTATAGAGAAGTAAAATTAGTAAGTAGAAAAATTATCTCAGTATAATTTTTACTTTAAATACTAACTAGATATTTAGATAGTAGCTTCTAATACTCTCTCCTAGAGGGAATAGAATACTCCTAAAGAGTGGAATAATAAAAAGTAATAAAGATAAGTAATATAAATTATCCCAGACGCTACTATCCCTATAGGGCTCTAGGTAGGATATATAAATATTATTAATACCTAAGTTTTTAAAGGAAGACTAAATCTATAAGAGATATAAAACTATACTACTAAGAGAGACTCCTTATACTAATAGATCTTTATAGTAATATAGTAGGGAGAATATAGTTTTCCTCTTAATTTCTATATTAAGATCCAGATTACTAAGTATACTATTAATATACTAAGATAACTTACCTTTAGAGAAAGATTTTAGATACTAAATAGTAAAGAGAGTAATAGCCTCCTTAATAAGCTTAAGATTAAGCTAGTATAGAAATCGTATAACTCCTCCCCTGTAAGCTACTTAAAATATAATAGTATACTAGAGATTATAAACTAACAGTTCTATTAGTCTGGATAGTTATAGAGTATCTGCTAATTTATATATAACTATAATATATATAGAGGTATTTATATCTAGAGGTAAGCTAAGAAGGAATTCCTAAAATTCCTACTAATATCTAACTAGTTACATTCTAATTTATTAATAGACTTTATTACTAACTTACCTCCTATAAAAGGATAAAATAGCTATTACCTCTAGGTTATTATTAATTAACTAAGTAAAGCTTCTATATTAGAAGAGATAGATATAATAGAAATAGAGGTATATACTTAGTAATTCCTTAGTTACTACTATAAATTCTATAGAATACTATATTCTATTATAAATAATAGAGGATCTAACTAAGTAAGTTACTTCTGGAAGGAGTTCTATAGATTAATAAATATTATATACTTACTAAATACTAATTACTACCTATAGACTAATAGGATTACAAAATAATATAACTAGGAGATTTAAGCAGTTTTAAGGATATTTACCTACTGGTTCCAGGATAACTAGAGTAACTTACTACTTATTATATAGTTAGCTTTCTATAACTAGCAGTATAGTATAATAGAAACTATATCTTTCTTTATAGATTATAAATATTATATTAACTTTATCCCAGTTACTAAAGAGTATATAAAACTACCTAATAATAGTAAAGTTACAACCTACTAGCTAATCGAGAGAATATAGTTAGTAATAATATATATCTATATAGAGATAGCTACTACCTAGTAGAGATTAGAAGCCCAAGCGAATAAAATCCAGTTTCCTGCAGATTAATATTAAGTTAGTAATAAAATATAGTTAAATATATCTAACTATAAGTTACTAAAATTAAGCTAAAAGCTAGCCTAACTATATTATAAGTATATAATAGTGAAAATTCTCTCGCTATATATTATAAAGCTAAATACCCTAGAGTCTATTTACCTACAGTTCTATATAAATTTACTCTAGAGAGCTGCTACTAATCTACTACCTAGGCAGATTATAGTTAATAGCTAGCTGCTACTACTAGTGGATAATAATAGGGAGGTTAAATAGTTAGTTAAAAATATTCTTACTGTAAGGATATACTAAGTGGGGGGAGGATACTAATAAGAGGCTCTCGTTAAATAGGAAAGATATATAAACCTTATATAGAAGTCTATTAATATTATTATAGATATAGTAACCCTAGAGTAGTATAAGGTGATATATAGGCTGATTGTAGATAATAATAGAGACCTAGCCTACAGCCTCCAGCCGGGCGGCAGCTGGGGAGGAGGGGGATAATATTACAGGCTATATCTAGATGTCCAGCTAGAGCTATACCTAGGTATCCAAAGCTAATCCCCTCCCTCGGGTGGGGCCCTAATAGACCCTATATAGCATTATATATATAGACTTTTCCACGCACTCGTGAAGGCTTCTCTTTTACTCCTTAGTTCTAAATAAACAGTATTTTACGCCACCTTCCGGTTAAATAAGCTTAGGTCCAACTCTTCACAAAAGCTAAATATTCTATAATCTATTACTTTTATATATTTTTATAGTAAAATTAAAATCCCCTCAAAATCTATATAGCCACCTGTAACTAAAGAAGTATATAATAGGTAAAAAGATATCCAGCTATAATTACTATAATTAAGGCTATTAGTTTATCAAACTAAGCCTTACTGAAATTATTCTAAATACTATAATTAACAGGCAGCCTGTAGATATTTAATAAAAAATTATATAATTATCCTATAATCTACTATATTAAGCTAACTATTTTGGAAACTAATTATTAATTAGATAATATTCTAATATTAATATACTATAGTAATATTAGTTACTAGATACTATATAATATTATAGTAATATAATTATAGAGATTTTAAAGATTATCTAGCTATATTAGAAGTATCTGTATCCATATAAGTATTATTTATATATTAGCTACACTTAATTAATATATTAAGATTATTTAGTAATAAAAGTAAGCTAAATTCCACTATATTTACGTAAAGCTTGTAAGTTAGCTTATATTAATAACAAAGAACTTTTATATTAATAATAAAGAACTTTTATATTAGAGGTATAAAGTTTTTTCTGGAGTGTCTAAAAGATATTAAGGTTACAGATATTAAGGTTATAATAAGTATCTAAATAGAGTAGCTATAGTTGGCAGTAATTAAATCTCTTAAGATATTTAAATTTTATATAGTGTAAGGATATAAGGATATAAGATTAATATAGAAGAAGTTATTAGTTATTTATTATCAAAAAGGTTAATATAAAGTAAGTATGCTAGCTACTATAGCTGCAAGAGGTTTAGACTTAGATTAACTTAGATTTAGCTATAGTAGTTAGTAGGGGGGTGGAAAGACTGAAGTTATACTTCAGGGGGTAATATATATACTAATAGTTATAATAAAAAGCAAGCTATCAGCTCCTCCCACTTAATATTAGTTAAAGTAAAAACTTAGTTAAAAAAGGATTCTAGAGTTTATAATACTATAATAAAGTCTAATAGAAAATACTTATAATTCCTAGTATTTTAATAGAGAACTTTTAGTAAATTAAAAGACTTTCTTAATAGCTTTTTTTAATATATATTATTACTCACTCTAAATTCTAATTATAACTAAATCTTCTCTCTTACTAAAATTCTATAATCTTATTACCTTAAGAAGTAACTTTATTTCTCTAATATATTTTCTTTTTTCACTCAATTTTAATTAATATACTTATATTAGAGAAATTAAGTAGTATATTATAGCTACTATTATAACTTCAGAATATACAGATATTTTTTATTTAGAAAGCAACATATTACTAAAATGCCTCCGTCGAAATGCTAGAAATCATATTTCCTACCTTACTAAAATACTATTACATATAATTAGGGAGTAAAATCTGGTGTGTATTGTGTATAACTAAACGTGGCCACGCGCGCCGCGCGAGGCTCTACTTCGAGCAGTGCAAGTGGGGCGAGGCCCGTGGAGACGGCGCCGGCCGCCCGAGGTTAAACCGGTGCAAACTCTGCGTCTCGAGCGCGGTATTACTGACAAATACCTCCGTCGTGATACCAGGAATCATCCTCGATGCACGGGAGTATGTTATACCAGATTGTCCAATGAAGCCATCTATCGCTTACCCTTCCTCTTTCTCCTGTAATTTCGATTGATTCACATGACATGACGAGAGTTTCACCTGGGGATCTTGCTCCCATCATGTGTTGTAGCATTTTCAGATCAAACTTCGTCCTGTCCGCGCATACAGGGTGACGGTTATACGTGGCTCAACCTATTTTTATGCCTATCAGATTGAAAGAACCTGACTTCTACATCCTGAAAGTATAAATCGACGCAAAAGCTCTTCTCTATAGCATTGGTCCAGTTTTCAACAGGCACAGTCAACAGAGCGCACAGTGCCTATGTACACTTGTGCCCGACTTCGATACCTGCATACCTTGACAGATGCCGTCACAGCACAGCGACTACATGTTGTTGTCAGAGTGACTTCGCTGTCGTCGGTTTCACAATGCCACGTACGTTCAGAAAAGTAATTTTTTCACCTCTGCCAGGGATATCGTCTACACCGCCGTGGACATGTTGTTCAAGGTGAACAACGTAGAAACATACACTGTACAAGACGAGCTTCTGCGTTTGGCAGACAGTATCTAACCGCTTTGTGGAGATATTTTGGTCGGGTCCATGGAGGATCCAAGGCACCTGGGGCAGAATTGCCTGCATGAGAGGATCCATGATCTTGCACTTGTCAACGCCATCAGCATGTATACGCAGAAGTCAACAAGTTTTATACACCAGTCAATATAAGACACGGAGGAGCGTCAGAAGTATTTGGGCTTGAATTGTCGGCTGTGTATACCACGTCTGTGGGTGAACATTTGCGACTGTATTCTCTGGTCCTGGCTGCAAGGTCCCTGCATCAAGCAATACAGCAAGATTGTACGTACGGAGTACGGATACAGTTTAAAGCATTAGCTCAGTCAGCACTTGTCGCAGCGAGGGTTCAACGAGGGGCATTCGAGGCCACTGCAGACAGAGCCAAAGGGATTAAAATGAAATTTCAGAGTACAGTGCAAGTCTTATCATAACTACTGTGTGTTCCATGTGGTTGGCGCTTGAGACGCCCGAAAAATGGAAATAACTCAATCTCCCCAACTCCCAGAAGATCCAACATTAAACCTGGCCAATTCCTGCCCCTCAGTGCCTGGTTGTGTAGGCAAACCTCTCTTCTCGCTGATAGCAACGCCACTTTCCCTACCTACGTTACAACTTGTTGACGCGGCGCATCCTCACACCTTGCGAATTGCCTGAAAAATTTGTTTTCTCCCGAGGCAGTTCAACTGTTTTCACCTGAAAGCCACGTCCCTGCAATGTCTTCACCGGAGACTCGAGCTGGAGTCAAGCGGCCCCGTAAGTTCTGGTGTTTCTTTTTCGTCTCTCTTTTTCTCTGTTGCGCCCGAGCATCCGTCAACCATGATCGCATGCCTCATAGCTTCTCTTCTGCACCTCATTTTTTGTACCTACACGAGTAGGTTCTCAGCTCCTTGCCTGTTGTCATCTTGTCGGGGTTGCTTCCCTGCCCCGCATATTCTTCGGGGCCAACGAGCGCATCTACACAGCATGCCTGCCTCAGGGCAGAGACACCAACACGCGCAACGAATTACTATTTGAACGGGCCTCCAGCTAATCATCTCACGGGAACAGGCACTCAGTCGCTGCCGCCGCCGGCGCTTCCTCAGTTGGTTGCTGAGCAGCACACCTCGATCCCCCCGACCGACAAGGACACCCAGCGCCTTATTGTCGTTCTATCCCACGCCAGTTTGGAGACATACAAGGCTTCCCACGGTGGCACTGGCCGCAATGGCGTGCAGCGGGAAGAAAAATACTCGCTGCTCAACAGCGACGAGCACATTGGTGTCATGCGCAAAATGAACCGCGACATTAGTGATGCGCGTCCTGACATCACCCACCAGGTTGGATTACCAGTGCAATGCTTTACAACCCAAGCGCCCCCGAGGGTGCGCCCCGAGGGTTGTCCCCGAGGGGTGTTTTTTTGACGTCTGCATTCAACATGCTGACCATGCTGACTAGTGTCTTCTCACACTGCTCGACTCCCCTATCAACAAGGCAGGCAAACTCCAGATATACATACACACAGCCAAAGGCGTCCTGATTGAGGTTTCTCCCTCTGTTCGCATCCCGAGAACATTCAAGCGCTTCGCCGGTCTCATGGTGCAGTTGCTCCACCGACTGTCAATTCGTTCGACCAACTCGCAAGAGAAACTCCTCCGCGTCATTCAAAATCCCATCACCGATCATCTTCCGCCCAATTGCCGCAAAGTCACGCTCAGCTTTGAAGCTCCCTTGGTGCGCGTCAGAGACTACATCGAGACTTTGGGGCCAAAGGAGAGTGTCTGTGTTTTCGTTGGCGCCATGGCCAAGGGAGCCGATACGTTTGCCGACGGCCTGGTAGACGAGAAGATCTCCATCAGCAACTACAGCTTATCTGCCAGTGTTGCTTGCAGTAAGTTCTGCCACGCTGCCGAGGACTGCTGGGACATACAGTAGTTCCATGAGGCCCATCTAGCGGCTGCTGGTCTTCGAGGACGTGGAACCTCGCCATTCTCCACGGCGGTCTGCTGTGCTTCCAGTGTAGGCCACTGAACCAGAACGCCGAGGAGACACGCGCGAGATCGCGATACAACATCGCCTTGCTCGCTCGTCACCTTGGGAAACTCGGCTGCCCTGTGCCTCGCTTTACCGCTGTTTTTGCAACCAAAACGGTGTCGTTTCACGCTGGTCCCTAGAGCCCCTTGACTTCCTAAGTGTGTCCTCGACGTTGTTGGGTGGTTTGGTCTCTCGTGTCATGTATTGTTGTACATGGTAGGCTCCGTCCTGACGGTGTAGGAGCGATATTAGGCAAATGTGCATGCGTGTAAGTACTGCACCAGCTACTCGCTGGAGACTTGCAGACGGCGGCTCGTGGGCCAGGGATGGATGGACTTCACAACGAGGGATTTCCAGCCAGTGAGATGGACTCGGCGGGCAGCTGCCGTCGGAGATGTGGAACCCGCAGGCCTTTCGAGAGACTGTGGCAACAATGACAGGTAAATAAAGAAGACTAGTTTCCAACTCTGCTACAACGAGCTGCCAGACCGGACAGCATGGACGCGACACGTCTGGGTGCCAAATTTCGGTGACAGTGACTATCGAAAATAGACCCACCCGTGGACAGGCCATAGCGGTAGCCGGGGTACACGTTACTGAGGGCGTCTGGCACGCGGTGTCAGGTTATTGGTCACGCATTCAAGTTGCCGTCGGTACTTACAACCTGGACAATCCGGTCAGGCAACTAGATGAGGCTGGGTGTGTGTAAGTCGACAGGGGAGGCCGAAGTGAAGCGTTCGTGCAGTTGGACTGTGACACACACCTCAGCGGCCAGATATCCAGGTACCTGCCAAGCGGGTGACAAAAAAAATGATACACAGAAACATTTCATACAGTATAACTACAGTATATTAGTAGTAGAATAATCATAGTTGAATCTTATAGAATACAGATTTAACTTATTCAGCACTTATGATATTAAGAATGTTTCTTTTTATTGAAAATCAGGCCTGATTCTAGTGGGTAAGTATGGTAGAGATCTGGCGACAAGTCTTACTGTGTATCATTTTTTTTGTCACCCGCTTGCCTGCCTCGGGATAGCTCTTCACGAGCCCATCCACGTACGCAGCATGTATTGTGTACAGTAGTAGGTACGGATGTACGCACACACTGGTGCTGACGAAAGTAGATATGACTGGGTATCTACCAGGGAGGCAACTACCAAGCTGGCTGGCGCTACAGACACGCACTGCATCGATGCACTCGTGCCTTATGGGGAGGTTGGGCATCCCTGTGAGTCCAACACGATACGATGGCTCCCCGTATCCGTACTGTACATAGTAATACAGGATCTCGGCTGGGGGGTGAGGCTGGCAGCCGCAGGGGTTTGGACACGTCGATGGGGTGCGCTTACCACGTACCTAGCTACGTCCACAGCCTGGTAACTAGCCTTGACGCGCCATCCTGCGGCAGACGCGGGAGGGCCCAAAAGCGAAGACAATGGGGCCCATATCAGGCGCACTCGCAGTACTCGGTGATACGGTTTAAAATCCCGTCGCCTTCGCCTGGGTCGGCGGGGTAGGGAAGCCGAATGGCAGCCAGACACGACATGCAACGCTACTAATTAGTGTACACTTGTCTGTCTCTGCCTCCAGTCACGGCGCATGCAAGTATTGTTGCAGAATGCTGGGACAACGATGTTGAAAACCCCAATGTCTCTCACAGTATCCGTTTACACTATTATCAGCGGCTTCGGACACGCTGGCCGGGTACAATCGCGAGGTGTGACGCCCTCTCACCTAAGCGTCGCTTGCTCCGCATGCCGAAAACGCCTTTCGATGCACCTACTCCTCCGTATGTAAGAGCGGGCTGCAGAAAGGAAAGGAAGTTGCGAGACCCAGACCCAGGCCAAGGCCCAGACCCCCTAGACCTGAGGTAAGGTTGGATAGATGTGTAGACCTCTGGAACTGAACGTGTGCGGATAACATCTTGCCTTTCAGTTACAGGCTTCTCCTTTCTGTGCCGTGATCGCTCGTTATTCCACACCCAATCAGTCAGAGTAGCCGTATGCCCGTGATTCCTTTACTACATGGTAATTAGTATAACATGCCCATGGTGAGCGCCTTTACCTTGGCCCCAAATGAAACGTGTCTGAGCTTCAGCTCTTCCAATATCATCCGTACGTGTGTGTGCGTGTGTGTGTCCATGTACAGTCCCCGCAAGGTACTGGGTCTCGCCGCAACTCGCTTTGCCCGCCACGCTACCAAGCCCATCAGAAACCCAAGAAGCATTTCATTTTCGAGCTTTGAAAACTACCACCTGCCAACCATCCATCACCGCGCCAAGCCACGCCACCCCAGACCACACCGACACTACGCACCGTCGGTGCCGACGCGACTTGCCTGGTGATATCTCACGTGGACCAGATATCCAACCATTGTGCTCTGGAATCACTCTCTCCCTTTCGTACCTCTTCCCCTCTCGCCCTCGCCTCACCCGACTTGCCCTGAGTCCTCTCGTTGCGGCCTTCACGCCGTTTCTTTACAGTCTCAATGATTCCTTATTTCGATGTCTCCCACGTTCCCTCGTCGGCCTCCTTCTACTCGGCTATCTTCCAGCCTCTCGGCATCCACTACATATCCACAGACACGCAGACCGCCGGTGGTGACCCCAAAACGACAATTACCTTTGGCACATCGTCTACTGCTACCCCCATCTTCCAGATTCGTGAGGCCCGCAGTACCACAATCGAGCCCCTGAAGCTGTCTCGCGCCGTCTTCTCTGCCAAGTCCCCAACCGCTGTCACCGACTTCCACGCTTGTGCTCTTCGCGCCAACCCTGCTCCACATCCTCTCCCACTCGGATCTGTCTCTCGCCCCGCAGCGCCAAGTGGCGATACCCACCGGGCCTCTGCCACCGACTTGGACGGCAACATCATGGAGGTTGTATATCAGGCCCCTCCCAGCTACCCATTCTTTCACGTCGAATCTACCTCCCGGAAAACCCAGTCGACGCAGGACCAGGACGGTGTCAGCCGCATTCTCCATTGGAACTACGGCGTTACAGCCTCCGAGACCTCTACCACGACTCTCCCCGCCATGAATGCCAGATCCGACCATCTTGCAGGCCATGAGCCATACACCCTGTTACGCCGCAGCGTGACCACTTCCGTCATCGAGTCACCTTCCGCCTTCAGAGAGCCTACTGCCTCCGCCGCCGCCGCCGCCGCCGCCGATCTCCCCCTTCCCTCTCCTGCCTCTGCTACAACTTCTGCTGTAAGCAATGGCCTGCAAACTGGCACCGTCATTGGGAGTTTGCTGGGCGCCGCTGTGGGTGTTGCCGCCGGCGCTGCCCTGACCTATGGCATGATGAAGAAGGAGCGTGCACAGGCGCCGCTCCAAGAATTTGACCAGCCCGGCTCCGGCTCCGGCTCCGGCTCCGTCCCCGCTCCATCCTTTCAGCGCCGCGCCACATTTCCCGACAAGTATGCGGATCCCCGAGCCGCACCCGGACGTTACGTCGAGGTAGAAAGGACTGTTGAGAAAATTCGGTACCCCGAAGCTTACCCCACTCTGCATGAGAGTTGTGCTTCTCCTCACTACATGGCCAAGTACAGCCAGGTCGGCGCCCGAAGCCGTGCACTCGACGACCTGGACGACGACGGCCGTAGCCGCCACTCTTCACGTTACCAGCTCGAAAGGGGCAGCAGCGTTCATCCGCGCAGTCAGGCCACGGTCCCGAGGGCTGCTCCGCTCATGCTTACAGACCATGAGCACCAAAGCGGTGTCGGTTCCAGACAAAGTGTTGCAGGGAGGTCAGCGATGCCGCGATCTGCCATTGGCCAGGATCCCAAGAGCTTCGAAACTGGCACTTACATCTCAGCGCGGAGCGACAAGTCTCAATCAACCGCTCGCCCCCCGCCACCCACAGTCGAGACAGAACTGGCCTTCTGGAGCAAGGCGCCCAGTCGCGCGCCGACGCAGGCGCCTACGGTGGTTCCGAGCAGAGCGCCAACCAAGGCACCCAGCAGGGCCCCGACCGTCGCCGAAAGTCGAGTCCCCACCAAGGCTCCTAGTCGGGGACCCAGTACGGCCCCAAGCCACGCGCCGAGTTACGCGCCTAGCAAAGTCCCGAGCAAGGCGCCCACCAGGGCCCCGAGTCACACCAACACGGCTGTGAGAGTCCCGAACACGAACCCCGTCTTCGCTTACCCACCAGCTACAAGAGCTCCAACCTACGTTTCGGCACATAAGGTCGCAGTGCCTAGGAGCGGCGTTGTTAGCAGGCACACGAACTGGGAAGATGACGCTGTCAGTGTGGCACCCAGCGATAGTATCAGTTGCATCGGCAGCAGGACCAGCAGGCGCCAGTATCACTGAGGGGGCGTCTCCTGGCGGCAGTGATCTATCCTTGTGGGCACGGCGTGTTGATCACCGGTCGCGAAAAGGCGCACAAGCCGTTATTTTTCATTAGCGAACGACGACTCGGCCGACAGAACGAGAAGGAGTACGAGATGATATTCTGCTGTCCTGTCGCCACCTGGACGGTACTGCATTGACCGACAACGCATCATGACAGCCTCTGAGAGGTCTGAGGTATAGATTTGTGAGGACGATGACGATGACGATGATGATAATTGCGCAACGGTACTAGACTGGTATTTTACCGAATTACTTTTGTCGTTCTTGCTGGTTATGTTGTCAACACCTGGCTGAACCCCTTTCTTTCGTCGCCATCGTCGTGATGCACAAATCTCACATAGTCGTTCGACGCCCAACCGCAATTTGATGACATACGACGACACGCGGGATGACGGGAGCATGGTATTGCAAAATAACGCTATGCAAGGTGGCTTTGTCGTCACTCGCTTACGTCTGTGTTTGAGGCTTAATCCTCCATAGAGTAGGAGGTGCAAGTGGCCGGACACTTAGCGTATACATACTCGATACGTCAATACGTTATTGAACGGACTGAGTAGCGTATTGACTTCGGACTCGCTTATGCAATGGTCGGGCAAGCGAGTAAACGTGATAAGCCTGTATCTGCGCCTTCGTGATCGCCGTCCCGAAGGTCGGTGACCCCGCCGTCTCGATAACTAGGTACAAGCATTTACGCACCGGAAGCCTATGCCACGGTATCTCGGCTTGGGAATTGGCCAATCGCCGTCGGTACTTCCGACATTAATCTTCACTCATTACACCAACCTATGCTAGTAAACCAGATAGTGGTATCCGCCTAGTTTACACACCTTTGCTTTTGGTCTTCAAGCACGTAAGTAAAGCTTGTTCCGTGAAATTAACCGAAACTTTCTGGACCTCGCCTGGCGTTTGGTAGCCATCGTCTGGGCCAGAATTAATACCACCTGTCGAGTTGGTGGGATGCTCGGCGGCCCTTCCCCCAATTTCATCGTCCTGCCTGCTGCCGCGGTTTTCTGCTCCATGGCGGTCCGGATCCACCAAGTTGTCGATTGACTCATCACACAACCAACAGCCACTCCATTGCTTTTATTCGTCATCTCGTGGGCGGACCCCCAATATTGTAGCTGAGAGGCGAATTTCTACCGCTATCTGCTGCCTACCGCCCTGCCCTCAGTATATGGAGGTTTGCTGAGTTACTTCAATCACACGAATCCACCAACTTATCTCGGAACAGCGGTAATTACCGTCGCACACCGAATCTAATTGGACTAGTTCCTCGTTTCGCTCTGAATAGCATACAAGCGGACACTCTTCGCTCAAGACCACTTAACCAAGATGCCAACGCTTGAACTGGGCCAGTCCATTCCCCCGGACACTGCTCATGTATGCTCCTCCGCCTCAATTTCACTGCTGTCGTATCTACGGTTTGGCGGCCGTCTTGGTGCAATGTTCTCAGGACTGACTTTGATCCAGGCAGTCAGTGTGCACCTGCCGACTTGGCAGGCAAACGTTGGGTATGAGGAAGGCCAGTCGTGGGTTGTCGATAAGATGACGACTGGATATCCCAGGTGAGTTGAG
Organism: Colletotrichum lindemuthianum; assembly: GCA_001693025.2. Taxonomy (NCBI): domain Eukaryota; kingdom Fungi; phylum Ascomycota; class Sordariomycetes; order Glomerellales; family Glomerellaceae; genus Colletotrichum; species Colletotrichum lindemuthianum. Next base: position 186,714 of record MASP02000156.1, on the reverse strand, counting down.
CTGGGATGAGTGAGCTGCGCTCCCTGCCGGCGCTGTTTGCCACGGTACTCACTCGTATTTTGCCCAGGTTCTTCATACATCGAAGCATCCTCGCATTCGCCGACGAGATTGCATCCAAGTTTGCTCGCTCGGGCCAGAAAGCCATGTTGTTTCCAACACCACGAGCCGCAAGACGCTGCCTAGCGTTTATCAATCAGAACGCCGAGGCGTCCGTCACATCGGACACTGGTATCGTTGACTTTGGCCTGGACCCATCCAAAGACGTCTCGCCGCTTATGCGGTCTCTTTCACCCACCATATCCGCCGTGTTGTATCCCGTCGAGGTCTTCCCCGTTGCCAAACAATATTGGCAGCATACAGGGGACGGCGTCTCAAGCCGGCGGGCCGAATTTTGCCATGGTCTCTTCAAAGAAGGCCTTCTTACCCCTCTTGAAAGACCTCAATCTCCAACGGGCAAAGTGTGCCGTGGTCCCAAAAGATACCACCGCCCATCCTCGATTGACGAGACCAAGGCCGTTCCATCTGCGACCAGAGCCACCGCCCAGGGTGTTTTCGAGACCCAGGAGAGCCTTCGCTTCCTCGAGGAGCGTTTCGGTCGGAATCTCGATCTTTCACTCGTAAAGCGTGCAACATCGGCCATCAAGCGCAGAATTGCCGGCGCTCTGGCGCCTGACATGGAGACCAGCGTCAGTTCCCTGCCCCCCATGGCCGACAATTCGCGAGGCCAGAAGGACCTGCAGGAAAGCGACGTGTACCTGTTTCCCTGTGGCATGAACGCCATATTCAACGCCCATCGTGCCATGCTGCGAGCCAAGGGGGACATGAAGTCTATCAGCTTCGGGTTCCCCTATGTCGACACCCTCAAAGTTCTACAAAAGTTTGGGCCCGGCTGTGTGTTTTATGGACATGCTTCGGAAGGAGATCTCGACGATCTCGAAGGGCGCCTGGAGAATGGCGAACGTTTTCTGGCCTTGTTCTGTGAATTTCCAGGTAACCCTCTGCTGACCTGTCCGAATCTGGGACGCATCCGCAGTATGGCGGACAGATATGGCTTCGGTGTGGTCGTCGATGAGACGATTGGCAGCTTCGTCAACGTTGATGTGTTGCAGTTTGCTGACATCGTCGTCAGCAGCTTGACTAAGATCTTTTCTGGTGACTGTAACGTGATGGGCGGCAGCGCTATTCTAAACCCTAGCGGCGCGTACTATCGGGCCCTCAAGGCTGCTTGGGCAGATGACCTCGAGGACACGTACTGGCCTGAAGACATCGTCTTCATGGAGAGAAACAGCCGAGACTTTGTGTCACGCGTTGAGCGTATAAACACAAACTCCGAGACAATCTGCGATGTCCTCACGACCCACCCGTTGGTTAAACAGGTCTACTACCCCAAGGTCAACCAAACGAGGCCCAACTATGAGGATTGCAGACTGCCGAATGGCGGCTATGGTGGCCTGCTGTCCGTCACATTCTCGAAAAAATCACACGCCGTGGCTTTCTTCGACGCCATCAACACAGCGAAGGGTCCTAGCCTCGGCACCAACTTCACTTTGACATCGCCTTACGTACTCCTGGCGCACTATCAAGAGCTAGAGTGGGCGGCCGGCTTCGGTGTCGACCCAGACCTCATTCGTGTCAGCGTCGGCCTGGAAGAGACGGACGAGTTGCGGGAAATTTTTACACAAGCCCTCGAAGCGGCCGAGCGGGAAAATTGAGCGGCGAGGTTGCTTGTGTTTAGAACCGCAATTCGTGGCGATGAGACACCAGTGAATAAGCATGAACGGCAACACCGTTCGCGACATCGGCGGAGAAAGGGAAACCAGGGAGCGTCGACGCAAGGCGTCATCACATGGTCCGAAACTCATCTATCTCATCGTGGCTATCAGGGGTATCTGGTAAAAAGTCTATATACGTAGAAGAAGGACAATCAAGTAATGGCGACGAAGGCAGTAGGGCGTGCACGCTATAAGGCCAACGTAGCCAACGCGCACTCACTCACTACATGACGGAGCACTCGGAATGAACGTACTCGGGGCCGTAATCCTCGATACCTCGTTCGATTTTGTTCGCCCTCTGCTTCTCCTTGGCCTCTTTGGGGAAATACTTGCGCATATACTTCTCCAGCTGGATGTCTAGATTATCTTGCGTTTTGCGCATGTGTCAGTAAACTTTCCCGCCGCATCTTTCCAAACCTCTACTCACCAGCAGATGCCTTCAGAACCGTGTCAGCCCTGCAAAGCGGGCATTGCTTCTCGTTGCGACGCTGGATCTTCACAATGCAGCGAATGCAGAAGACGTGCTGGCAAGCCAGACGGACGGGCCGATAAGCGATGGAGAAGCAAACCGGGCACAGGTAGTCGTTGATCTGCGGCACGACGGAGACCAAGTCAGTGGACATTTGAGCGCATATGTCCTTGGCCACAGAGCCCGCCAGGAGCTTATCGGAGTGAACCTGGATGGGAAATGTTTTCGAAACACCCAGGCACGTTCTCTTATCAAATTCTGATCCGCCAGGTCAGGTTATGCACACAACTTCGCAATCGATCAAACGGGGGTCATACTCTTGAGGATTTTATAAATGGCCGTCTGGTTGATTTCCTGGAACTGTAAGATTCTGAGAAGATCGGCGTTGAGGCGAGAGAAGCGCTTGAGTGCTTCGCGACTCTCTGCCAGTTTAAATGCATTGGCCAAATTGCGCTTGGTTACCTCTGCCTGGAACCACTGAAGCTGCTTCGCCGCGGTCTGGCTGTCACGGCACCCATGATCTTGTTCGTGTGTGGAGAAGAAGACCTGGGCGTCGAGATAGAGCTCAAAAATGGCTCGCCACCTGGCGAGGTCGCTTTTGGACAGTCGACTCGGCTTGGTTAGGTGCGACACATGCTGGCCGAGGGCGACGATCTGCGCCACCATGGCCTTCTCCTCCTGGGCCTGAAGGCTGTCAAGCCTGTTGACATCGCTCTGCAGGATCTCAAAAAACTTGTTGTCGAATATGAGAGGCACCTCGATACGGTCATACTGTTCGTCTGAGGCAAGCGGACTCCTATCAGCGGTGTCAGCCTGGATTGGCGACTCGACTGAAGCAGGTGACGGCGGAGAAGAGGCGCTGGCGTCAGTCGACGACTGAGACTCTGAAAGGAGCTGACGATTGGCTTCTAAGACGGGCTCGAGGCTAGACGACTGTAAGGCGGCTATACGCTCGATAAGGGCCCGCGAGAGCGGCGTCAGCGAAGCGTCAACAGCGTTCCCATTGTGTGTGAGGACGGTGACGGTCAGCCTTGGCCTCAGATACTTGGAATTGCCAGCCGCTGAATCGTCGTGCCTCGGTGTCAGCCCTTGAGGTTGAGCAAAGCAATAGGGCAAACCCAGCGTGCGCGTACATACCATCGAGTCGATACTTAGCAGCCAGCTCAGAATCCGCAGGTGGGTCGAGAAGATGGCGTAAAGTCTCGGGGTCAAGACCCAGCTCCCTCAGTTCCTTCGCGACATTCTTGAGAACCTTCTTCAGTTGACCATACGGCACGGCGCGATCGACCCAGTGAGATGGAAAATCTGGTGGCCGAAAAAGGTGGGGACGGTTAGCAATGACTTGTGAGGCAATTTGCAAACCCTCTCGGCCACTGCACCGTCTGCGGCGAGTTTATCACAAAAGGTTGGCGCACGTACCTTCACGCCTGAGCTTCTCCTTGAAATCATGCGCAAATTTCATGGCTCGTTATTTCACGTGCAACGATGTTCCAGCAGGCTTCTTGGCAAAGAAGATATACATGGCGTCCCTAGGAAGATTGAATTGCTTAACGTGAGCGGCCGTCTAGAGAGTAAAACGTTTCCACTATATAAAGAAATCGAGACTTGATAAATCTACTACATTTCTATACTATAAGTAAGAACTTGAAGAATATTAGATACTATTACTAATATGATTTTTTCTTCGTATATAATATATTAGCTAAATTAGCTTCTAAGTAATCAATATATTCTTATATATTTATAGTAAATAGAATTGTGAAGGGCTGGCCCCACAGGGGTGTAGCGTTGCAGCCAATAACGTCTCGGCCTTCAGTACCCATATGCGCGGGCGCGCGCACACGAACAGTACTACCAATTGAGCCATATCGCATGGCCTCGTCA
>MASP02000156.1:153910-182505 GCA_001693025.2 Colletotrichum lindemuthianum | reverse complement strand
GTCTGGCTGCACTTAAGTAGGGTGTTCCGTAGCGTGTTCCGTACGGGGCTGGCCCGTAACAAGAATGATATAATTACTTTCTATAAAATATAAAGTTATATAATAAAATCTTATATACTAAGTAGAGTATATAAAATAAAGAATTTATAATATCTTTCTATAAGAGAATAGATTTATAGAAGTATTAAAAGAAGAATAAATAGTAAAAATTGAATTTTTATAAATTATTAGATACTAACTTAATAAGTTAGTTATCAGTAAGAGTAAGAAAGTCTTTATTATATATACCTTTAAGTCTCTATGTTATTAAATCTTAATAATAAGTTTAGTTAGTATAAAATTTCATATAAACTATAAAGTATATATTATTATATTTTAATAATAAAGTTTCAAGAAATCTATTAATAATTATCAAAAATTACTTCTATATATATATCATACTTTATCTTACTAAGAATTGTAAGGAAGTAGTAAGTAGTGCCTATATATATACTACAGTATTATAGTGAAGCAAATGTAAATCTTCGGCACCATTGCACTATCGTAAGGTATTGTGGTTCACAAAGGCTTCATCTCTCCCTTTATCCGTATAAGCGGGCTTGTCGTGTTCACTCTGCACACAGCACGTGCCTTGATTATTCCGACTCATCGGTCCAGTCTATTTCAAACGATCAGTTCCTCACGGATTGAGATAAACAGAAGTTGACGACCTTTGGTCCGGTTCACTAACCTCATATCCCGGCTACCATCTCTCCACGGGGTTCGGTCGTTGCTAACACCGTGCCCCTGCAATAATAGTCTTAAAAACATGGGTGCTCAGCAATCTTCCAGCCAGCAGGACGGTGAGGCGTATGATTCTCAGCCGAGGAAGACATGCTACTACGAGCTCCTCGCTGTCGGGCGGGACGCCACGGATGATGAGTGTGTGCCCCCTGCAGTCCGCTTTGAGACTGAACTAATGGTTCTCTGTCAGTATCAAGAAGGCTTATCGGAGGCGTGCTCTCGAGCTTCACCCAGACCGCAACCTAGCAGATGTTGAAAATGCTACTCGACGCTTCGCAGAAGTCCAGACTGCGTATGAGGTGCTGTCCGACCCCCAGGAGCGGACATGGTATGACTCGCACCGAGATGCCATCTTACGAGGCGCCGACCCAGCTGATACGGATGGCCATGGCCCCGTATATGACAATGTCAGACTCACCTCCACAGAGGATATTTTCTCACTCATCCGTCGGTTCAATGCCACCGTCCCTTTCACCGACGACCCGTCGGGTTTCTTTGGGATAGTAAAGGCAACCTTTGATCAACTTGCCGATGAAGAAATTGCTGCTGGCGAATATGCACCAGGAGATGCTCCAGATTACCCCTCTTTTGGGACTTCGTCCGACTCGTACGAGGTTGTGGTTAAACGTTTTTACAGTGGGTGGTCGGGGTTTTCGACCATGAAGACGTTTTCCTGGAAAGATCAGTACCGTCTGTCCGACGCCCCGGACAGACGTGTGCGCCGATTGATGGAGAAGGAGAACAAAAAGCTGCGTGAAGACGCCATTCGGGACTTCAACGACGCTGTGAGATTTCTGGTCACATTTGTGCGCAAGCGGGACTCGCGCTATGTGCCGAACACACAGACTTCTGCAGAACGTCAAGAATCTATGCGTAATGCGGCGGCCGCCCAGGCTGCCCGCTCGCGTGCTGCAAACTTGGAAAAGCTGTCCGCCTCGACAATCCCTGAATGGGCGCAGTCAAGGGATGATGACGAGCAGGGCGGTCATTATTCAGATGACGAAGAGAATTCCGTGATGGAATGCATCGAATGTGTCGTCTGCGACAAAATCTTCAAGAGTGAAAAGTCATTCGAGGCCCACGAAAAGAGCAAGAAGCACATAAAGGCCGTGCAGCAGCTGCGACGGCAGATGAGGGACGAAAATTTCGACTTGAACCTCGACGATAATGTTACAATCCCTGATAACGTGCACGTGGGTGATAGCACGGCAGGGGTTGTAGGAGAACCAGAACTTCCCGACCATCACGATACGGCTCAGGGAAACCACGCGCCTGAATATTGGGCAACGCACATCAACAAGACCCTTGGGGCCGAGACAGCTTCAGAACCCACCGACGAAGAAGATGAGTTCGCCTCCAAAGTGGCCTCCAAAGTAGACGTGGAGAAAAGGCTTCCTGCCGAGGGCACGTTCGTCATCGAGAGCGGCGGGGATGTGCTCGGTATCACAAACAGTAACGACGGGCCTGACTTACAAGACCTCACCATCAAGGACAACGACTGCGACGACACCGATCCACAGCCAAAGAAGATGGGCAAAGCCAAGGCGAAAAGAGAGAAAAAGGCGGCACGCCAAGCTGCGGAAGAGAACCATAACATAGTGTGTCCTCCCGGCCCATTTGCAATGTTTTTGACGGGACACTGACAGGACTCGCACAGCATACTTGTGGTGTATGTAAGGCAACATTTCCGTCCAAGAATACGCTGTACACACACATTCGTGACCTTGGCCACGCCATGCTGTCAAGAGGACCGACCGAGGAGAGCAAAAAGACCAAGAAAAAAAAGAAGCAACGATGATTTAGTTGTAGGACAAATCTGTGGCCCTCGGCTAGAGATAATACTAAGAAGAAATAGTTCGTTGATTGAAGTGGTCAATAAAAGATCCATGATGCCGATGCCCCTTGTTGGTCCTTTACCCAAACCCCTTTCACGGGATACGCTCGCGTTGGAAATCGTGGCCCACGGCCCCGACATCCTGGCCAGGCTGGGCCATTTCCAATCTGCCCATATTGATGTCGAACACTAATCATCCGTCTAAGACCGTGCAGTTATCTTCATCGTCGCTGAGGGTTTCCACTTCATCGATTGCGCTGTCTCTCTCACCGCCGCCAGACCTTACAGGGTTTTGGTCTGCAACATGTATTACAGTCTTTCCTTGGACATGCTTGACGTTTCTTCGCCATTCGGCCCAGTCATCTTCGTCCTTAATCAAGAACCCGATTAGCATACTGGGGTCCAACTCCCTGACGTGGAGTCGGCGCAGCCGCCTCGTGTGTACCGAGTCGATGTCTGCATCCAAGTACTGTGAAAGGTCCTGGTGATATGGCAGAGCCGGTCTTGTGTGGTGCGGGTCAAGATAGAATAGATGGGGACCCTGTGCGCCTACGAAATAATGAGAAGACGAGGGTCGACCACTAGAAAGAGATCAGCCTATACACTTGAGCCGACATCGTGGTGTCGCATCTTTACCCTGCTATGCCAACGGACTGTGGCATTTGGAGAGCGGCGATCAGGGCCTCCCAATAGACAGGTGTGATCTTATCAATGCCTAGTCTAGTGCCTACGAGGATAAGAGTCGGGTGGAACTGACAGCCCTCGGGTTTGGCTATTTTCAGAAGGTCGTCTTCGTACACGTCGGGCCCATCGCCGGTAGAGTATACTCGCAAGGCCTGCTTCCGGGCATTGACGAGTGCTCTATGTTTGAAGCTCAGCTATTTCCGAGACCTGATATTTGTGACAAGTGTAAAAGGGACCGTCTTACTGAATACATCGAGCTGTTGCTGATGGTCCAAACCACTCGCCTGGATACTTGCCACAGGCAACGGCACCGTGCTGGACAAATTGGTGAATGGAGTACGGCGCTCTGGGGTCGTCCGCGAACAAAGAGAGTAGAGAACGCTCCTTTTCTGGTGATTCACCCCGCCGCCAATCTGGGACCGTCAGCAGGATCGCTCAAGGGTAGAGGGGCTACTGAGTCACGCGTGCGTCGTGTACAAGAGGTCTGATGGCGGGATCGCATACCTCGACCTAGATCGATCAGAGACATGGCATTGGCCAGCAAACTCTGGCCGGAACGAATCATACAGCCCCATCCACTGTCGGACGTGAACCCGTTCTGGTCAACAAGCTGGCTCTTGATCCGCATGGATAATGACAGTGCCGACGAGGCTCGGGGGTCATCCGACCTGGCGATGGACATGAACTCGGCCCGATATGTCATCCAAAACCTGGACTCGAAGTCGTCGAGAAATGCAGAAGGCCAGCCGCCATCATTAAGGGAACAGTGGTATTGTTCTTCATAGGCGAGTGACGATGAGAAACTGCTGGAAACAGAGTCGGGAGGTGTATCGTGGCTTTGAGCGTGGGGAATCGATGACTCTTTGGCTTGATCTTCGGTAACAGTGGGCAAGGGAGACGTCGCGCTGCCTTGAGCGTCCTTGTCTTTGCCAGGCTTGGTGCCTAGCATGTATGAACGGCCCAGACACCAGACAGGAACATCATTCGGGAGGTCGTTGGTTGGCTCCGGATCCCAAAACATTTGGACGATACGTCGGTAACGGCCAATATCCACAGCAGCCATGGCGAATTTCATAAAGCGCAATAGCCAAGTTAGGGATAAGCCAGGAAACTTGGGAGAACAGTTCAATTTTCGTCTTGTTTGGCAGGTTGGAGTAGATAAACCGACGCGACTGGGGCGCCTGGCTGGAGGGGCGCTCTGGCGCTTGCTCCTGACCGAATCGTAAGGGCGGACAAGCTCTGGAGTTCACAACGAGGGAAAGACTGGTTTGACTTGGGTCAGCACCATCGTGAATCTCAGCCAAAGAGTAATAGGATTGTTGCGGGATCACCTTCAGGAAGCACCGGCCAGGGCGTTGCCCGTAGTAAGGGACACCCGTGTATTGGAGTAGATGTCGTTGAGCCGAGACAGCAAAGTAAAGTAAGTGCATGTACTATGTTGTTCGTAAAGAGGGGGGAGGAAGGAAACGGATTCTGCACCAGGCTGCAGAGAACTGTTGACCCGCTTGACATGCCTCACCAAACTTATCTACCTGGACGGACAGGACAGTTGAGAAAGTGAGTATCTGACAAGTGGCCGGGCGTCCGCTTCCTCGTGACGCACCGGCACCACGGTCGTCAGCTAGTCATATGTCACTAGGTTGGTGTACCAAGCTAAGCTGCTGCGCGATGTCACTATGTCACCGTCACTATGTCACCGGCTAACAGCACCGCGCAGAGCTGTGCGGGGGTTGAGGTTAGTGTAGGCTAGTTAGTGCCTACTCAGTTATACTATATATATATTAGGATGTAAGTAGACATTCCAATTTATATTTCTAGTTCCTTCTAAATAGAGGTAATAAAGTAGTTAAAGAAAACCTTAAGTAGACTATAAGATATTGTATAAAATATTACCTAAATATAATTATTTAGTACTACTTATTACCCCGCTGTCTTGATATTTAGCCCTTTAGCTGGAAACTCACGTGACCACGCATGCAAATTCACTTTAGCGGCACGTCTGCGTCGCGTCTATGAACGCGAAAGCCCAACAGGCCTTGATCTCCACCCACGCAGACTGTCTTTAGTGTACCATTGACCTCGGGATCTGCCTTCTTTCCATTGTATCTGTGACCTACCTGCGCAGCATGGAGTTCAAGTCATCGCGACATCGGCAATCTGCGCAGTCATCCACCGGAATTGTACGCGACGACTCTGACGATGAGCTTGGTGCAGAGGACCATCCGTGGGAATGGCTTTCCGATCCTATCGATGAAGCTCCATCTATGAGGAACGCCTTGAGCACTCGCAAGCGCACGCGGCTCCACAGCAATGCTCGTGTTATTGGGGCGCGCATGGGAGATTTTGAGTGTCGCGTTGGTGACTGTGTTCTTCTCAAGGCCGAGGGATCCAAAGAGGCCTGGGTAGCTATTATCTGCGAGTTCATCGATGATGACGATGGTGAAAAGGCAGCAAAATTCATGTGGTTTGCCACCGAGAAAGAGATTCGAAACACAAAGAAAAAGCGACAAGACTTCCTCCCTGTATGTAGACCCCGAAGCTCACCGCGACGATACACCTAACGCCGCTAGAATGAGCTCTACATATCCCCGTCGTGGGATATCAACCCACTGGCGGCAATTAATGGAAAAGCCACCATTCATTCCCAACAGGAATTCATTAGGGCATACCCTTCTGGCAGAGTACCGAGGTCATCGCCCGAATACGGCAAGGTCTTCGTCTGCCGCCGTGGATGTAACATCAGAACGGCAACGTATTCGGACGAGTTTGAATGGGAAGATCTATACCGATCTGGTGAACAAGGCGCCCAGAAGTTGATCGCCTTCGCAAAGTCGCAAATCAGATCCACTAGGAAGCGCCACCTCGCGAGGGAGTCGTCGTCCCCTGAGCTATCGTACACCATCAACGACGGCAAGACTGAAGCTTGGACTCCCAGAGCCACAGTTGCCCGCAGGACTAGTGATGGTCCTGCAGATACCACACCATCGTCCCGTAAAAGGTTTGGCTATAACCCTTGCTCTCCTCCCGTGCGCAACTTCAAGTCTGTGGCGGCTAAGTCTCTGCTTATAGGGTCATGGTGAAGAAGAGCTTGGAATTCACGCCCCTTGGCACGAGAAAGCTTTCGGCTTCTCGTTCACAGTCGTCAGCTTTTCAGCTAGCACGCTCTCAACTCCACGTCGCCTCCGTACCTTCGAGTCTCCCTTGCAGAGAAAACGAATTCACCCTTGTTTATTCCCACTTGGAGGCTGCAATTGCGGACGGTATAGGAAGTTGCATCTACATTGCTGGTACTCCTGGCACGGGGAAGACTGCTACCGTCAGGGAGGTCATCTCTCGCCTCGAAGACTGCGTCCAGTCGGATGAGCTGGACGATTTTATATTCGTCGAAATCAATGGCATGAAGATAACCGATCCTCACCAGTCCTATAGCTTACTCTGGGAGGCTCTGAAAGGCGAGCGTGTAAGCCCGTCACAAGCCATTGATCTCTTAGAGCGAGAATTCACAAATCCGAGTCCTCGTCGCACACCTTGCGTGGTTTTGATGGACGAGCTGGACCAACTTGTGACGCGGAACCAGAGCGTCATGTACAACTTTTTCAACTGGCCTGGTCTTCGACATAGCAGATTGATTGTCCTAGCTGTTGCGAACACGATGGATCTTCCAGAAAGAACTCTCAGCAACAAAATAAGCAGCCGCATAGGTATTGGACTCCCCCGCCACAAGTTATGCCTCAAGCACCCGCCATCTGACACATCATGCAGGCCTAACAAGGATCACCTTCCCTGGTTATAATCATGAACAGCTGATGAAAATCATTCAATCGAGGCTAGAGGGGGTGCCAGGGAGCATAGTCGAGCCTGATGCCGTCCAGTTCGCCAGTCGGAAAGTGGCTGCTGTCAGCGGCGACGCCAGAAGAGTTCTCGAAATTTGTAGGCGAGCCGTGGAACTCGCCGAGGCTGACAGTCGCTCGGAAACAGCTGCAGATAATGACCAGAGCAAACATCATGAGTCCAGTAAAGCGGGCAAAGCGGGCACGACGGCAAAGGTCAGTATCTCAACAATCAAACGCGCCATCAACGAGGCTACAACAAACCCAATTCAACAACACCTCCGGACGCTGGCCTTCACGCCCAAATTGCTCCTCAGTTGTCTTATAGTGAAAGTCCAGAGGAATGGAAATACGGAGACGACGTTTGGTGATGTTGTCGATGAGTTGTACCGTCTAATCAAGACAGCCAGTGCAGGTCTTGACAAGGGGCTCTTTACGGCGCTTGCCGGCGGAACGAAAGCATTGAATACGGATGATGCACACATGAGCGATTCTCTGGGGCTTCGCCGCGCGGCAGTCGAGCTGCTCGGAGCGGGAATCATACTTTTGGAAGCACAAAGGGCAGAGCGGCCAAGCAAAATGCGTCTCGCCATAGGGGAAGAGGATATCAAAATGGCCTTTCGGGACGACGATGAGATTAAGGCCCTTGGTCTATTTTTCTAAAATCAGCATCGCTGATGCTGCAGCCTAGCGGGCGCTGTGAAGATATACATTTATTAGGCCATTCGTCGCAACACCACGTAAGTGAATGATACTCGCTAGTACTTTCTTCGCGCCAGTGTCGGTTGCCATGTTACCGGGTGCGTCTCCGGCGTGGCCTTTTCGTCCTGCTTCCAAATCTTGATCGTCTTGTCTGCCTCGCCGCAAATCAAACGCAAACCAGAGTTGTCGAAAGTTGAGCTCATGATGCCGGCCTCGGCGTCCAGGGAGCCTGGTTGCGCAGTCGTCTCAAGCGACTGAAATCGGTGGCCTGTTTTCCAGTCCCAGAAATTCATTGACCCGTTGTCACCACCAGAGAACAGCACGTTGTCGCGGTTCACGCTGAGGGTGTTGATGATAGCGTTGTGCCCTTCAAAATTTTGCATGAAGGCACCCTCAGGGCATTTCCATTGCTTGATACTACCCGAACTGCCGCTCGCGAAGGTGAATTCCTCTGGATGAGTGGCAAGTGCTCTGACGCCCTTCTTGTGGTGCGTCAAGGCGCCCATGCTTTTGCCGGCGGCCAGATCCCATAGCCTGACCGTGGCGTCGAGGGATCCTGTGATGACCTGCGGATCGGCTTCTTGGCAAGTAAGGTCGGAAACAGTACCTGTGTGACCAGACAGCACGTGAACATTGCTTCGCGTTCGCATATCCCATACCCTGGCGACCCCGTCTCTGCCACCAGTCACGAGAACATCCAGAGTGGGATGTAGAGCTAAAGTGTAAACTCCGCTCAAATGGCCGTGATAGTGCCGTATGACTTTGTTGGTCTCCAGGTCCCAGCACTTGACCATCTTATCCTCGCCACAGGAGAAGAGGTACGGGTGACGTGGACTCACAGCAAGACCACGCACTGTAGAAATATGACCGGTGAGTGTTAAGCGTAATCCGCCTGTGGCAAGATCCCAGATCTTGATAGTTCTGTCGCCAGCACCGCTTGCAAACCACTTATTTCCAGGCTCAACCGCCAAGCTGCGTACCCAGCCAAGGTGGCCAGAGATCACCCTCATTAACTTCCAAGGCGGATGCCACTCGGGCCTCGGTGCCTGTGATGTTGTTTGACCCATTGCGACGAGGCTTTCCGAGGCACTATTGTGGTGGCGCCAGGCCGATGTTTGGGCGGACTCCCCATCCCCGGCAACCGTTTGCGCGGCTTCACCAGGTGGGGGAGCGACATCTCCGAGGAGCTTCCGCATGTGACGCGGACCTACTGTGAGCTGCTGAGGAGCTGCCTGGGGCTTCAATCGTCGTCTCGACTTCATGGGCGGCGGCTGTTTGGCGGCAAGAGCTGCTGGGAGTTGCTGGACGACGCCATACTCAAGCCTAAAGCGCCGTTCGTTTAGACTCTCGTCGCTCGGGGCGACTAGTGGAGTGTCGGCAGTGTCGATATTCTGACGCTTATTGGTTGGCATCACTGGAGAGCTGGAATAGATGGCTTTGGCGGATCTGTGATTCTCAGCCAACAGCGACCCGAGGAGAGCGTACGAAATTTTCGAGTCAGTCATGGCAACTGGCGCAGAGCAAAAACAAAACACCCCCGAATATCAGAAGTTGCCACAGGGCTATGTTGTCGGCAGGGAATCGTGAAAATGGGGAAATTGGTCGAGAAGAGAGTCACGTATAGTGTTACAAAACTACGCAGCAACGACATAAAGACATAACACGTTGGTGAAAAGCTTCTACTACTAAAGTTACAGTTCCTAAGGAGATCTTATAGTAGAATTATAGTTCTTATACTTAATATCACGAATAACAACTGATTTGAAAGTAGATACATATAGTATAATATTTATATTATAGTTCTTAGATAAAAGCTAATAGTTTACTTTCTTTTATAACTATTAGTAAATATATTATTTTTTAAAATATAATTTAGACTTTCCTTCTCTACTTCCTACTATAGTTATCTTCAAACTAATATATTACTAAGTATGCTAAGTATATATTAACTTATATAACTACTTTATAATAATCTTCTTATAATAATAATTTCTCCTAGTAGTAAGTATTTATATAATATATAATTATATTATATAAGTATAATAAGAGGAGGAGCTGATAGCTTGCTTTCTATTGCGACTATTAGTAGATATATTGCCACCTGAAGTATAACTTCAGTTCTCCCACCCCCCTATAAGCTTAAATATTACAACTGGGGGTATAATTATCTATAATAATAGGTAATGTTATTACCGTTTAAATTAGTTATAAGTTAGTATTAGTATTAATATTATTACTGGGTATATTCTACAGTTAGAATTATATATAGGGTGAAGAGCTTAGATACCACTATAAATATAGAGTAGAAGTAACTATATAAATATAATAAGAAGAGAGGCTAATAGCTTACTTTCTATTACAGCTATTAGTAAATATATTACCCCCTGAAATATAACTTCAGCCTTCTTATTCCTACTTACTACTATAGCTAACCTTAAGTTAATTTAAAGTTAAATTCCTTATAGCTATAGTAGTTAGTATATTTACCTTATATTAACTTTTTTAATAATAAATTTAGTTACTTTTACTTTATACCTATAGTAGTATCTAAGCTCTTTATCCTATATATAATTCTAACTGTAAAATTTACCTAACTGTAAGGATATATACTCTATAGTCTGTATAGAGAGCTGGGATAGCTAGAATTATGTAATCTATAAGACCTGAGGCTACTAAGCCTCCTATAGGATAAAAGCTCTCTTATAGCTACTACTAGTTAGCTACACTAAGTTAAAATCTTATAACCTACAGAGACCTACTTTTTACTACTTTCCCTTCCCTTACTTAGGCTTTTAGCTATACTCTTATAATTTTTTAACTTCTGCCTCTCTAAGGAGGTAAGAGTAAGGTTTTAGTAATAGTTTTATAATAAATATCCACTAACTAATTAGTAATTATATTAAGAATAACTATATCAGTAGTCTAGATACTTACAGTATCTGAAATTTTAGTATCTGAAAATATAGCCTCTAAAAACACACCTTCTGAAAATATACTCTTAACTAGTAAGTATATAGTAACCTCTATACTAACTATATTAATATAAGCAGCTGAAATAAGTAACTTAAGTAATATAGCTACTAATATAGAAATAGTAACTATAATAGTATTTATATACTGTTGCAGTTATAAGTAGATAATATCTGGGAGAATAAGGATCTCTCTTTTCTATAGAATCTTAGAGAGATAGTCTCTCTTTATATAGATATTCTCTAAGGAATTATAAGGATTAATCCTAAGTACTACTCCAGAATATCTAGAGAGTTTCTATATATTTTTATAGAGATTATATATAGAAATCCAGATAATTCCTTAAATTATAGTTCCCTTAAATTATAGAGAATATAAGGAGATTTCCTGGAAACTTTAATAACTGAAATTACTTAAGTTAATCTAAATAATAATATTCTGGATATTTCCTCCAGATAGTAATATATCCCTCACTATTAAGATCCTGGGGTATCTATATATAATATATATCTTCTTAAATAATAATCCTCCTTTATAGAGATTATAGTAGAATACCTCTCTAGTAGTATACTTATAGTAAGCTTAATATTATTATTACTAACTCTATCTATAGCTTCTAAATATCGAGATTACTTAAGACCTCCTAGCTACCTCTGCAGCTTTCTTTATAAAGAGATTATTCTATATAAAATTAAAGATTAGCTAATAGTAATCTAAGATAACTATACTCTATAGCTAGAGGTTTTAGAAGTATAGAAGATTCAGTAAGTTATAATTAAACTATTATATAGTCTATAGACTTAGTAGTATAATTATTATTATATCTTACTAGACTTTTTATAAACTAACTTTATAATATTTACTTACTACTTATTAACTAACTCTATTCTATAAAAATTATATTTCTATAATATATTTTATATACTTTAGTATAATAGTTAGATATCTCTACTAAAATTTTATACTAAATAGTTAGTAATCTATAAGTTTTTAGAAACTATTAGATTAGAGATATCTTAATTTTGTATATTTACCTTTTTCTACTATCTTAAAGTTAGAATATAGAAATATTTATAATATTAGAAATTGAATAACTAGCTACTAAAAGCTGTAACTTTAGTAGCTAAGTATTTCTAGGAGATATTATAACTTTATAAGGATATTTTAAGTAATATTATTAGAAGGATTACTAGCTATAATATTACTACTAGCTTAGTATATATATACTGTAAAATAGTTAATAAGTTAACTTTAGTTAAGAAGCTCTACCTTAAAGTTTAAATATATGAAGTTTATAGTAAGTTAGGTTATTTAATAGCTACTTATTACTGAAATAAGTTCTATATATACTGCTAGAAACCTAGCTACTCTATAAGGATTTACTATAATTATCTAGCTACTAAAAGCTTACTACTAAAGAAACTTTAAGGTTATACTAAATCTAAAACTAGAAGATTATTAGGATATAGTAATAGTAACTTCTTTCTGGAAGTAAAATAACTAATAAATATCTATCTATATCTTAGTAGCTTAATTAGCTATAGGAAGCTTTATATATCTAATCTATTATAGGATACCTTAGGGAGAAGGAGTTAGATACTTTAGTATTTACTTAAAAATATCTAGTTAATATACTAAAAGAGTTAGATACTCTAGTAATTACCTTAAGATATCTAGTTAATATACTAAAGCCTTCTAGGTTAATATACTTATAGGGAAGTTTCACTAAGAGGTTATTAACCTCCCAGATTAATATACCTATAGGAATAATATAGGTTAATATATCTATAACTTTAATCTCTTCTTATAATTATTTAAAGTCTCTTATTTTAACTACTAATTTAAACTATTATTTTAAACTATTATTTCAACTATTATTTTAACTATTATTTCAACTATTACTTATCTATTATTTTATCTTCACACTCCAAACTACTACTGAACGGTCGGCAAAATTATATATTAAAAGTAACTATATAATATTTACAGACTTTAGAGCTTAAAGCTTTTAAAGGGAGGGATAATTATAAGGATATATACCCTATAGTTTATATAGAGAGCCGGGATAGTTAGAATTATATAATCTATAAAGCCTGAGGCTACTAGGCCTCCTATAGGATGAAAGCCCTCTTATAGCTACCACTAGTTAGCTACACTAAGTTGAAATCTTACAACCTACAGAGACCTACCTTTTACTGCTTTCCCTTCCCTTGCCTAGGCCTTTAGCCACACTCTTACACTAACAACAGCATTCATACTAATGCTGGCTCACAACTAGTTTAAACAGTAATAAAATTACCTATTATCGTAAACTTTTTAATAATAAATAACTAATAATATTTATCATATTAACCTTATACTCTTATATTCTTATACTAATTATATATAATTTAAATATCTTAAGAAATTTAATTATTATTAATTATAGCTACTTTATTTAAATACTTATTATATATAAGAATGTAGCTAAAAGCCTAAGCAAGGGAAGGGAAAGCAGCAAAAGGTAGGTTTCCGTAGGTTGTAAGATTTCAACTTAGTAGGCTAACTGGTGGTAGCTATAAGGGGGCTTTTATCCTATAGTAGCCTCAGACCCTATTAGTTACGTAATTCTAGCTATTCCAGCTTTCTATATAGATTATAGGGTATATATTCTTACATTATAATCTTAATATCTATAACCTCAATATTCTTTAAACTATATTTTACTTACCTCTAAAATAAAACTTTATATTTGCAGTATAAAAGCTTTCCACTATTTGTAAGGATATAGTCCCTCATAGCCTGTATAGAGCCAGAATAACTAGAATTACGTAATTGATAGAAACCTAGGGCCACTATAGAGCCACCAAACCTCCTATAAAATAAAAACCCTCTTATAGCTACTACTAGTTAGCCTACTAAGTTAAAATCTTATAATTTATAGAAATCTACCTTTTACTATTTACCCTTCCCTTACCTAGGCTTTTAGCTATACTCTTACTGTCGGGTTAACTGGGCACCGATGTGGCAAAAGCTATAATAGTGGGTGACACACTAGGTGCCCCACCTTTTAGACTAATTAGATAAGAGGGATTATCCTACGGATTAATCCTAATAGCATATAGTGTATATATATACGCTATAATCTAGACTTAGATATAACGAAATAGAAACTACTAGTTATAACCTAGTTATAATAAATTAATCGATTATAAATATTTACTAGTTATAAACTAATACTAATTAGTAATTTAACTACTACTAGTATCTATTACTACTACTTAACTATAAATTAGTAAGGAATATCTAAAGAGATAAGATTATAATATTTCCTAAAGGATCTTATAGATAGCTTCTAAATAGAAATAGGTAACTTAAAGCTATTATAACTATATACTACTCTAAGAATATTAATAATAAACTTACAATAGAAATAGAAATAAAGATAAATTTATAATAATCTATTTACTTAACGTTATATTATATCTACTATATAGTAAAAAGATAACTTTAATTAACGCTGAATTAAGATAGTAAATACTAAGATAAAGTAATAAGATTAATATAACTAGAAGGAAGGAATTTATAATAAGACTGCTATTTCTTACTATTACTTTCTGATATTCTATATATATTTAATTATTAAGAGATAAGAGAGTATCTTAATAATAGTAGATATATTATATTTATAACTAAAAATAATATATTAAAAATACTTTTCTCCTCTTTCTGATATTATATAAAAGAAGTAAAAATATTTTAGTTAATATATCTGTATTTATAATATAGCTTATCTAGTAGTTAGAATTTAACTAATAGAGAGATAATAATAAAGAAAAAGGGGTATTTATTTTATATAATAAGGAGACTCTGGGAATAATAATAAGTATATAATTAGTAATATAAAACTGATATATAAATATCCTAGATTTAAAACTAGGTAATAATATTAGCTTATAATCTTTTCCTCTATATATTTTATATATTACTATAATAAAAGATATAATCTAATTAGGATCCTTCAGGATATAGTAGATTATTAAGATATTATAACTAATATTAAGATAAAAAGCGTTAAGAAACTATTATCTTTTATTCCTACTTATAGATATCTAATAAGTATTTAATAAAATATTAATAATAATAAGATAATTATAAGTTAAATTAATAAATATTATAATTAGTATAAAGAGAGAGAATACCGAGATTAATAATATTACTATCTACTTAAAAAACTTCTATTAGGAGAGTTCTTCTGATAAACTATATTCTAGAAAAGAATAAAAGAAGAAATATTTATATTAACAGTAGAATTAGAAAGATAAAAAGAGGAGGAAATAATAAGGAGTAATATAAAAGGAGGATTATTTAAACTAATAGTAAAATAATATATCTAACTAGCTAACTACTATAGCTTATTTTTAAAGCTTCCCTCTATAGTAATAAAAAGTTAAGAAATAGTATACTAGATAATATAAGTTAGTATAACTAATAATACTTTTATATTATTACTTATTATCTCTATCTACTATAGGTAGTATATTTATATAATAAAAGCTAAGCTAAGTTAATAATAACCTTAATAATATTACTATTTGATAATAACTAGCTTTTATTTTCTAAGTAAGTTTCTATAAGGATACTACTGAAGTATACTAATTTACTGGTAGTATTATTAGTAAAGAATAGTATCTGCTAAATTAATAAAGATTGGGAATAGGAAGATATTTATATAGTTTTTTACTGGAAGGAGATATCTATTTAGTAGTTATAATTTATCTAATAAGTATATATATTTCTGAAGCTATAGCTTTTAGAGAAAAGTCTGTAATTAAGATATAATAAAGTTATACTAACTATAGATATTCTTCTAGCTTAATACTTTAAATATATTTTCCTCTCTAGATTCTATTTATAGTTTCTATAGGGATATAATATATAATAATATCTCTATAACTGAAATTGATAAGTATAAGAAAGTATTCTAATATATAGAAGTAAAGATATTAGTGGGAATATACTAAAAAGTTATATTTTAATAATAGAGTGAGAATATTAAACTTCAGATAAATACTAATAGTAATATCCTTAATAATATTTTTATTTACTACTATATTTACTTATAGAAGGAATAAAATATCTATTTTGATAAAATATAGGAAGCTTACTATATTAACTTTAAGGGATAAATTCTAAAATATTTTAATATTATAGAAAAAATATTAATATAAGTTTTTCAGAATTACTTTATAGAAAGAAGTATATACTTCTCTATAGATAAAAATATAATAAAGAAAAACCTAGTTAAGATTTTTAAGGAGGAGATATTAATAAGATAGATAGCAGAGAATATTAAAACTAACTAATAAGGATACCTTACCTTTAGATAAGAGATTATAAAAGATTCTAGCTTTATTAATAACCTCCTAGGAGTAGGAGAATTTATCTCTATTAATTAATAACTATTTATATTAAGAAGCTTAATAATAAAGTTATCTTCTCTATGATTAACATTATTAATATCAATAATAAGGATAATACTAACACTAAACTTATAAGTAATAAAGCTAGATATTTAAATAGATATTAACTTACTAAAGACTAAAAAAATAGTACCTAATAAGGAAAGAAAATATCTAGAGCTAACTAGACTCCTAAGATTCTATATTTACCTCAGAGGAAAATATTAGTTAATATTAAAATACTATATCCTATTTAACTAACTTTATAAGAAAGTTAAGTTATTATTTAGTAAAGTATATAGAATAAATAATATATATATTAGAGAGAAGTATAATATCTTTAAGAATAAAATATAGATATTTATTACTAAATATATTAGCTATAATATTAGCTAGGATATAGTAGGAGGAATATTTAATAATATACTAGTAGGATAAATATATTTATATTATAAGATATAAATTTTACTAATTTAAGATAATCTCTTAATTACTTAAATAACTATAATAGTTAGAGATAAATTTAAGATACTTATAGTCTATTTTAACTATTATAGGGAATAAAAGAATATAAGTTTCAAGATTTTTACTAAAGACTATAAGTATACTAATATAGTTAAGATATTTAGAGTAATAATAATAAGGATTAACCTCTTTTAATATATCTATCTGAATTTATAAGATCTATAGGAGACAATTAATAAGGAGATATATATAATTATATACTAAATATATAATATAATTAATATACTCTATAATATTATTAATAAAGTAAGACTGACTATTAATAAACTATATAAATAAATAATAGAGATATTTAGAAGTTAAAAGAGATAGTTAAAGTAAAAAACTAACTATATTATAGATTATAATTAGTTTTTTGTGAATTATATATATAATAGCTAAGAGTGAAATTAATATTTTAACTACTTTTAACTACCTTATTTATAATACCTATAGAATAATAATATTATTTTAGGATAACCCCACAAGAAAGTATAAAATAGAGATATATAAGGTAAATATTAGGTATACTTAAGACTAGTAAATAAGTACTAATTAATAAAGTATACTCTAGAGGAATATAAAGTTATTACTTTATAATTTAAGAGAGTATTTACTATTAATATTATATTAGTAGAGGAGATTATAATTTATTTTAATAATACTAACTTTATAGAGGAAATAATAGAGGAAGCAGGAGATAATATAGATAATATATTAGAGGATAATTTTACAGTTATCTATTTTACTATAAGAGATAGTTAGGAAGAGACTATTAATTCTATATAATTTATAGAGATTCTCTAAGATTATATTTTTTGCTATTTGATAACTACTAATAAATTAGAGACTTTTCTAACTTTATAATATTTAGAAGTTATTTTTAAAGGTATCTTTCTAGATACTAAAGTGGGTAAGTTTTCTATTAGAGATGTATAATAATTTAGAGCTTTCTAGAGGATACTTCTTAATATCTTACTAGATAAAATAGCTTTCAAGATAAGCGTTAGATTTAGAGATAAATAAGGTTTTATAAGTTTTAATATTACTAGGGTATTTATACTTTTTAGAGATATTAATTTTAATATTATACTTATAGTTATATTATTTCTACTAAGTTTCTCTAATATAGATTACCTCTAAATATATCTTAATAACTTTAATAATAAGATTAAGTAGGAGGAAGTATTACTACTTATAGAGAGATATAATAGGTATTTATAATTTTTAATTTAGAAGGATCTTTATAATAAGGTTATTAACCTCCTTATAGAGATAGAGATATAGTAATTTTATAAGAGATTTAGTTACTTTAGTATCTATAAGTTAAATAATATATTTAAGAGAGTAGGTAAGATTATAATAACTAATAAGATTAAGATAGTTACTAAGACCTACTATTAATACTAAGTAAATAGTAAAATACTATATTAATTTAAATTTAACTTTAAGGATAACTATAAATTTAATATAGAAATTATTATTAATATTATATATTTTAACGGTAATAAGTTTATATTATATATAGTTAATATTTCTATAGTATTTATAACTATAAGGTTTATAAAAAATATCTCTTTAGAGGATATAAAGTATACTCTGAAAATATATTAGATTAATATATACTAAGAACCTCTAGAAAGAATTATTACTAATATAGAGTATAATTTTATAGCTGAGAGTTTTAAGAAGGAAGCTAATAGTATAAATAGTAAAGTTAAAATTATACTAGTTAAAACTTATAATAATATTAGTAAGGTAGAATATAACTATATCCCCCTATAGAAAGTATATAAGATTATTTAAGATAAGATACTAGAGATTAATAGAGAGGAGATACTATAAAATATAGTAAAAATAATTAATAATATTAGTAGTCTGAATAGCTTTATACTAACTCTATTAGTTTTTAGAGTATACTTACACTTTAACCTAATATTATTACTATCTCCAGATATTATAAGGTAAGTAGTTACTATCTAGAAAGTAATAGAAGAAATATATAAATTTATACTTAATAGTAAGTTTCTAATACTCTAAATATATATAATAGCCTCTCTAGTACTTCAGTCTACTACTTACTTTTTTAATTAGAGGTATATATTTACTGTAAATATTAAGGTTAGATAGAATCTTTCAGATTTATCTTTATTAATAATAAGATATATATTATAGAGATAGATAGTAAATTTAGTATTTTTAAATTAATAATAGTTAAGCTATATTATTAACTATATACTGAAGAGATAGAAAATTAAAGTTTATATAATAACTAGCTACTAGATAAATATCTGATGGAAAGTATATTAATAGTGGTATTAAATAAGGATAGATTAAGGTAGTAAGGATAACTATATAAAAATATAATTTTTATTATAGAGGCTAAACTTATAGATAATATCTACTATAATATCTATCTGATAATAAAAAAGATAGAGGTATTTATTAAAGCTATTAAGTTTTACTAATATAACCTTATTTAGATATTAAGGAAGCTATTTTAGAAATTATATACTATAGAGTGAGAGACTCTATTAGCGAAAGATATATTCTACCTTAAGTATTTTAATATTTAGAAATATAATAATATAAGGATTTTTAACTTCTACTTTATTAATAAGGTTAAGAATATAGATAATATATTATAAAAGAAGTTATAGTTAGTTATTAAGAGTTTTAATAATTAGGGGAAGATTAATATTCTTATATAGTTACTAATAATTTAATAGGTTAGTTATTACTTAATATTAGTATTATTAGTAATATTTAAAGAGGTAACTTCTATAGAAGTTTACTTCTGAGATATTACTTAAGTATATATATAGGTAGAGATAATACTGAATTATTTTATATTAATAAAGTTACTAGTAAGTTTATATAGTTTATATTTAGAGGATATTATTATTATTATAGTTTAACTATTATATAGTTTTATAGAGTTAAGTATCAATTAGTATATAATATATTCTAGTTACTATAAAGACTGACTATGAATAGAGACTTTATTATATAATCTATATCTTATAATCTTTAAGCTTAACAATTTATATTTTAGTATTATAAATATATAAATAGATAATATCTTCAGACTCTATTTACCTAAGTTTAATAATAAGGAAGAAGAGAAACTTTAGTGAGTGGGATTTATAGTTAAACTGAAGTTAATATTTATATAATATAAACTCCTTATATTTAATAGAGGTGTAATTATTTTAAAGGATAATAGTAATATTACTTTTACTTAAAAGGGATAAAGTAAGAAGATTAAACTTATTAACTCTATATCTAAAGCTATAAAGGTAATATATATTAAATAATAGGTATAAGAGGTATATATAGCCTGTATATACTAACTAGAGATGTATTTTAATCTCTCTATTATAGCTTAATATTGAAACTTAATATTAGAGGATATTAAAAAATTTAATAAATATTTAATATAGTAAATAAATAATTCTGAAAGAAGCTTAATATTTATCTCTACTAATATTAAGATAATAAAGTTATATATATTTATTCAAAGATCTTTTACTAATAATAATAATATAATATCCTAGTTTAGATTTATTATTATTCTAGAGATAGAAGATATTAGTGAAGATAATGATATTTTTAATCTTAGAGATAATATTATTTATTTCTCCTCTATTAAGTTAAAGAGAGTTATATATAATATATTAGTATCTAAGGTTTATAGTATAACTATAGAAGTTAATATAGAATATATAATATTTACTACTCTCAGGTAAGTAACTAAATATCTTAAGATACTAATAATATTACTAGTAATATATACTAACTTCTACTTTCTCTATAAATACCTTATGAAGTTAGGTATTACTAAAGAGAAGTATCTTATAATTAATATTATAGTATTATAATAATTATATAAGAGAAGGGAGATTTTGAAGATCTAATAGATTAATAGTAAAGATAACCTTACTAATAATATAATTAAAATATCTAATAATTAAGCTCTTAAAGTATTTATTAATATAAATAAAGTAATTATAAGGATAGAAAGATAGGTTATAAAAGCTATAAAGAGTAATAAGAGGAGGATATAAGGATAAAGAGGGTAAATAGAGGATATTGCTATAAGAGGGCTTTAAGGTATCTAAATAGCGATAATTAAAAGGTATACTTTTATAAGTAAATACTATTTATAGTGTTTATTCAGTTTTTAGCATACCTAAAAAGATATATATAACTAGTAGCTGGGTTTTTTACGTTTTACGCTATTTTTACGTTTTATGCTGTTTTTGCGTTTTACACTATTTTTGCGTTTTACGCTATTTCGCATTTTTGCCACAAAAGAGAGTATTACCAGTATCGGGTTAACTAGGCACTAATGTAATAAAAGCTATAATAGTGGGTGATATACTAGATACCTCACTTTTTAGACTAATTAGATAAGAAGGATTATCCTACAGATTAATCCTAATAGCGTATAGTGTATACGTATATACTATAATCTAGACTTAGATATAATAAAATAGAAACCACCAGTTACAACCTAGTTACAATAAATCGATCGATTACAAACGTTTACTAGTTATAAACTAACACTTACAATTTTTCGACTTCTACCTCTTTAAGGAAGTAAAACTAAAATTTCAGTAATAACTTTATTATTATAAATAATTACTAAATACTTAGCATCTATATCTATATTAAGAATATTTATAGCCTCCGAAAATTTAACCTCTAAAAATTTAACCTCTAAAAATATAGCTTCTGAAAATATACCTTCTAAAAACACACCCTCCAAAAATATACCCTCCACTAATAAATATATAGTAACCTCTATACCAACTATATTAATATAAATAACTATATTAATATTAGTAACTAAAATAAATAATTTAAGTAATATAGTAATTATAATTATTAGTTTCACTAGAAGAAAGTATATTATATATATTATTATTATAAAAGGCTAAACTTAAGCTTATTTAACCAGAAGGTAGCGTAAAATACTATTTATTTAGAACTAAGAAGTAAAAGAGAAACCTTTATAAGTATATAGAAAAGTCTGTATATATAATACTATATAGAGCCTACTAGAGCCCTATCTGGGCGAGGGAGTTAGCTTCAGATACCTAGGTATAACTCTAGCTAGATATTTAAGTATAGTTTATAATATTACCTCCCTCCTCTCTAGCTACTACTTAGTTAGAAGCTGTAAGTTAGATCTTTATTATTATCTATAATTAGGCTATATATTACCTTATACTACTTTAATATTATTATATCTATAATAGTATTAATAGGCTTCTATATAGAATTTATATATCTTTCTTATTTAACTAAAGTCTCTTATTAGTATCTTCTCCCTACTTAGTATATCCTTACAGTAAGAATACTTTTAACTAACTATTCAGCCTCCCTATTATTATCTACTAATAGTAGTAGCTAACTATTAACTATAATTTACCTAAATAGTAAGTTAGTAGTAACTCTCTAGAGTAAGTTTATATAAAATTATAGGTAAATAAACTCTAGAGTATCCAGCTTTATAATATATAATAAGAGAATCTTCACTATTATATACTTATAATATAGCTAAGCTAGCTTTTAGCTTAGTTTTAGTAACTTATAGTTATATATATTTAACTATATCTTATTACTAACTTAATATTAATCTATAGGGAATTAGATCTTATTTATCTAAACTTCTAATCTCTACTAAATAGTAGCTATCTCTATATAGATATATATTATTATTAACTATATTCTCTTAACTAGTTAGTAAATAGTAACCTTACTACTACTAAGTAGTTCTATATACTCTTTAGTAACTAGAATAAAGTTAATATAATATCTATAATCTATAAAGAAAAATATAATCTCTATTATATTATACTACTAATTATAGAAAGTGAACTATATAATAAGTAGTAAGTTACTTTAGTTATCTTATGATCAGTAAGTAAATACCCTCAAAACTACTTAAATCTCCTAGTTATACTATTTTATAATCCTATCAGTCTGCAGATAGTAACTAATACTTAATAAGTATATAATACCTATTAACTTATAGAATTCCTTCTAGAAGTAATTTACTTAGTTAGACTCTCTATTACTTATAATAGAATATAATATTCTATAAAACCTATAGTAGTAACTAAAGAACTACTAAATATATATCTCTACTTCTATTATATCTATCTCCTCTAATATAGAAACCTTACTTAGTTAATTAATAATAACCTAGAAATAATAACTACCTTATTTTTTTATAAGAGGTAAGTAAATAATAAAATCTATTAATAGATCAGAATATAATTAGTTAGATATTAATAGAAACTTTAGAAATCCTTTCTTAGCTTACCTCTAGATATAAAAATATCTTTATATATATTATAGTTATATATAAATTAGTAGATATTTTATAATTATCTAGATTAGTAGAACTATCAGTTTATAATCTTTAGTATATTATTATGCTTTAAGTAACTTACAGGAGAGAAGTTATATAACTTCTATATTAATTTAATTCTAAACTTATTAAAGAAACTATTATTCTTTTTACTATTTAGTATTTAAAAACTCTCTCTGAAAGTAAGTTATCTTAGTATATTAATAATATACTTAATAATCTAGATTTTAATATAGAAGTTAGAAGGAAAATTATACTTTCTCTATCAGACTATTATAAAGATCTATTAGTATAAAAAGTCTCTCTTAGTAATATAATTCTATATCTCTTATAAATCTAACTTTCCTTTAAAAACCTAAATACTAATAATATTTATATATTCTACTTAAAATTCTATAAAAATAATAATATCCAGAATAATTTATATTACTTATTCTTATTACTTTTTATTATCCTACTTTTTAGGAGTATTCTATTCCCTCTAGGAGAGAGTATTAAAAGTTACTATCTAGATATCTAGTTAATACTTAAAATAAAAATTATATTAAAATAACTTCTCTATTTACTAACTTTACTTCTCTATAAACTATTATTTCTTTATAAAATACTTAAAATCCTTATAGTTAGTAAGAATCTTAAATTTCTTAGTATTTTATAGCTTTACTCTCTATATTTATAAATAAGTTAATATTATAAGAAACTCCTTATTATAAATTAGGTAATTAAATTCTATAAAAGTTAGATATTAGGAGTGGAAAGCTACTAAATACCTTATTTTAGTTTTATTATCTTAGGTTAATATATTTCCTAGAGTATATTTTAAATAGTCTATCTCTATTATTATTAGAATATTAAGGTTAAATTTGTATAGGATTACCTTTATAGTAAAGAGTTATTTTAGTGTGAGGAAAACCTCTTATTACTTTAATCTCCAGTTAAAAGAAATAAACTTCTAAGTTAGATAATTTAAAAACTTTATAATAATATTATACTAAAATATAAAAACCTTATAGTAATTTATAAACCTAAAGAAACTATAGATATTTTTTAGTAAGCTAGAAAGAAGTTAGTTAGTAATAACTTCTAACTTCTTAGAGTTATAAAAGAAACTTTTTCTAGCTAATATAATAAACTTAATATACTTAACTATAGTAAATAAGAATTTATACTTCTTAGGATCTAACTTAGAGTTTATATCAGTAAGGTAGTTAAGTATCTAGTAGACTTTCTCCTTATATTCCTTTTATAAGCTATTAGTATAAATAAGGATATTATTAATATATATTATAATAAAATTATTAAGAAACTATCGTAAGTAGCTATTAATATACTATTAAAATATAATAGAGATATTAGTAAGTCTGAAGGGATATACTATCTATTTAAAGAGACTATAATATATCTAAAAGACTATTTTCTCCTAATTTACTTTATTAATTCTAATTTTATAGAATATAGTAATAATATTAAACTTAATATACTAGTAAGTAGTAATAACCTTCTAGAGAGTCTCTAATATAAGAAAGAGGAAGTAATAATTTTTCTTTATAATTACATTAAAAACTTTATAATTTATATAGAAATATATTCCTCTATCTAACTTTCTTATAAAGAAGATTATAATATTCATAGAAAAGCTACTTACTTTAATAAATTCCTTATTAAGTAAATTTTCTAGAGTTTCTTTAAATACTAGAAGTTTCTCTTATAATATATTATAGAGGGATCTCTATAGGAGGTTTAGTTTCTATTCCTTATTATTAGGAATTAACAGGATATAATAATCTATCTCTAGTCAGCTAGAAGGTAGCTAATATACTAAATCTAGATAGAAAGAATCTAGAAATTCCTTTAAGATATTAACAGGAATATAATCCCTTAAGTTTATCTTTATCTTCAGAGGTAATATTTTCTTAATATCTACTAAACTAATAGATATAACCTAGTAGGAACTTAATATCTCACTAGTATACTATATAGTATATTAACAGATAAATATAAATAAATTAGTATTAAGTAGTTAAGCTAACTAGATCTCTTTAAGCTATACTAACTTATCTTAGTATTCTAAGTATATTATTATACTACTTTTCTTATATATTATCTACTAGACTTTAGTATTATAAATAATATAATTATTCTCTATTTATAGCTATCTAAAATATAAGAGTAACTATAGACTCTCTATAATAGAGATATAAATCTTCTATATATAACTACTAACTTCTAAAGTTAGAATAGTTACCTCCTAGGTGTTACTAAGTAATAGCTTAGTAGTATATCTCTTTATCTATCTTTTTAACTTATTAACTAATAGGAGGTAAAATTTCTTTATAAAGGAAATATTAATAATAATATAAATATTATAGTCTATATTAATAAGTATATTAATAGAATAACTTCTATTAATTCTAGTCTGAATAGTGACTAACTATTAGTTACTTACTTATTCTTTTTCCTATTATATCCCTTATTTTATTATTTCTACCTTAATTAGCTCCAGAGCCTAATTTCACTCTAGAGTTACTTTTTTTCTAAATCCTCACTATTACTAAGTAAGATAATACTATCCCCCTAGTTATCCTCAGTATAATCTAGAGTAGTTATAACTTTTATAACCTTTATACTAATTTGCTTATATTTTTAGGCTTTATAGTTCCTATAGATATAGTTTTTCTTATTATATTTAAAATATTAATAGGTATTTTAGTAGTCTTTAGAATGTTCCTTAGAAGTAAAAGAGAAACTACTAAAACTTCAGTATTATTATCACTCCTTAATTATTTTAGTTATTATAATATTACTCTCTATATTATAAGTAGTAAGTCTCCAGTAGGGTAGCTAGTAGTATATTAATATTCTCTTTATATATTCAAGCTTCTAAACTATATTTTAAACCTTAGATAACTAAAATCTATACTCTATAAGAAAGTTAACTATAATAAATAACTCCTTAAAGTAAAGAAGTAAAATAGCCTCTAGTAGGAAAATTTAGACTATATCTAGCTATATATACTCTTTAGTATTAGTTAGAATATTTTTGAATTAGAATAGAAAGGTAATTAGATATTTATTTTCTTTCTATCTGAAACTCTATAGTTAGGTAATAGTATAAAGCTAGCTATTAGGATTTAGGTAAATCCTATTAAGATAACCTATAAAATTGTTTAAATTATAGGAGTTTTCTAGCTTTCCCACTATATAGAAAATTTTAACTACTTATTAAAAATTAAAATTTAAGTAGAAATAAATTAAATACTAATATTTCTAATTACTATTAAAAAATAATAATTAATTTTAAACTTAACTTTTATCTATTAGGCTTACACTTAATATTCTTTCTACTTACTTAAAAACTTTAGAGATAGAGGAAAAAGCTTCCTCTAATAGTTAGCTACTAGTAGAGATATAATAATATTATTAACCTTAAAGGTTATTATCTTAATAGATATTATTCTGGAGGTTACTAAAGTATCTTAATATAAGTTAGAAAAATCTATTATAGTAGCTACCTAGAGGTTACTACTTACTATAGTATTTTATCTTACTAACTAATATAAAAGCTTATTAATCCTCTAGTAGAGGGAGCTTAAAGTATATTATAATTACTATTAAAGTAGTTTACTTATAGAGTTACTATTTATAAGGATATCCTGGGGGACTTCAGTATTCTCTATTATTCTTTATATTAATTAGTTAGTTACTTATTATATAGTATTATATCCTAAGAGCTATATTTAACTAGATTATATATTTAACCGGTAGGAAGCTATATTCTACCTAATATTATCTATATAGTAAATAAAACTAAGTTCTAAATATATAAAAAGCTAGATCTAGGTTTATTTAATTAGAAGGTGGCGTAAAATACTATTTATTTAGAACTAAGGAGTAAAAGAGAAACTTTCACGAGTACGTGGAAAAGTCTGTATATATAGTATTATATAGGGTCCACTGGGGCCCCACTCGGGCGAGGGGGTTAGCTTCAGATACCTAGGCACAGCCCTAGCCAGATATCCAGATATAGCTTATAACAATTATATATAGTATACTAATAGAGTTAAAGGTATTAATATTTATAGTGTGTAGCCTATAGGCTATAAATAGGTTAGATCTAAATATCCTAAGTAATTAGTTAATAATTACCTAGCAGCTAGTAATAATTAGTAGCTAGTTATTACTAGTAGCAGTAATTTCCACTACTAAGTTATACTATATAGTTAGTACATTATAGAACTCTAATAACTTTATAGCTATTATACTACTAATATTAGTAAACTTCTTTTTTATTTTTAAACTATAATATACTATATTTCTATATATAAGACAAAATCAATTAAATAACCTATATCTTTTAACTAAATAACTTTCTAAATTCCCTCTTTTTATTCTAAATAAATAATCTATTCCTCTATATAAACTATTATATTATTTATATTAATAAATCTCTCTAGAATATAGTTTAGAAACCTTTTAGTAAAAGTATTAGTAAGATTATTTTTATTATTAATCTACTATACCTTATAAAGTTCTTAATATTTATATAATTACCTTAAAGCTATAATATTAATTATAAGCTTCTTCTTTTTTATAATATTAAGTTTTATAGAATACTTATATAATAAGTATAAGTTAGTATAGATAATTATAGAAATAGAAGGAACGTTATAATAAGTTATAATGTTTTATAAATATATAGTCATAATATATATAAAATCTATATTGGTAACTATAATATAAA
Source organism: Colletotrichum lindemuthianum (assembly GCA_001693025.2). Classification (NCBI taxonomy): domain Eukaryota; kingdom Fungi; phylum Ascomycota; class Sordariomycetes; order Glomerellales; family Glomerellaceae; genus Colletotrichum; species Colletotrichum lindemuthianum. The sequence goes on along the minus strand of MASP02000156.1, from coordinate 154,634 downwards.
TCTCTAAAGTAAATATATTTTTAATTACTTTTTTACTTCTAGTTAAAAAATAATAAACTAAATTAACTTAGATTATAAACTTACTTTCGCTAGTAGCTATCTTTTAGTTTAGAATTATTATAAATTCTAGTAAAAATAATGAGTTAATATTATTAATAAAGAAACTATCTATAAAAATATAAAGATATATTTTAGAGAAGTTAAGAGAGATAACAGTTAATTCTTAATCTAAATATTCTATTTGCTATTTAATATACTTATTAAGAGTAATAATATTATTACTAAACATTTATTATTATTATACTATATATAAGAGATTAAAAAATACCCCAGGCTAGTAAATTAAAATAATATATATTTTATATATATATATTATTTAATATAAATCTTCTTAAGTATTTTAAAGTTTATAAAGATATTAATAATAGTAAACTTATAATTTTAATTCTTTTACTTAATAAGGAAGATTTTAGGTTTTACTATAAGGGAAGTTTTTACTAGATTTTTATCCTCTTGTTAAGTAAAAGTAATATTAATAAAACTAAGAATATTATTAGTTTATGTTACGGGCTATGCCCGGATGTCCGGCCAGGGCTGTGCCCAGGCATCCGAAGCTAACCCCCTCGCCCGGGTGGGGCCCCGGTGGGCCCCATATGGCACCATATATGCAGACTTTTCCACGCACTCGTGAAGGCTTCTCTTTTACTCCTTAGTTCTAAATAAA
>MASP02000156.1:0-153872 GCA_001693025.2 Colletotrichum lindemuthianum | reverse complement strand
CACCCTACTTAAGTGCAGCCAGACAACAAGTGGACGACTTGTTGTTACGTACCTTTTGACGGTGGCTTAATTGGTAGTACTGTTCGTATGCGTGCGCACGCATATGGGTACTGGAGGCCGAGATGCTATTGGCTGCAGCACTACGCCCCCCGGTCGGGGCCAGCCCTTCACATTTGTTTGCATTTGTCTGTCGGCGCGCCGTGCGGCGTACTGGTGAGGCACCAAGCCCCTACCAGGTCATATCCGTCAGTCTGGCGGATATCAAGAAAGTGTTAGCCCCGAAGGTGGAGGTGGACCTAAGGGATTATATCCCCATGAATATCTTAAAGGAATTCCCAGATCTTTTCTATCTAGGTTCAGTATACTAGCTGCCTTCCAGCTAACTAGGGATAGACTACTATATCCTGTTAATCCCTAATAATAAGGGATAGAAACCAGACCTCCTATAGGGACCTCTCTATAGTATATTATAGGAGGAGCTTCTAATACTTAAGAAGATCCTGGAGGATTTACTTAATAAGGAATTTATTAAAGTAAGTAACTTCTCTACTAATATCCTAATTCTCTTTATAAGAAAACTAGACAGAGGAATATACTTCTATATAGATTATAAAACTCTTAATATAATTATAAAGAAAAATTATTACTTCCTCTTCCTTATATTAAAAACTCTCTAGAGAGTTACTACTACCTACTAATATACTAAATTTAATATTATTATTATATTCTATAAGATTAGAATTAATAAAGTAGATTAGTAGAAAATAGCTTTTTAGATATATTATAACTTCTTTAAATAGATAGTATACTTTTTCAGACTTACTAATATTCCTACTATATTTTAATAGTATATTAATAGCTACTTATAATAATTTCTAGATAATTTTATTATAATATATATTAATAATATCCTTATTTATATTAGTAGCTTATAAAAAAAATATAAAGAGAAAGTCTACTAAATATTTAACTACCTTACTAATATACACTTTAAGTTAGATCCTAAGAAATATAAGTTTTTAGTTATTATAGTTAAATATATTAAGTATATTATAATAACTAGAAAGAGCTTCTCTTATAATTCTGAGAAGTTAGAAGTTATTACTAACTAGCTTCCTCTTAGCTTACTAAAAAATATCTATAGTTTCTTTAGGTTTATAAATTATTATAAGGTTTTTATATTTCAATATAATATTATTATAGAGCTTTTAAACTATCTAACTTAGAAGTTAGTTTTTTTTAACTAGAAATTAAAATAATAGAAAGCTTTCCTTATACTAAAATAACTCTTCACTATAGAATTAATTCTGTAGATATTTAATCCTAATACTCTAATAATAGTAGAGATAGACTATTTAGAGTATACCCTAGGAGGTATATTAATTTAAGCTAATAAGGCTGAAGTGAGGTATCCAGTAGCCTTCCACTTCTAACGCCTAACCTCTATAGAGTTTAATTACCTAATCCACAATAAGGAACTCCTTACAATACTAGAATATTTATAAATATAGAGAGTAGAGCTACAGAGTATTAAGAAGTTTAAGATCTTTACTAACTATAAGGATTTTAAGTATTTTATAAAGAAATAATAATTTATAGAATAGTAAAACTAGTAGGTAGAGAAGTTATCTTAGTATAATTTTTACCTTAAATACTAACTAGATACCTAAGTAGTAACTTTTAATATTCTCTCTCAGAGGGAATAGGGTACTCCTAAAAAATAAAATAATAAGAAATAATAGGAATAAGTAATATAAATTATTCTGGATACTACTATCTCTATAGAGCCTCAGGTAAGATATATAAATATTATTAGTGCTTAGGTTTTTAAAGGAAGATTAGATCTATAAGAGATATAGAACTATATTACTAAGAGAGACTCCTTATACTAATAAATCTTTATAGTAATCTAGTAGGGAGAATATAGCTTCCCTCCTAACCTCTATATTAAAATCTAGATTATTAAGTATACTATTAATATACTGAGATAACTTACTTTTAGAGAGAGACTTTAGATACTAAATAGTAAAGAGAGTAATAACCTCCTTAATAAATTTAGAATTAAGCTAGTATAGAAGTTATATAATTCCTCCCCTATAAGCTACCTAGAGTGTAATAATATTCTAGAGATTATAAGCTGATAGTTCTACTAGTCTAGATAGTTATAGAATATCTACTAATTTATATATAACTATAATATATATAGAAGTATTTATATCTAGAAGTAAGCTAAGAAAGAATTCCTAAAATCCCTATTAGTATCTAACTAGTTACACTCTAATCTATTAATAGATTTTATTACTAACTTACCCCCTATAAAAAAATAAAGTAGCTATTACTTCTAAGTTATTATTAATTAACTAAGTAAAATCTCTATATTAGAAGAGATAAATATAATAGAGATAGAGATATATACTTAGTAGTTTCTTAGTTATTATTATAAGTTCTATAGAATATTATATTCTATTATAAGTAATAGAGAGTTTAACTAGGTAAGTTACTTCTAGAAGGAATTCTATAAATTAATAGATATTATATATTTATTAAATATTAGTTACTACCTATAGACTAATAGGATTATAAAATAGTATAATTAGGAGATTTAAGTAGTTTTAAGAGTATTTACTTATTAGTCTCAGGATAACTAAAATAACCTACTACTTATTATATAGTTAGCTTTTTATAACTAGCAGTATAATATAATAAGAATTATATCTTTCTTTATAAATTATAAATATTATATTAACTTTATCTTAATTACTAAAGAATATATAAAACTATCTAATAGTAATAATATATATCTATATAGAGATAGTTACTACTTAGTAGAAATTAGAAGCTTAAATAAATAGAATCTAGTCTTCTATAGATTAATATTAAGTTAGTAATAAAATATAGTTAAATATATCTAACTATAAGTTACTAAAACTAAGCTGAAAGTTAGCCTAACTATATTATAAATATATAGTAGTAAAGATTTTCTTACTATATATTATAAAGTTAGATACTCTAAAGTCTATTTACCTATAGTTCTATATAGATTTACTCTAGAGAGCTGCCACTAATCCACTACCTAGGTAAATTATAGTTAATAGCTAGCTGCTACTACTAGTGGATAATGATGGGGAGGTCGAATAGCTGGTTGAAGGTATTCTTACTGCGAGGATACACCGGGTGGGGAGATGTTGCAAATGCGGTAGGCACATGAGGGGGCGTATGCGTTATTATTGTTGTTGTAACGTGTGCATTACGGTAGCAGGGGCCGCGGGAGGTGTGCCTGCCCTAGGCCACGCCTATGGCGGTAGCCCACGGCAGTATTATTTCTGACACACCCCCCCAGCTATGCGGCATTGCCGGCATAGCTGGCCATGTGAAATAATACATACAAAACAAAGCTATTCAGAGCCTGTAAACCAGTAGATAAAACAGTAAAAAAGTATCTTCTTAAAAAGTATCTCTCAGATATTAATAGTAAAAACCCATAAAAATATATAGCTATCTTTGTAGTAATTCTGGCTCCGTCGCCCTCGTTAAACCTCTAGCGTTCAGTAGGAAGAGTAGCACTATTTGCAGGCTGCATTCGCTGAAATCCACCCCCCAGCCAAAAAACATATAGCTAGCTGGATACAAAAGATATTAAAATAATGAAAGATTAAAATAATGAAAAGCTTGAAGCTATCCATTTTAGACACAGAGGCCATTTTAAGTATAAAGCTATTTTAGGCGGAGGGGACCTTCAAGTAATAACACTACAGTATTATTATACACACAAATCTTCCACCCCCTATAAGGCTACTAATTACTTAAATAGTCCTTATACCTCCTATTTCAGGCGTGAAACATTTAGGGCAGAGGGAACCTTCAAGTAGTAGCACCGCAGCATCATCATACACACAAATCTTCCACCCCCCACAAGGGTACTAATAGCCCTCATACCTCTTATTTAGAGCAGAGGGAACCTTTAAGTAGTAACATAACAGCTACCCCCCATGAGGGCACTAATAGCCCTCATACCTCCTATCATCAAACTTCTTATTAAAACTTTTTACTGTAAGTACTATAAGTATTACAGATTTCGGACGCTATCCTGGAGGCTAAATATTATTATTAAAGTAATAATAACAGTCAAGTAAGTAGGCTGAAAGGCTGCATACTTAACATTAAGTATACTAACATTTAGCTACAGCAGCATTATCGCAATTAAGTAGTATAGTAAGCAGTAAGAACTACTTTATAACTTTTAAGAATATAGTAACTTAAATATTAGTAAGGATCTCACGATAATCAGGCATTACAGTTAACTAACAGCTTTAAATCTCATATATTATTATCTATACTGAAATAAAGCTTATAGAGAATATCCAGTAAAGTTAGTTTAGCTATAAGCTTATAACCTTAACTTCAGGCGTTAAAAAGCCTACCTAGTACGCAATAAGGAAGTTATCCTCCCATCGTGAGAGCTATTATCAAATATCTTCCTAAATATCGAGATCAGGAGATTTAAAGTATTTAAAGTATTAGTGTGAGGCTTCAAAGAGCTACTAATCTGACAGTAATATAGCATACTTTATAAGGACCTTAAACTACTACTTAAGAGTCTCATTAGGAAGGTAATACTAAGCAAAATACTTAGAGGTAATAGTAGTTAAGATAAGAGCCTAAACCTCCTTCACAGTATCTTTAATTCAGTTATATTCTTAAAGGTCTATTCAATAATTATATTAAAGTTAGGTATATATTTATAGGTCTTTAGATAATAATTCAGAAAATACCTTTACTGGTACTTTAGGGTTAACCTTAACTATAAACAGAGTAACAGAGAGTATCTCAAGCTTCAACAGTAGAGGTATCATGGCCTCATTGGAGTTAATATAAGCCTATAGGTCACGGTCGTATGCAGCAGTCTTAATATGCTGGATCCAGTATAGCTAATCTTCAGAGTTATATAGAAAGAACGCTCCTTCATCAGTTTTATTTAAAACCATCGTGACGTTCGAATTAATCGATAAAATGACGTAAAAAGGTATACTCTTTTTCAGTAGCTTGAGACTCTTAATTGTTGCAAATGCGGTGGGCACATAAGGGGGCGTATGCGTTGTTATTGTTGTTGTAACGTGTGCGTTACGGTGGCAGGGGCCGCGGGAGGNNCGGGAGGTGTGCCTGCCCTAGGCCACGCCCATGGCGGTGGCCCACGGCAGTATTATTTCTGACAGGAGAGGGTACTAACGAGAGGCCCTCGTTAAATAGGAAGGGTATGTGAACCCTACGTGGGAGCCTGTCGACGCCGTTGCGGACACAGCGGCCCTGGAGCAGTATGAGGCGACGTATGGGCTGATCGCGGATAACGACGGGGACCCAGCCTACGGCCCCCGGCCGCCGCCCTGGGGGGCAGCTGGTATGCTGAACCTGGATGGAAAAGATCCGGGAATTCCTTCAAGACGTTCGTGGGGACACAGCACTACGCCCCCCGGTCGGGGCCAGCCCTTCACAGTTTATATACTAATTACACTTAATACTTTATTATTAAGTTAAGATATAAGGAGGTAAAGATTATAAATAGATATCTTTATATATATTTATTCTTTATAGTATTTTAAATATATTACTTACTAGTAAGTATTAGCTTTAGCTAAATTATAAAGTAGTTTAATAATTATTATTATAGATTCTAAAGAATATTAATTTTTAAGATAAGTAAGTAATTTAGCTATAATATATCTTAAAAATTTAATTTTAGCTTAAATATAAATTTGAATAATATTTCTTAGCTAGAGAAGGAAACTTTTATCTTTTATTAATATAGAGATAATAACTATAATTAGCTTTTAGCTATTTCTCTAAATTATAAGAAACTAAATAAGAATTATAAACTTCCTATTATCTTTAAAATTTTAGATTATAAGCTTTAACTTCTTATATATTTAGTTACTATTCTTATTCTTAACTTTATTAATAATTTAAGATTTAAAAATAGTATAATCTTTATAGAGAATAGAATTATACTAAATAATCTTAACTATACTATTATTAATAATATTTCCTACTTCCTTCTTTATTAACTTTTTAAAGGGAAGGCTAGAAATAGTAACAATTTTTTTTAGTAGAGAAATCTAGAGAGAATTAAGTTAGCTTCTTCCTTAGCTATAAGGAAAATTATAAATTAGTTTTCTTAGTCACCTTCTTATTATATAAAGGTAACTTAATTAAATTAGATTTATAAAAGTTAAGTTTATAGAAGTTTAAAGAATAATATTATTATCCTCTAATATCCAGTATATTTATTTTTATCAAAAGATAGTAATATATTATTTTTTATATAAGGAGGGAGAATACTATTATCTTCTATTACCTCTAGAGTATTTAGAGATTTAAGAATAATAAGGAATAAGATTAAAGTAAGTAAGGTTTCTTAAGAAAAATCTCTAGTTTTATTAATATTACTATTATTATATTTATAGTAGAAATATTCTTATATTTCTAGTAAGATATATAATTAAGGAGAAATATTATTATTTTTATAATGTATTTTTATAGTAATTAAGTGAAACTCTCAAAAGTTATAAGGAAAGTTAATAATATATATCTTACTATAAGTAGTAAGTAGGTAGAAGAAATTTTACTAATTTTTCTTTTCTTACTATATATATATAAGAAATTATAATAGGAAGCTTATAACTTATAATATATTAAAGTTATTATAAATAACTATAATAATATTAATAATCTTTTTTATATATTTATAGTAGATAGTTTTAGTTACTTTTTAGACTATCTATATTTATAAAACTATCTCTAGAGATAAAGTAGAATTCTCAGTAAGTTAGAAGTAAACCTTATAGATAAAGAGTATAAATATAAGATTATTCAGGCTAATAATATTATTTATTAACTTATACGTAGCCTAAAGGTAATATTTTTATAATAATAATAATTATTCTTAATAATAGATTTTATATATATAATAGAGAGAAATATAGTAATATTCTACCTTACTAATACTATTATAAGCTTTAATAAATATAATTCTGATAGTTAAGTTTATTATTTTAGCTTCTAAGTAAAAATCTTCAGATTAGAAGTTTATTTTAGTATTAGTAGAGATAAAATTAGGTAAACCTAAGTAAATATTGATTTAGTATACTTTAAGAACTTTCTATATTAATTTTATTGAAATATTAAGTAAGAATTAAGTAATATTAAAAACTATAGTAATATTAATAATATAGAGGATGAAATAGTTACCCTTAAGGTAAAAGATATTAATAATAACTTTAAAATTAAAGTTAATATTATTATAGAGGGTAAATTTAAATTAAGAGGAAGTAATACTATATATTTAATATTAGTAATAATATTTTTCGAAAACTATAAGAATTTCTTAATTAACTAAATATCTAACTTTATAGAGAACTTCTTAAAGATATATAAGAGATAAATATTTAAAGTAATAATAAAGTCTCTAGATGTTAATTTCTATTAGATATAAGGAAGTAAGTATCTCCTTCTTATCTAATAATATTTATAGATATTTCTATCTATATACAATTGGAATAACCTTCTTATTATAATATAACTAGTTATAAATATTATTAAAAGTAATATTAAGGTAATTTATATTAGTATAATATAATAGAAATAGGATCTTATAAGGAACTATATAGAATATTATTATATAAAGTAGTATAAGTATATTAACTATACCTATTATCTTTATAAATTTACTTCCTCTAAAATAAATAGAGATTAATTCTCCTTTAGTAGTTTTCAAGAAAATAGAGAGAAGAATAGTTTATTTTAGAATATTAAACTAAAAGTAGCTAGCTATAAAGTAGTTAGTAGTATCTAAGTTAGGTAGAATTCTTCAGGAAAATTATATTTAAATAATATTCTTTAAAGATAAATATAGATACTAAAGTAGTAATCTTCTTATTTATATTTTTTTATTAGAATATAGGTTATTATTTAATTCTAGAGGATTCTTATAATATTTTAACTATTTAGGAATATAGGTTATTCTTTAAAGTAAGATATTATAAAGTTATTTAAAGAGTTATTTAGAAAACTAAATACTTTAGGTTAATTCTTAAGCTAATAGTCTTAGAGGTAATATACTACTTTATTATTCTTAATATTAATCTTATAAATATCTCTAAAGTTATTATTTAAACTTTCTACTTCCTTATATTATATAAAGAAGTAATAATAAGTAGATACTAATATATTTATTATATAGAAGTTAGACTTATATTACTTATAGAAGTCTCTTCTCTTATTAAGAGAATATCTCATTAATTAATAATTAGATTTACTATATATATAGTATTGTTTATTAAATTAGCTATATAGAGTAGTAGAGATTAAGTAATATTATTCTCTAAATAATATTTAGAAGTATTCTTAATAGTTATATTTATATTCTTAGTAAAAACTCTAAAGTAAGTTATATATCTAATTAATCTAATATTAATTTATACTAATTAATAAGGATCCCTCAGAATTATTAGTATTTTTAAGTATATATTAGGATATTAGAAGAGGGAGGCTTATAGTAGTATTTATAGTAGATTATAATTAATTATAGACTTCCTGATATATTACTGTAAGGCTAAAGAGGGCTAACTAATATTCTAATATTCCTTAATATATACTAAAAAGATAGTTTTAGAGGCTGAAATTAGTATACTATTTAAGAGGGAAAATTCTCTAAATATATATTTACTTAGTGAAAAAGATCTTAAATACTTCCTTTCTTATCTTATTTTAATTATTAGTAATAATATTTCTGAATATTATATTATATTAGTTAGTAAGTGTAAGAGTGTAGCTAAAAGCCTAAGTAAAGGAAGGGAAAGTAGCAAAAGGTAGGTCTCTATAGGTTATAAGATTTCAAATTAGTAGGCTAACTAGTAGTAATTATAAGAAGGCTTTTATCCTATAGTAGCCTCAGGCTCTATTAGTTATATAATTCTAGCTATCCTGGCTCTCTATATAGGCTATAGGGGACTATATTCTTACAATTATTCCCCCCTTCAGAAGCCTTAGCCTCTAAAGTCTGTAAATACTATATAGCTGCATATTTTTAATATATAACTTCGCTGTATATTCACTAACGGTTTTAATATTTTAACATAAAATAATAGATAAATAACAGTTAAAGAAATAGTTAAAATAGTAAAAATAATAGTTAAAATAATAGTTAAAATAATAGTTAAAATAATAGTTTAAAAATAACAGTTAAAACAGTTAAAATAAGTTATCCTACAGCTTAATCAGACTATAAAGCTCCTAATAGTAAATTAAGTTAATTAGGGTAAAATTAATTCTTTAGGTATTACTAAAGTATCTAACCTCTTTCTATTGTACTAAAGACTTTTTTATGAAACTTCTTCAGTAGTAGAATACTGGCGTATAGCTAATAATATACTCTTTAGGTTATAACTAAAGTATCTAACTTTATCTTATTATATTAGAGGCTTCATGAGGTTTCTCTAGCAGCAGGATGCTAGTATATATACTGACGATATTATTATACTATAGTATTAACCTCTAGTGAGGGCTTCCTTAGGATACCTTTAGCGTATTCTCAGTAATACCCTCAGTATAGTATATATACTAACACTTATTAAACCTCAGATACTATAAATATCTTTATATCTAAACTTCAGTAAGAAGAAAGTAATTATATAAGCTTTTTAAAATTTCTTATTAGTATAATATATATACTAACACTTATTATACTATAGTAATAACTTCTAGTGAGAGCCTTTTTAGGATACCTTTAGTATATCCTTAGCGACACCTTCTATATAGTAAAACCTTACTAGATATCCTCCTCGACTGTATTTTATATAGATCTTATTATAGTAGTAAATAGCTATAATATAGCCTAACTTACTATATATCTTATATATAAGTATAGGTTAGTTCTTAAAATAAGGCCTCTTAGCTGGAGTTACCTTATTAACTACTTTATAATATATATATACTAAGCTGGTAGTAGTATTATAACTAGTAGCCCTTTCGGTAGCTTCCTTATAGAAGTTATATAGAGTCTGCCAAAAGTATTTAGCAGCCAGAGTTATAATCTTAGGTAGTTAGTTATTAAACTTCTGATACTATAAATACCTCTATATCTAAGCTTTAAGATAATAGAAGAAGGTAAATATATAAAACCTAGATATTTCTAATTTAATAATCTCTAGAAACCTATAGATTACTAATTATTCAGTATAAAACTTTAGTGGGGACTAATCCTTATATTATATAGTATAAAATTTACTATATAGATATAACTTTTATAGGGTAGGGTTACTTAATAAGCAGCAAGCAAACGCTATAAAATCAGCCTATATAGAGTTTAGTAGCATATAGTAGTAATTACACTACTAAGTCTATAGGCTATATAATAGCTTTATTATAACCTACTGGATCTTTTAGGCTACTGAAGCCTATAGCTATAATATATAGCTATCTTAAATTACTATTAGCTAATTCTTAATTTTATATAGAGTAGTATCCTTATAAAGTAGGCTATATAGGTAACTGGGTAGCCTTAAATAGTCTCAATATTCAGAAGTAGCTGAAATTAACAGCATTAAGTTTAGTATAGATATACCACTAGAAAGATATTTAGCTATAACCTCTATAAATAAAAACTATTATTTAAGAAGGTATATAAATATTATTATAATTACTATACTGGCAGGTATATTATTTACGTTAGCTATATTACTTACTTCAGCTACTTACGTTAATATAGTCAGTATAGGGGTTACTGTATACTTACTAGGTAACTTACTAGAGGATATATTTTCGGAAGATGTATTTTCAGAGGCTATATTTTCAGAAGCTAGATTTTAGAGACTATAAGTAGCTGGATTAGTAGCGTAATTATTCTTAATATAAATGCTGATACTAAGCGGTTAGTAACTATTTATTATAATAAAGCTATTACTGAAACCCCAGTCTTACCTCCTCAAAGAGATAGAAGTTAAAACATTATAAGAGTATAGCTAAAAGCCTAGGTAAGGAAAAGGAAAGTAGCAAAAGGTAGGTCTCTATAGGTTGTAAGATTTCAACTTAGTAGGCTAATTAGTAGTAGCTATAAGAAGGCTTTTATCCTATAGTAGCCTCAGGCTCTATTAGTTATATAATTCTAGCTATCCTAGCTCTCTATACAGACTATAGGGGACCATATTCTTACAGTAAGGTAAACTTATTAACTTTTATTATTTTTAAAGTGGTTTTTAATATAGTGGGGTATATTATAAAATATTATAAGATTAAGGAAATTACTAAGGTAGTTAAAGTAGTATTTAAGAGTTTGGTTTTTTAGTATAATTAAAAAGACTTTAGTCTATATATAGTTAGATATATCTAACTTTAGATAATAATTTCTAAAGATATAGATTTTTAATTTAAAAATATTATGGAAGGCTTCTCTATATTTTATTTTAAAGTTATATATTTTTATTAGATTAATTATATTCTTAGCTATTAGTATATTAATAGGGAGAGGTTTAGTTTTCTAGTAATTATTTATAAAGTTAATATATAGAGGAGATACTGCAGGAGGTAAAGTAGAAGGTTTATACTATTAATTTTAGTTATAAGGAGGTTATTATTCTTATTAATTTTGAAAATCTTATTATTTAAGTTATTCTTATTATTAAGAAGTTATATTTATTACTAATAATAGTGGATAAACTATAGATCTCTCTATTTATCAAGATTTGTTTTAGAATTAGTTTCTTAAGGTAGCTAGATAAATATCAAGTTTTATAAGATCTTAATAAGTTACCTTTTATTATTACTTCTAAATTATAAAATATATCTATTAGGTAAAAATAATATTCTTAAGGAAACTTAGTTAGTTATTAATAAATATCTTAAAGTTTTATAATTTTATAACTATTTCTTAGATTTCTTCTTTAGTCTATAGGATAAACTTATCTTATTTTATTAGGTTTATAAAGATTTAGTAAATTTATTTACTTTTTATATTAACCTTAATACTATAGGTCAGGAGAATATTCTGTAAATACTAGGGTATTTATTTATCTATAGTAATCTATATTTCCTCTAGTTACTTCTTAAAATTATCTTTAAAGAAGTTAAGGAGGTATCTACTAATAAAGTAATTATATATATATATTACTATAATCTATACTATTTAGTTATTAACTTAGTTAAAATTATATTTTATAATAGAATTATAAGTTTTTTATTTTCTAAAAATCTTACTATTAAGAAAGAGTTTTAGTTTTATTAGTATTTTTACTTCTAAAGAAATTATATTACTTATTATACTAAGGTTTTTAAAAGATCTTCTAAGAAGTTCTACTAATTTAGATATTTTACTAATTATTTTCTAACTATAGGGTAATTATAAAGAGATATAAATTAAAAGAGAGAAAGGAGAGAGATAGGAAACTCTATTTTTACTATTTACTAATTCTATTTATTAGTATTATATAGGTAAAATTTAATCTTAGAGAGAGAAACTATCTATTAGTTAAGTATAAAAAGAGAGGGAAGAGAATAGAAGAATATAAAGAAGAAGAAGAGAAATATAAGGGAATTTAGAGAGATTTAATATTGCAGTTATATGCAGGTAATATCTAGGAGAATGAGGATATCTCTTTTCTATAGAATCTTAGAGAGATAGTCTCTCTTTATATAGATATTCTCTAAGGAATTATAGAGATTAATCCTAAGTAATACTCTAGAATATCCAGAGAGTTTCTATATATTTTTTATAGAGATTATATATAGAAATCCAGATAATTCCTCAGATTATAGTTTCTTTAAATTATAGGGAATATAAGGAAACTTCCTGGAAACTTCAATAACTGAAATTACTTAAGTTAATCTAGATAATAATATTCTGGATATTTCCTCCAGATAGTAATATATCCCTCACTATTAAGATCCTGAGGTATCTATATATAATATTTAAAATACTATAAATTCTCTTACTATAGAAATCTAGTAAGTTTTGTAATAGAGGTATTTAATAAATATACTTATATTAGATATTCTTAGTATTTCTTCTGTAAATTAATCTTAAATATAAATAGATATCTAGCTACTGAAATTAAGATATATTAGTATAATTTTTAAAAAGATATTACTTTACTTTAAGTTAAGTAAGAAGTTATTATTAAAAATATCTAAATAGATTAAGAGATTAGTAGCTTTACTTTAAGTTAAACTTAATAATCTTTTATTATTATTTCTATCTAAATAAACCTTACTAATCTGTAGTAAATAGTAACAGTAAGATTAACTATTAATTAATATTAGTTCCACTAAGGGAAGATATATTATATATATTATTATATATAGTATACTGATAAAGTTAAAGATATTAATATTTATAGTATATAGCTTATAGGCTATATATAGGCTAGATCTAGGTATTTTAGGTCATTAGTTACTAATTACCTAGTAGCTAGTGATAACTAGTAGCTAGTTATTATTAGTGGCAGTAGTCTCCGCCACTAGGCTATACTATATAGTTAGTATACTATGGAGCCCTAATAGCCCTATAGCTATTATGCTACTTATAATAATAGCATTTGTATATCTTCTTAAATAATAGTCTTTATTTATAGAGGTTATAGTTAAATATCTTTCTAGTAGTATACTTACGTTAAACCTAATATTATTAATCTCACTTATTTCTAAATATTAAAACTACTTAAAACCTTCTAGCTATCTCTACAGTCTTTTTATTAAAGAGGCTACCCTATATAAAATTAAGAATTAGCTAATAGTAATTTAAGATAGTTATATTTTATAGCTAAAGGCTTTAGAGATATAGAAGATTTAGTAGACTATAACTAAACTATTATATAGCCTATATACTTAGTAGTATAACTATTATTATATTCTTCCAGACCTTTTATAGACTAATATTATAGTATTTACTTACTATGTATTAACTCATTCTACCTTATAAGAGTTACACCTCTATAGTATATTTTATACCTTTTAGTATAAAAGCTAGTTTCCGCTCAAGTTTTATATTAAATAGTTAGTAATTTACAGACTTTTAGATATCCCTAAGCTTAAAGCCTTAAAAGCTATATATTTACCTTCTTCTACTATTTTAAGGCCAGAATACAGAAGTATTTATACTATTAAAAGTTTAATAACTAGCAACTAAAGGCTATAGCCCTAGCAGCTAAGTATCTCTGGAAGATATTATAACCTCACGAGGAGGCCTTCGGTAATATTATCAAAAAGGCTGCCACCAGTAATAAAACCACTAACTATAAGATTACTAAAGGCTTAGTATTAAAGTAGCCTTATCTTAAGAGCTAAGTGTGTAAGATTTATAGTAAGTTAGGCTATTTAATAGCCACTTACTACCGTAATAAATTCTATATATTTTACCAGAAACCTAGCTACCCTATAAGAGTTTACTATAAGTATCTTACTGCCGAAAGCTTACCACTAAATAGATCTTAAGGCTATACTAAGCCTAAAGCTAAAATAAGTAACTTAAGTAATATGCAGCAGCAGTAATTTCCTTAAAAGTAAATAACCGGGAAATATCCGCCTATACCTTAGTAGTCTAATTAGTTACAGAAAGTCTTATATACTTAATTAATTATAGGAAGGAGTTAGATATCCTAATTTTCACCTAAAAATATCCAGTTAATATACTAAAGAGATAAGATACTCTAATAATTACCTTATAGTATCCAGTTAATATACTAAAGCCTTATAGGTTAATATACTTATAGGGAGGTCTTACCGAGAGATAATTAACCTAATAGATTAAAATACCCATGGGAATATTGTAGGTTAATATACCTATAGCTGTAATTTCTTCTTATAATCATTCAAAGTCTCTTATTTTAACTGCTATTTAAACTGTTATTTTAACTATTATTTTATATTTAAACTTAGCGTTACTAACAAACGGTCGGTAAAATCATATATTAAAAGCGTCTATATAGTATTTACAGACCTTAGAAGCTAAAGTTTCTAAAAGGGAGGATAATTATAAGCATATAGTCTCCCATAGCCTGTATAAAGCTGAGATAGCTAGAATTACGTAATTAATAGAGGCCTAAGGCCACTATAAAGCCACCAGGTCTCCCATAGGATAAAAGCCCTCTTACAGCCACCACTAGTTAGCCTACTAGGTTGAAATCTTACAACCTACGGAAACCTACCTTTTACTATTTACCCTTCCCTTACCTAGGCTTTTAGCTACACTTTTACACTATTAATATAAACATTCTCTATTATTAATATAAACTAATTTATAATCTCTATATAAATATAATAAAACTTAATTTACTTTTATTGGTTAATAGTCTTAATATTTTAATTGAGTATAGTTAGTATATAAATAATAATAATATAGATACAAATGTTTTAAAATAAGTATAAAATATCTAAAATTCCGGTAATTATAATACTAGGATATTTTAAGATATTCAGTAGTTTTTATAATTTAGTTACTTTTTCTTTATATCTGTGGTGGTATGTAAGTTTTTTATTATATATATAATTCTAACTGTAAATTATATTCCGGAATAATATTTATACTAATGCCAGCTTGTAACTGGTTTAAATAGTAATGAAATTACCTATTATTATAGATAATTATACCACTAGTTATAATATTTAACCCTATAGTGGAGGAAAACCTTATAGTAATAATCTATATAGTAAAAGCCTTAGTAAGGCTAAAGTATAATATATATAGCTGAAAGTAATTATTAAGATTATAGAGTTAAGAGTCTTTATAAACCTCTTAAAGATAAAATAAAATAGAAAGCCTATAAAGCTAAATATTCTATAGTATATTACTTTCCTATATTTTTTATAATAAAACCGAACTTTGCCTTAAATTTATGCAGCCACCTATAACTAGGGGAATATAATAGTAGAAACTAAATTTTCTAATATAATCTTTATAATTAGAAATATTAATATATTTTAGAGAATCTAAGTAATGTTATAAGTATTAATATTAATCAATAGACTTTTAATATTCAGAAGAGAATTATTTGGGTATTTTATAATATGCTATATTAAGCTAACAATTTTGGAAACTTATTATTAATTAAATAGTATTCTAATATTAATATATTATATTAGTTACTATATATCTTAGAGTATTATAATATTATAATTACTGGGGTTTTAGATTATATATAGCTATATTTAATATATTTATATCTAAATTATTATTATTTCTATATTAGCTATATTTAAATAAAATATTAAGATTATTTATTTATATAAGTAAAAATATTAGTATAAATACTGTTACTAAGTAAATTTTACAGTTAGAATTATATATAGGGTGAATATCAGGCTAGGTTTATACTAAGTGATGGGATCTCTGAATAGGTAGATGTTCTGCTATATAACTATTCGAATTTGTTTTTCCCCTCACTTAGCTGCTGCTCTGCATTAGTATTTAAGCCTCGCCGCCTGGAATAACTATTATTCTAAGCGTTAGTATTCTCTTATAGGGGACCTAATAGGCCTCTAGTGCCCCCCCTCTCTATTATAACCTAATATAATCCCCCCTCTGAGAGGTTCTATCCTCAGGACCTAACTACTAAGGTCTAGCGTAGGAAAGTAATACTTTACTTCCCCTCTAGTGCTCCTTATTAGTTAGGATCTGGAAGTCTATTTTAAGCTTTACATTTCAGCTTCTTAATATTAAGTTCTAGCTAATATTAGCCTCTTAAGATATATTCTAATTATAATTATATTTTAGTTAACCTAGTGCCCCCCCTGGGGTAATTTATCTTCTTTAGTTATAGGGATATTAGAAAAGCTTCTTCCTCACTCCTAGCTATAGGGATTTTACGTCTGCTATATTTATAGTCTCTCTTCTCTTTAGAAATATCCTCTTAAGTATCCTCTAGTGACTACTAGTAAGTTTCTTATTCCTTCCTATTTTGTAGGATACTATTTTTAATATCTAGATTTAAATATTATTTACTTTATGGTTCTCTCAGTTCTAGAGAACTATATTATCTTCTATACTGCTTCTATTATCCTCCCCTAGTGACCTCTAGGTGACCCTTTTATTGTTAAATTATATGCCTTCTACTTTAGTGAAACTCTTAACCGCTTATAGCTGAGTGAAGGCTGTTTTTATTATTTAATTTCTTGATTTTATAGATATAACTACTATTTTCTTTTATTAATAACCTTATTTTCAGGATATTAATAATAATAATAATAATATAATATCTACCCCTACTGCCGCTAGTGTTCCACCTCTACCTCCTCCTCCTGCTTTAAAGAAGGAAGTAACTAAGTTTTCTTATACTACTTATAAGTAGTTGCCTGCTGACAGCTCTGATAATAATAATAACTCTGATCTTATATATTCTATCTCCTACTGCTGCTACCTCTATCTCTTAGCTAGCTGGAATCCCCAGGATCCTACTTTAATATTCTACCTCTACTGCGAGACTACTAGTAGGTCTCTATAGTTTCCCTATCCTTATTATTCTAACTATTTTAGATGCTAGTAATAAGTGTTCTTATTACGCTACTATATACAGTAAGGAGTGTATTCTAGTATATTCCTATCCCCCCTCTTATAAGTTACTTTTATAGCTAAGAATTTCTTTTTAATGTTTCTCAGGCTACTTACGCTACTACCTCCTCTGCCTTAGTCCTCCGCCCTAGTCCTCTGCCGTTTTTTTGATGATTTTTTGTTAGAGTCTAACTTCCTTACTGCTGCCTGTGAAGCTAAGGTAATTTTTTATATTTTTAACCTCTGGTGCCTCCCTGCTAATTAGTTTTGTAGGAGGAGCTTACTAAAATGCAGACTGTAGCTAAGAAGGTTCTCCAGACTAAAGCTTCTTACGTTAATAAGTCTGACGTTAAGTATAAGGCTGAGGATGAGGAGGCTGAGTGGCTAACCTGTGAATATTAAGTTATAGCTACTGAGGCTATAGTTTCTACTATTTTATAGTAAAACTGCTTCTTAGAGTGAGGTTTCTAAGTTATTACTGCTTTTCGTCTGGTGTAGGAGGTATAGATCTGTATTATTGAGGTTTAGACTGCTGCTCTCACGAGCCTCCAGACTGCTTTTCTGGAGTGGTTTTTAACTTATTCTTATATTATTAGTATCTTTTTCCTCCTCCAGTATCCCTCTGGTAATTCCCTCTCTCTTAATATTTTTGTTGCAGTATGCTGGCGACCTTGATTCCTGTTTGCTCTCCCCTGAGAATTCTGATGAGAGGGGTGATAATAATGGTGATAATATTGGTGGAAGTGATGATGATAATAAAGCTGCTTAATTCTGTTTCCTCCTGCTTTCCTGCTGATACTTTATATTTATGTTCCCTTTGGGGTTTAGTTACTACCTTTAGGTTTATTTCGTTTTTCTCTGGTTTTTAGGTTTAATATAAACTTTCTGGCTTTATCTTACTGATAACTTAATTTTGCTGCCCCTCTTGTAATCTACTAGTGATATTCTAAATACCTATTTTATATTTAGATTTTAACTTTTTTAAGATATAATATTAAGGTTCCTATAAGTTTTCCTCTACTTTATATTCTTTCTACTTAACTAAGTATTATTAATTCTTTTAAGGTTTTTTATAATTTGTAATATAGTTGACTTTATATATATTATCTTCTAGATTTTTAATAGGAACTATTTAGAGCTTTAGTAGTTCTCCTCTATATTTTTCTAATTAAAATAGGGAGAAGATATTATAAATCTGATATCTTTTTTTGAGGTTAAGTTTAAATACTTATTCTCTATTAATTATCTATATCACTCTAAATAGTTTTAGGTATTTATTAGATAGTTTTTTAGCTAGTTGCTTTTACTTAATGTTTTTAGTAGATAGTAATATATAATTACTAACCTTAAAGTCTAACTGCTTCCTTCTCTTATTATATTACTTTATGTATTTCTTATTTACTTCCTCTAGTAGGACTTTAAGCTGCCTGTAATATGACTGAAAGTATCTTACTTTCTTTTCTGCCGTTAGGATAGTTTTAGGTTTAACTCCCTCTGGAATACTATTATGAGGTCCTATTAGTAAATAGCCTATTAAAGTATCTACTGGTATTACTTTAGTAATACTGTGAATAGAAATATTATAGATAAATTTAGCTATAGGTAACTACTTTATCTAGTTATCCTAGTTGAAATTAACTATTATTTTCAGGAAGTATTCTATATTCTGATTTTGATATTCTGTTTAACTATCTATTTAGGGGTGGTATATTATATTTAGTTTCTACTTAATAGTTAGTAAGTAGGTAATAAGTATTTAAAATCTGCTTATAAATAGTGATCCTCAATCTGATATAATAGTTTGAAGGACTCTATACTTTAGGAGAATATTATTTATTAGTAGGACTACTAGTTTATTTACTATTAAGAACTTTCTAGTTAGTAAGTAGAGAGTGTATTTAGTAAATTAATCGATAACTACTAGGATATTATTATAGTTTTTCCCTGAGAACTCTATTGATTTAGGTAATTTAGTGATGAAATTTATACTAATATATTACTATAGGCTGTTAGGTATTAGTAGAGATACTAGTATACTATATAGGAGGTAATACTTAAGTTTCAATCTTTAGTATACTGTATATTAAGATATATATTCTATAATATCCTTTTTTATTAACTTCTATTAGTATATCTAGCCTAACCTCTTGAGTGTTTTAGTGACCCCTAAGTGCCCTCTTAGGGGTTTATTATAAAAAGCTGTTAGTAGATTAACCTGAAGCTGGTAACTATCTGGAATAACTAGTTTACTTTAGAATCTTACTCCTCCCTTATTATTGAGAGACTACCTGCTACTTCTTGGTTGTAATTCCTCTCTTCTTTTTATAGTAGCTTCTTTCTATATCTCTCTAATTTCCTCTTTTAATATCCCTTCTAGTCTCTCTGGGATAAGATCCTCAGGATTTATTTGAGGTTTTTAGCTCTGGAGGGATACTGCTACTACCCAGTCTGGGAATTAGCTTAGGAAGTTTTTAAGGAAGGCTATCTTAGTATTCTAAGTTTCTCTCTCTATTAGTTAGTAGTTAGGTTATTTAGAGAGACTATTAACTAGATTTTACTTTCCTAGCTAATAGTTAATAATATAATTAAATAATAATATATCTTACAGAAGTCTTACTTATTTACTATTAAGCTGGAATTTTACAGTTAGATACTAATAACCTAAATAGTTAGTAATAAAAGTAATTTTATATTAAGAATATAAGAGGTAATACCTTTATATGAGTACTACTTTATAGATAGTTAGTAGTTTTACCTTTAGTATCCTATATCTTAACTTTATTTCTCTTAATTTCTGTGAGAAATATATTAGTAGTTACTATTTACCCTTTTCTAGCTAGGTTACTACTATCTCTATAGTAAAATCTGAGGTATCTATTTCTATTTAGATTAGTAGAGCTAGGTTAAAATGATATAGAATAGAGGTTTTAGTGAATTTTTCTTTTAGGTTCTTAAAAGTTTCTATTACTCTGGAAGTTATTATATTTTCCCTTTTTACCTATTTAGTTAGTTAATTAGTAAGTTTAGTATTTACTATAGAGTAGTTCTGAATGAATCTTCTGTAGAATTCTGTGAATCCTAAGAAAATTTAAATTTCTCTAATATTAGTAGGTATTAGCTATTCCTTAATAGCTGCTACTCTCTCCTCCTCTATAGTGATACTATTGGGGGAGACTATAAAATCTAGAAATTTGATAGTCTGTATATGAAACTTATATTTCTCTGGATTGGTGTAGAGTTTTGTAGTGGATAATTAGCTGAGTATCTTCTTTACTGCTTCTATATACTTCTTCTTTATTTTTATGAAAATCAGGATATTATCTAGGTAAATAATATAGGTAATATCTATAAGGTCCACTAGGGTGTTATTAATATATACTTAGAAGGTTGCTAGGGTGTTAATAAGCTTAAATAGTATAACTTAATACTTAAAATGCTTATACTGTATCCTGAATACTATCTTTTACTTATCTTCCTCTTATATATACACTTAGTGGTATATGTTTTTTAGATCTAGTTTGGTGAACTATAAGGCTCTCTCTAGTTAGTTTAAGATCTTGCTAATAAGAGGCAGAGGTGTTTAGTTCTTAATAATGATATTATTAAGCCCTCTGTAGTTTATATATAGTTTCAGCTTACTTCCTTTCTTTAGGATAAATAAGATTAGCGTCCCTACTGGGTTTTGAGATATCTTAATTTATCCTTTTTCTAGTATTAATATTAAGTATTATTGTAATTTCTCTAGTTTTTTCTCTATAAGAGGGTAGATAGGGCTCTATAGGGGCTTCTTGCCTTTCTCTAGCTTTATTATATGTATGTGAGTATTCTCTTCTATTAGTATACCTACTTTCTTTATATTGAAAATGTAGGTCTACTCTCGGTATTCTAGTGGTAATTAGGTGTCTCTATTTTTCTTTTTATTTATATCTCCCTTAGGTTATTATTATATAGTCTACTGCTTCCCCTCTATTAATACTGATAGGGTTGAGATTACTAGTGTATATTTGGATTGCCTCTTAGTTTTATTGATTACCTTAGCTTTATATACTAGTTTGATATTACTGATAGCTAAAGGATAAGTTTAGCTTAGAGTTCTCCACTCTAGGTTTAGTTTTGCCTCTCTACCTTAGGGGATTCCTAGGATAATATTGTATTTACTAGCTTTACTTACTTAGAATGTGTGAGATTTTATCTTTGTTATGCTGAGGTTATCTGTAATCTTTATAACTATAGTATATGTTCTGTATTTGGGTGTTACTCTCCCCTAGAGACTTAATATTTCTAGTTTTCTGCTAACCTCTATAGATTTAGTGTTATATAATATATTCTAACTTAGGATATTCTTGTTAGCCTCCAGGTTGATAAGTACTTTCTCCTTCTTCTAATTCTTCTCTATATAGACTAATATTTCAGCCTTAAAGTGTCAGTAGAGCTCTGGATCCTATAGGATTTAAATACTATTAACTCTAGTTACTACTGAGTGATAAAGCCTTCCTGTGTACCTAGATTCCTTATATATATAGTATATATTTTCTTTATACTGGTAAGATATATAGTTTATCTTGCTATAGTTATAGTATTTTAGAGGCCTCCTGGGGGCTATAGTTCTAGCCTGTGGGGTGTCTTCTTATTTAATCTCAGGCGACGTAGTTATAGTAGTAGACTACTCTCTAGACCGGTTCTTACTGCTTATCTCTCTAGTAGGGATTACTATTAGCATTACTAGTAGTCTGCAGCTTCTCTACTCTAGTATTTTATAAGTAGGATCCGCTAAGATTAACCTACTTATAGATTATTTAATAGTCTCTATCTGTTTAGTAATGTAATTTAGTTTCTAGCAAGTTACTAGGAGGCTCCTAGTTATAATTACTCTCTTTAATTCTGGTAGTAAGTAGTTAATAATGTTGATAATATAGAGCCTCTCTAGCTAGGTGTCTGGGTATTTAGCTTTAATAACCTTATAGATATTAATAAACTACTGGTAGATTTAGCTAACTTTCTGCTGTATAGCGTCTAATTAGGTGGATGTGGTAATAGTTTTAGTGTTAGTGTTATTTATACTTAATTTGAGTTACTCCTCTATAGCTAACTAGGTAACCTGTTTAATATTATTACTGTATGTAATAGAGACCTACTTAATTTAGTGGCGGGAGGTGATATCCTTAAGGTATAAGTCTGTATATTAAACCTTATTTTTATCTACTGTGAAGTTATCTTCTGCTATAGTGAACTATCCTCTAAGTTTGAATAGAAAGTTATTAAGGTTAGATTAGCTGCCCCCTTTATAATGAATAGGGGTAAGCTGTTTTATTAAGAGGTTTCCTCTCTGCCTTTTAGGCTCTGGATTAGGAATAGTAAGGCTCCTAGTGGTTCCCTCCTCTATATTTTCTCTTCTTCTTAAAGTTATCAGTTTTTCTAACTTCCACTTCTTTCTTAATTTTGTTATTTCTTCCTTAATTAATTGATTAAGCTCTGCTTCGGAAAGGTTACTATTATTCTGGGGGGGCTACTGCTTCCTAGGGTTGTTGGTGCTACTGTTAGTTACTATAGGGGTTAGTTCTCTGTCTATATCTAACTCTCCCAAGCTATTAATAGTATGCTACGTTTAGGTGATTTATATATGTGACGCTATTATAATCCTACTGGTTAGTATGCCTAAGAGTAAGTAGAAGTTTGAATATGTCAGGCTGGGTTCGTACTAAGTGATGGGATCTCTGAATAGGTAGGCGTTCTGCTATATAACTATTCAAACTTGTTTTTCCCCTCACTTAGCTGCTACTTCGCACTGGTATTTAAGCCTCGCCACCCGGAATAACCATTATTCTGGGTGCCGGTGTTCTCTTACGGGGGACCCGATGGGCCCCCGGTGCCCCCCCTCTCTGCTGTGGCCTGACAGTGAAGAGCTTAGGTATCACTATAGGTACAGAGCAAAAGTAACTAAATATTATTAACTTTTATATATTTTAAATATACCTCCATTCCTTAATAAAATCCCTATATAAATAAGAAGACTCTATATATCTATAGTATTTATAGTCTGGTTACTTAAAACCTAATATACTTACGAAGGTTATTATTTACACTTAGAAGGTAAAAGTTAAAGTAGCTACTTACCTTAAATATAAATATTATATAATAACCTACACTTATTAAGTTATTTCTTATTAGAAGTTAGAATATTATATCTAGTAATCCTATTATTATATTACCTAGAATCTTTTTAATTACCTACTTAGCTATAACTTTTTATATTAGATAATAATAATTAAAGATAAGTTTACTAATTTTCTCTTTATCTTTATCTTTCAAAATAAGTCTCTAGAATAGATTTTGAATATATTATATTATTTTGAATAATAGATACTACATTAGAAGGATCTTTCTATCTGTAAGATCTAATAGAATATTAAGAAAACTATTATTATAATTAATAGATAAATAAAATATTAGTAATATACTAAAAACGAGGAAATTAAACTTAAGGTTTCTCCCTATATATAAAGAAACCAGTAGGTAGTTAAAAATATACTAGTTAAAAGATTATTATTAAATTTATTAAAATACTTAATAGAATTAACCTTCTATTTCACCTACAGCTAGAGGTAGTAAAACCTGCTATCTTTATTATAGTATTAGCTTTCAAGTAAACTTTAGTTAGAAGTTACCTTTTAAGGTTAAAAAAGAGTAGCTTCAGTAATATATAAAATAAAATATCTAAGGAGATATTATCTCTCTAGTAAAGAATTTACATTCTAACTAGAGGTATCTTTACATATATAGATACTAAGTATACTTACTTAAGAGGAAGCAGAAGTAGAAACTTTATAAATAATAATTTAAGATAAAACTAAAAAGTTATATTAAATACCTAGTAAGATATATATCTAATATAAATAATCTCTACTAAATCTGAATTTCTTTACTTAACTAGATAATTATAATATATAATATTTAGTTGAATAAGTTTAAATTCTATATAAAAGTAAATATTAAATAGGCTATTCTAAAAAACCTTACTTAGGTGGTAGTTAAGGAGATTAAGGATAATTCTAATATTACAGATTACATATTCCAGATACTTAAAATTCTTAATTTAGTTAATACCACTTAGGTTCTATCTTATAACATAATAACTACCTTTAGTATTATTATAGAGGCTAAGAAGAAACTTTAAAATATTAAAGTCACTTTCAGTAAGCTTCCTTCAGAATAAGGAAACTAGTTACTAATATTTAAGTTAATTCCTAAGTTATTTAATTTACTTAAAGATACTAATTTTTAATTTTCCCTACTGAGTAAGAAAATTAAGAAAATTATTTATATTTATATTAATATATTAATAAAGCTATCTATTTTAATAATAAGTAAAGATACTATATATATTAAGTATATCCAGAATATAAAGCTATATATAATAGAAAGTAAACTTATTCTAATAGTTAAACTTTAGTATTTAAAGATAGCTAGAGGTAGCTAACTAATATAAAGTAGCTACAGAATTTAAGATTTTAACCTAAATTTATCTAGAAATAATAACTTTAACTACTACCTTATATATCTTATATTTATAGTAACTATCTAAATATAAGATATTCCCCTAAATTTATATTTACCTAATTAACTTTACTTTACTCTAGAGGGTTTCTATAAATATCTTACTTTATATTTAGTTATTATAATAAAGGTTTCCTAAATAAAATATACCTATATAAAAATTCTCCTAATATATTAAGATTTTTTAAAATTATTCTTAAAAAAGTAGAATTCTGGAAATATTAAAGTTATTAGTATAACTAATATAGTTTCTTCTAAATAACCTCTAGAGTATTTCTTGTTAATAGACTATATTTCTCTTCCTATAAGGTTTCCAGTATAAATATAAGTTAACTAGCTTCCTAAATTACCTATAATCTAAAAGGATATTTTTCACCTTCTAGAGTGGCTTTATAACCTTTTTTTATAAATAGTAAATATTAAGATAAAAATATTCTAAGGGAAGGAAACCTAGGTAATTATTCTATAGAATAAATATAAAGGGAAGCTAATTTTCCTAAAGTGGATATTTTTATATAAGAAAAATAAAAATAGATTCCTTAACTACTATAAAGTAAGGTTCTATATTTATAGTAACTTATAGTAGACAAACTCTCTGGGGTAAATATATATTATAATACTAGCTATATAAATCTTCTATATAGTAATAGCTATTACTATATATTTTAACCTAAAGATACTCTAACTGGATATTATTAATATCTTTCTAAATATATACTTTAATTCTAAAGATACTTCTATATAATAGTAATTACCTTAAAGGTTTAGATAGTATAATAATTATATTAAACTTATCTATACTCTATATAAACTATAAGATATATTCCTCTTTTAGTATAAGAAGTTTTCCTTAACTTTTATTTATCTGGAACTTTATTCTATAAATGAAGATTTCTATTTTTTCCAGATACCTGATATGAAAATCCTTATTATATTCTATATAGATAATATCCTTATTCTTTATTACTAATCTATAGTAATTTATATTACTAAAATTATTTTCTAACTGAAAGATACTTATAAGATAAAAGATTAAAATTCAGTAAAGTAGTTCCTTAGAATATAAATTATTTGGAATTATAAGGTAAAGATAATTAACTTTAGTTATAATTAGTATATTAAGAGAGTTGCTTAATACTATAAGTTTACTAATATTATTTTACATCTAATTTCTATTCCTATAGCTTTCTTTATTTTTAAGTTAGATATAGCTATAGCTATTAAGGTAAGAAAATTTCAAGAGAAGATTAAATCAATACTATATACTTTAATTATAATTTACCCCAATATCTTCTTTATATATACTTAGCTTTTATAATACCTTATAAACTCCTTCTATTAATATCTCTTAGTAATTAACTAAATAATCTAATACTTTTATACTACTTACCACCTTATAATATATTATAGCAGCTTAGGAGGTAGGTAGATATTACTTCTTACTAGAGATATTATATTTGCCGATAATAATAAAATATAAAGGTTTTTTTAGAAATATATTATCTTACTATTTAGAGAATTAATTTAGTAAAAAGCTACTTACTAAGTTACTATCACTATATTTACTATAAAGATAAAACTCCTTATACTTGACTATATAGCAAAAGAAACTATAACGTTTAAGTAATTTTTCAGAAATATTGTTCTAAAGCTAGGTAATATATAGAGGATCTATTATAATAATAGTTATATAATTTATCTTATAGTTAATATTAGTAAATGCATTTTAATATATCTGTAATATATAGATATTTAGAATATATAACGTTATTAAGAGTATACTACTAATTTATTCAAAATTGTATATATCCTAATAAATAATATACTAGTAAATAGACTTACTAAAATACTCTTGCAGCTAAAATTTAAATACTTCTAATTACTTCTAAATCTCTAGAAAGTAATTATCTATATAGAGTCTCTGATTAAGGTTACTTCTTAGGCTGATTATAGAGGTAACTAACTTAAAGGTAATATAAGTACCTAATAAGTAATATCTTTCTTTATACTTCTTTCTTACTAACTATATCTCTAAGTATCTATATACCTATAAATATAATTATATAAGTAAATATATTATAATATAAACTATAGGTTAATAGTATAAAAGCTAGAAAAGCTAAATTACCTTATAGAATATAAACTGTAGAAAAATATAAACTTTATCTAAGAGGATAGTAGATATATAAAAAAAATTAATATCTAAAGATACTATATGAGTTTCCTTACTCTCCACTTAGGAAAGCAGCTTTATATATAAATATAATATCCTTATATATATTAGTAATATTCTATAGAATATCCCTAATAATAAAATTATTAAAAACTAGCTGCAACCTACTAGTGAAAGAATCAGCTAAAGTTAGGTAGATATTAGCTTCAGAAGTATTCTCAATAGACGTTAATTTAGAATAACCTCTATTCTAACCTATAAATATAAAAGCAGAAAGATACTTTAGAATAACTATCTTACTAGCTATCTTCTGAGAAATAAATTATAAGGATATATACCTTATAGTCTATATAGAAAGCTGGAATAGCTAGAATTATATAGCTAATAGAGCCTGAAGTTACTATAGGATAAAAGCCCTCTTATAGCTACTATTAGTTAGCCTACTAAGTTGAAATCTTACAACCTATAGAAACTTACTTTTTACTATTTTCCCTTCCCTTACCTAAGCTTTTAGCTATACTCTTATAATTTTTCAACTTCTACCTCTCTAAGGAGGCAAAACTAAGGTTTCAGTAATAGCTTTATAACGAATATCTGCTAACCACTTAGTATCTATATTAAGAATAACTACACCAGCAGTATAGACACCTATAGCCTCTGAAAATTTAGCCTCCGAAAATACAGCCCCTGAAAATACAATTTCCGAAAATATACCCTCTAGTAAGTATATAGTAACCTCTATACCAGCTATATTAATAGAAGCAGCTAAAGTAAGTAATCCAGCCGCTAGTAACTTAAATAATATAGTAACTATAATAGTATTTATATACCTTCTTAAATAATAATCTTTATTTATAGAGGCTATAATAGACTTAATATCTAATAGTATACTATTAGTAAGCTTTAGGCTATTAATAGCCTCTTTAGTAGCCTATAAATATTAAAACTACTTAAAACCTTCTAGCTACTTCTATAGCTTTCTTTATAAGGATACTACCCTATATAAAATTAAGAATTAGCTAATAGTAACTTAAGATAGCTATATATTATAGCTATAGATTTTAGAGATATAGAAGATTCAGTAAGTTATAATAAAATTATTAGATAATCTCCAGACGTTATAGTATAACTACTAATATACCTTACTAAACCTTTTATAAGCTAACTTTATAATATTTACTTACTACTTATTAATTAACCCTACCCTACCAAAGTTATACCTCTATAGTATACTTTATACTCTATAATATAAAAGCTAATTACTACTGAAGTTCTATACTAAATAGTTAGTAATCTATAGATCCCTAGGAATCCTTAAATTAGAAATATCTAAACCTTATATATTTACTTTCTTCTATTATCTTAAGGTTAGAATATAGAGGTATTTATAACGCCAGAAGTTTAATAACTAGTAACTAAAAGCTATAACTTTAGCAGCTAAGTACCTCTAGAAAATATTATAACCCTATAAGACCTCCAGTAGTATTAATAATAAGGCTATTAACTATATTAATACCGTAGCCTTAACGTATATATACTATAAGGTTAGTAATAAGTTAACTCCAACTAAGAGGCTTTACTTTAAGGACTAACCTATACCTATATATAAAATATACAGCAAATTAAGCTATACTATAGTATAGCTACTTACTACTATAACGAAACCTATATAAAATATAGTTGAAGAGGATATCCAGTAAGGTTTTACTATATAGAAAATATTACTAAGAATATACTGAAAGTATCCTAAGGAAGCTATTACTAGAGGTTATCACTATAATGTAATAAATATTAGTATATATACTATACTAATAAGAGACTTTAAAAAGCTTATATAGTTACCTTCTCCTTACTGAAACTTAAATATAGAGGTATTTATAGTATATAAAGTTAAATAAATATTAGTATATATACTATACTGAAGGTGTTGCTAAAGTTATACTAATAGTATGCTAAGGGGGCCCTTAAGGTTAACGTTATAGTATAATAATATTATTAGTATATATACTAATATCCTACTATTAGAGAGATTTTATAAAGTTTCTAGTATAATAGGAAGAGGTTAGATACTTTAGGTTACCTAAAAAGTTATATTATCAGTATATATACTAATATCATACTGCTAGAGAGGCCTCACAAAACCTCCAGTATAGTAGGATAAGTTTAGATACCTTAATAGTATCTAAAAGAATAATATTCTAATTAGCCTGATTTACTATTAGAAGCTTTACAGTCTAATTAGCTATAAAATAACTTATTTTTAACTATTCTAACTATTTTAACTATCATTTTAACTATTTTAATTATTTCTTTAGCTATTATTTATCTATTAATTTATTTAGACATTAAACCTGTCAGTAAATATGTAGCGAAGTTATATATTAAAAGCGGCTATATAGTGTTTACAGGCTTTAGAGCCTAAGGCTTTTAAAGGGTGGGATAGTTATAAGGATATATACTCTATAGCCTATATAGAAAGCTAGAATAGCTAGAATTATATAACTAATAGGGCCTGAGGCTACTATAAGATAAAAGCCCTCTTATAGCTACCACTAGTTAGCCTACTAAGTTGAAATCTTATAACCTACAGAAACTTACCTTTTGCTACGTTTCCTTCCCTTACCTAAGCTTTTAGCCACACTCTTATATAGATTTACTACTAGACTTATTAAAGAGTATTAACTATAATATAACCTTAACTTACCTAAGCTTCTAGCTAATAGTTAGTTGAAAATAAAAGTAATATATAGATTAAAAGCTATATTATAATAGTAAAACTAATATTCTAGATAAACTTAAGAAATTAAAGTCTTAATATTACTAGCTATCTAGATAATAGTATATATAAAATCTTACCTATAATCTATTACTAGTATTTAGTTAATTAGTCTAACTTTACTTAGTAATAGTTACTTCAGACGTTTTAACTAAATATACTATAAATATAATTTTATATATATAATTCCTAAAGGTTATTTAGCCTCAGTTTATAAATTTACTACTTTTAGAACTTACCTCCTCTATATTACTATTAGTAAATACTAAAACTAACTAAATATTATTTTATATACTAGATTAATATTAATAATATTTACT
This sequence comes from Colletotrichum lindemuthianum, assembly GCA_001693025.2. Taxonomy (NCBI): domain Eukaryota; kingdom Fungi; phylum Ascomycota; class Sordariomycetes; order Glomerellales; family Glomerellaceae; genus Colletotrichum; species Colletotrichum lindemuthianum. The sequence goes on along the minus strand of MASP02000156.1, from coordinate 123,522 downwards.
GGGCGAAAAACTATTAGCTTCTTTCTCTATTGGAAATCCTTTCTATATTTTCTTAGAGGTTAGATTATTACTTTCTACCTCTATAAATTACTTCTTATCTAAAATAAACTATTAGCTAATAATATTTAAAATTATAGAAACTAAGTAATTATATTAAGAAGTTATTTTATTTTACTAGACTTTAGTATAGGGAAGCTACCTTAGTTATTATTATCTATATTCTCTTTACTTTATTTCTGTAGCTTTAGTATAGCGAAATTACTCTAGCTATTATTATTAGTATTAATTTCAGCTAATATTACTTATTATAAAGTAGCGTAAGTTACTTTTAAAAGGAAGACTATTATATTTATCTTTCTAAAAAATAATATTAGTAGTAAAAGTATATATATATATATATATAAAGTTTCCGCCTGAGGTTTCCTCCGTTTAAACGGTTTCTTAGCTCCAGCTTATCTACAGGGTTTATGAGGCAAGAGCTGACTGTCGGATGCAACTACCTAAATGGAACCCCGAGAGGCAATATGATTTAAATAGTCAGAGACCTTCAATACAACCAATTATATATATAAAGTAATTTCAAATAAATACTAATATAGTTATAGTAGTAATAGTCTAAGGAGGAAAAGTTAAGGGGAAGGTATCTTAAAAAATAGTATTAACCTATAGTATTCTTATAACTTACCTTAGCCTAAGGCTATATTCTAAGTAAATATTATTTATTACTTATAAGGTTGAAATAATTTGTTTATTTATCTACACTTAAAATAGCATTTCATAAGTAACTAATTAATATCTTTTTTATCTATTATATAGCTTAAGGAAATATCTATATAGTAGATAGGAAGTTTTAACTTACTTTATATATCAGTTAGTATTTATTTATATATAATTCTATCGGGAGGAGCTAATAGCTTGCTTTCTATTATAACTATTAGTAGATATATTACCTCCTAAAGTATAACTTCAGCCTTCCCACTCCTCCGCTAACTACTACAGCTAGCCTTAAGTTAATCTAAGTCTTAACTTCTTATAACTACAGTAGCTAGTATATCTACCCTACGTTAACTTTTTCAATAATAAATAACTAATAACTTCTTTTATATTAACCTTATATCCTTATGTCCTCGTATCTTTATACTATATATAATTTAAATATCTTAAGAGATTCAATTACTACCAACTATAGTTACTCTATTTAAATACTTATTATAACCTTAATATCTATAACTTTAATATCCTCCAGACCTTCCAGATAAAACTTTATATTCCCAATATAAAGATTCTCTACTATTAATATAAGCTAACTTATAAACTTTATATTAATATAGTGGAATTTAGCTTGCTTTTATTAGTAAATAATCTTAATATATTAATTAAGTGCAGCTAATATATAAATAATATTTATACAGATATAGATACTTCTAATATAGCTAGATAATCTTAAATATCTCTATAATTATATTACTATAATATTATATAGTATCTAGTAATTAATATTTCTATAGTATTTTAATATTAGGATATAATCTAATTAATAACTAATTTCTGAAATAGTTAACTTAATATAGTAGATTATAGGATAACTATATAATTTTGTCTTAAATATCTATAGGCTATCTGTTAATTATAGTATTTAGGATAATTTCAGTAAGATTTAGTTTAATAAACTAATAGTCTTAATTATAATAATTATAGCTAGATATATTTTTACCTATTCTATATTTCTTTAGTCATAAGTAGCTATATAGATTTTGAGGAAGTTTTGATTTTATTATAAAGATATAGAAAAATAATAAATTATAGAATATTTAGCTTTCAGCTCTTTATTGTATTCTATCTTTAAGAGGTTTATAAAGGTTTGTAATCTTATAACTTTAGTGGTTACTTTTAGCTATATATATTAAGCTTTAGCTTGACTGAGGCTTTCGCTATATATATTATTACTATAAGGTTTTCTTCTACTATAGGATTAAATATTATAACTGGAGGTATAATTATCTATAATAATAGGTAATTTTATTANNTTTATTACTATTTAAACTAGTTATAAGCTAGTATTAGTATAAATACTGTTACTAGGTAAATTGTATAGTTAGAACTATATATAGGGTGAAGAGCTTAGGTACTACTATAGGTATAGAGTAAAAGTAACTAAATATATAATTCTATCTGAGGGGATATATTATAATAGCTTCAGGCCTATAGGCTGCTATTCCAGATTATATAGCCTACTTATGTAAGGTATTCCTTATATAAGATATACCTATAAATCTATATATTAGATAGTACTGCTCTATAGATAGCTTTTTGTATAAATAATCCTTTACTTACCTATCTCTATAGGCCTACCGGTATAGTTTACAATAATATATTAGTATACTATTAATAAGATATTACCTTACCTTAAGTTAGGTAAAATATTACTAATGAAAATTAAATAAACTAGGAAATTAGTAGCTTTACTTTAAGTCAGACCTAATAATTTCTATTTTTCTGCTTCTGCCTAAATAAGAATCTTCCTGATCTGTAAATAATATGATAGCCTGAAGTATATAGTAGCTTAAGTGTTATAGGTTATACTTAAATATCTAGCTAGGGCTGTATCTAGGTATCTGAAGCTAACTCTCTCCTTCGGGTGGGGCTCTAGTAGACTTTATATAGTATTATATATATAGATTTTCCAGGTACTTATAAAGGCTTCTCTTTTACTTCTTAGTTCTAAATAAATAGTATTTTATACTACCTTCCGATTAAATAAGTTTAGATCTAACTCTTTATATATTTAAAATTTAGTTTTATTTACTATATAGATAATATTAGATAGAATATAGCTTCCTACTAATTAAATATATAATTTAGTTAAGTAACACTTCTAGAATATAATATTATATAATAAATAACTTATTTATTAATATAAAGAGTAAAAAAGAATATAAATACCCCCCTGAATATTCCTATAGATAGTAACCCTATAGGTAAATTACTTTAGTAGTAATTAAAATAAATCTTCAGCTTCCTCTATTAGATAATTAATAAGTTTATATATACATTAGTAAGATAAGATACTATAATAAATAATAATCTCCAGATAGCTATTATAATAAGTATCTTTAACTTATATTAGGATACTCCAGTAACCTCTAGAATAATATTTATTAAAATACTAGCCCTTAGGGTTAATAATATTACTATATTTCTTCTGGTAGCTAATTACTGGAGGAAACCTCTCTTTCTATCTCTAAAGTCTTTAGGTAAGTAGAAGAATTACTAAGTATAAGTTTAATAAATAAAAGCTAATCTTAAGATTAATTACTATCTTATATTAATAATAAAAAAGTTAGAATTTAATTTCTTTTTATTTAGACTTTAGTTTCTAGTAGGTAGTTAAAACTTTCTATGTAGTGGAAGAATTGGAGAACTTTCATAATCTAAATAACTTTATAAGTTATTTAAATAAAACTTACCATAGTTTTGATAATTAACCTTATATTATTATCTAGCTATAGAGCTTTAGACAGAAAGAAAAAAACATCTAACTACTTTTCTACTTTAATTTAAGAAAACTCTAGTTAATACTGAAGGGTATATATAGCTAAATATAATAAAGATCTCTTTATCAGAGGCTACTTTACCTTTCTATTTTAAGAAGCTACTTATTATTTAGTTACTTTTACTTTATACCTATAGTGGTATATAGGCTTTTTATCTTACATATAGTTCTAACTATATAGTATACTTAGTAATATTATTTATACTAATACTAGCTTACTGGTTTAAATAGTAATACAATTACCTATTATTATAGATAATTATACTTCCGGTTATAATATTTGACCTTATAGCGGAGGAAGACCTTATAGTAATAATTAGCAAGAGCTTGAGGAAGGCTAGAACTTAATATATATAGCTAAAAGTAATCACTAAGATTATAGGGTTAAGAATCTTTATAAACCTCTTAAAGATAAAATAAAATAAAAAGCCTGCAAAAGCTAAGTATTCTATTATAAGAGTGTAGCTAAAGGCTTAGGTAAGGGAACGATAAATAGTAAAAAGTATATCTCCGTAGGTTATAAGATTTTAACTTAGTAGGCTAACTAGTAGTAGCTATGAGAGGGTTTTATTCTATAGAGGCTCTGTGGCCCTAGGCTTCTATTAATTACGTAATTCTAGCTATTCCGGCTCTCTATACAGACTATTAGGTCCATATCCTTATAATTATCCCCCCCTTTAGAGGCCTTAGCCCCAAGGCCTGTAAATACCATATAGCCGCGCTTTTTTTTTATTGTATAATTTGGCCGATCGTTCGCCGGTGACGCTAAGTTTGGATATAAAATAATAGTTAAAATTATAGTTAAGATAATAGTTGAAATAACAGTTTAAATAGTAGTTAAAATAACGAATTTAAGTAATTAAGAGAAGAAATTAAAGCTATAGGTATATTAACCTATAATATTCCCATAGGTATATTAACCTGTAAGGTTAATAACCCCTTAGTAAGGCCTTCCCGTAAGTATATTAACCTATAAGGCTTTAGTATATTAACTGGATATCTTAAGGTAATTGCTAGAGTATCTAACTCCTTTAGTATATTAATTAAATATTTTTAGGTGAAAACCTAGGATATCTAATTTCTTTTTATATACTGTAAAGTATCCTATAGTAAATTAGGTATATAAGATTTCCTATAGTTAATTAAACTACTAAGATATTAGTATATATTTACTAATTATTTAGCTTCTTTAAGGAAACTACTACTACTATATATTATCTTAAAGCTTTTTAGCAGCAAGCCTTTAGTAGCTAGGTAATTATAGTAAATTCTTATAGAGTAACTAGGCTTCTAGTAGAATATATAGAACTTATTTTAGTATTAAGTAGCTATTAAATAGCTAAACTTACTATAAATCTTATATATTTCACCATCTAGATATAGCCTCTTTAGTATTGAACTTTCAGCGGTATTGTAGCTAGTAGCTCTCTTAATATTACTGATAGCTTTCTTAGTAATATTATTAGAGGCTTACTTATAAAACTATAATATCTTCCAGAGGTATTTAGCTACTAAGACCATAGCCCTTAATTACTAGTTATTAAACTTTTAACGCTATAGATACCTCTATATTTTAGTCTCAGTATAGTAAAAGAAGGTAAATATATAAGCTCTTAAGACCTTAAGTTTAGAGGTATCTAAAACCTAATAAATTACTAACTATTTAGTATAAAACTTTAGTAGCAATTTCTGGCTATTATACTAAAGTATATAAAGTATACTATATAGATATAACTTTTATAAGGTAAGGTTAATTAATAAATAGTAAGTAAATACTATAAAGTTAACTTATAAAGAGTCTGGTGAAAATATATAATAGTAGTTACACTACTGGGTTTATAGGCTATATAATAGTTTAGTTATAATCTACTAAATCTTCTATACCTCTAAGGCTCCTAACTATAAAGTATAGCTATCTTAGATTACTATAAGCTAATTCTTAATTTTATATAGAGTAGCTTCTTTATTGAGAAAGCTGCAGAGGTAACTAGAGGGTTTTAAGTAATCTTAATATTTATAAGCTATAAATAAGGCTGGTAATAATAGTATTAAACTTACTATAAATATACTACTGGAGAGATACTCTACTATAACCTCTATAAAGGAGGATTATTATTTAAGAAGGTATATAAGCGTTATTATAGTTACTGTTACTATATTACTGGCAGCTATATTACTTAAGTTACTTATTTCAGCCGCTTACGTTAATATAGCTATTTATATTAATGCAGCCAGCGTAGAGATTACTATATACTTACCGGTGGAGGGTATATTTATGGAAGATATATTTTTAGGGGCTATATTTTCGGAGGCTGTAGGTATTCTTAACATAGTTACTAAGTGGTCGGCAGATATAGTTATTCTTTATATAGATGCTAATTAGTTAGCAGACGTTCGTTATAATGAAGCTATTACTGAAACTCTGGTTTTATATTCTTATAGTGAGAGGTAGAAGTTGAAAAATTGTAAGAATGTAGCTAAAAGCCTCGGTAAGGGAAAGGTAAATAGTAAAAAGTAGGTTCTATAGATTGTAAGATTTTAACTTAGTAGGCTAACTAGTAGTAGTTATAAGAGAATTTTATCCTATAGAGGCTCTGTGGCTTTAGGCTTCTATTAATTACGTAATTCTAGCTATTCCAGCTCTCTATACAGACTATAGAGTTTATATTCTTATATCTTTAATCTATTACGTTTCTATATCTTTATAATAAAATTAAACCCTCCTTAAAGTTTATATAGCTACTTATTACTAAAGGAATATAAAATAGATAAAGAGATATTTAGCTATAATTACTATAACTAAGGCTACTAGTTTATTAAATTAAACCTTACTAAAGTTATTCTAGATATTATAAATAATAGAAAGTATATAAATATTTAAGAGAAGATTATATAGCTATTCTATAATCTACTATATCAAGTTAACTATTTTAGAGATTAGTTACTAATAAGATATTATCCTAATATTAATATACTATAATAATAGTAGTTACCAGATATCTTATAGTATTATAGTAATATAATTATAGAGATTTTAAATATTATTTAGTTATACCAGAAGTATTTATATATATAAATATTATTTATATATTAACTACACTTAATTAATATATTAAGATTATTTACTAATAAGAGTAGGTTAAATCTTATTATATTTATATAAAGCTTATTAGTTAGCTTATATTAATAGTAGAGAACCTTTATATTAGAAAAATAAAATTTTATCTTGAGGGTAGATATAACATAGTCTGGAGGATATTAAGGTTGCGAATATTAAGGTTATAATAGGTATTTAAATAAAGTAGCTATAGTTAGTAGTAATTAAATATCTTAAGATATTTAAATTATATATAAATAGTATAAAGATATAGAAATATAAGAATATAAGGTTAATATAAAAGAAGTTATTAGTTGTTTATTATTAGACAAATTAGGGTGAGGTAAATATACCAGGTGTAGCTATAAGAAATTTAGATTTAAATTAACTATAGCTACTTATAGGCAATGAGGCAATTGGTAATGCTGAATATCTATATATAAAGAGGGGAAGGTTTTATAGCTACCTATATAGCTGAGAAGTATCCTAATAGCTGTAGCTTAGCCTAATATATAATATAACCTAGGTGGCTATAGGCTACCCCCTAATACTTCCCCTCTGGCTAGGCCTAAAGGCTGCTAAAATATATGAAAAACTGGTAAAAACGTTGAAATTATTAGAATTGTCAGTTTTATCTAAAACCTATAAATCCGTAGAGTGTTTTGAAAATTAAATATTTTCGGGCTTTATAGTGTTAAGCTATTTGCTGGATACTAATTAATCTGGTTACCTATAATCCCTTTAGAAATTTTCCTTAATCTAAACTATCTATTATTCTAAGTGATCTAACGAAATCCTTATACTTAATAGTATTTAGAGCTTTAGTGAGGCTATTAGCAGTTATATTAATATTTTTAACAAGATAGAGGGTAATTATACTATTATTATTAACCTCTTAGATTATCTACTTATATTATATATTAATATTCTGGGTATAAGCTTTATTCAGAGGGTTTATAATATTCGTATGAATATTTAGATTATTTGTAAATAAAATTATAAGTAAAATAATTTATTAGTCTAGTAGCTACTTAATATATAATTAAATCTATTTAAGAAATATATTAGTAGGTATAAGGTTAATAAACTCTATCTCTATAAAGCTTAAAGTAATAATTATCTATCTCTTTAACTTCTAGGTAATTAGAAAGTTAGTAAAGTAAATAATATACTTACTAGTTAATATATAAGAGGGTTACTTATTAGTAAAAGTAATATTTATTATAATATAGAAACCTAAATCTATCTGGAAATTTATTTCTTTAAAAGTAATATTATAACTAGTAATATTAATAAGATATTCAAAAAGGTATTTGATAGTATATTAATATATAAGAGAGAAACTAGTATTTACCTAATAAAGTTTACTTATAATATAAGTAATATTTAGTTAAATACTAGTAGCTAATTAGTTAAGGTAATTAGTTTACTTTATATGAAGCTAAAAGAATTAATTATTATATTTATTTTTAGATTATATAATTAATAGATTTTTATTTATAGAGAGAGGGATCTTAATAGTATAAAGTTCATAATAGCTGAATTAATATAAATTAAAGTTAATATACTTATACTAAAATAAAAAGATCTTTATATTACTATAGTAAATCTGAAAACTTAAAAACTAGGTAGTAATATTAAGGTTCTTAAGGGGGTATATTATTTTAAGTATCTTATAAACCTTATTTATAATTTTGAGTGCAGAGGTAACTATAATATTATTATAAATATATACAAGGGTATAGATTTTAAGACTCTTATTAATAAAGAGGTAAATCTTTCTCTTAATAGGTATAAAGTTAATTTTCTCTATTTCTACCTTAATAAGCTGAAATTACTAAAGGGGTTTTTTATAGAGACTATAAAATATCTTATAGAGTACTTAGACTTTATTTAATTTATTGGAGTAATCTTTAGGTTAATAAATATAAACTTAAATGCTATATAGAACTAGTATTATAAGGAAGGTAGTATTGAAATTATATATTTTAAATAAGAGATAGTAAAGTATAATAATAATAAAAAAGAGGTATATAGAAGTGGCAGTTACTATAGTAGTATAAATCTTTTGAGAGAATTAGTTATTCTTCTTATAGTTACTATATATAATCTATTAAGTTTTAAATTTTATAATATTATTAGAGGTATTAGTTTTAATATTAAGAATTTATTTATCTGGAAGAATCTTAGTATTATAGGGTTTATTAATAAGATAGAAGGTTTCCTTATTAACTATCTGTTAAATCTTAGTATTATATATAGGCTTCCAGTGGAAAAGCTAGAGAGGATTTTCTTTTACTTCCTTAATAGTGTGGGGCAAAAAATAATTTAGGGGAAGAATTTTTAATAATACTACAGTAGTAAGAGAAGTTATAATAATTAGAGTATTTGGATTAATATAAATATTAGCGGTAAGGTAGGTTTTTTTTATAGAAATAAAAACTGTGGACCTTATAATAATAGCTGGGCGGCTTTATTATAATAGTATAATAAGGTTAACTTAAGGTAGAGATAGTGGAAATATTAGCTGACTTTATTATAAGTATGTTAATATTAGTATCTAAATAATCTAACTTTTATTATTAAATAGTATCTATAAAGTTATTATTATCCTTATTATTTGAAAGGTTAGTAGGTTATTTAGTGGTAAATATAATAGAAATATATTTCTCTAGCGGTAGAGTTATATACTTTATAATATAAGGATTATTAGTTTAATATAATAGTTAGGTTTTATACTTCTTTTTAAATAAGAAGTTATTTATAATAATAGGATTTTAATTGAGAATCTAGGTAGAATACTGAATTTCTGATTTTAGTTTATGAAAAAGAATATTATAATTAATATTACTTAGTCTAGTGTAATTTTTAAGAGGATGCAAAATAGTTTTATTAGGATTCTTAAAGAAGTAAATATTATAGTAGTAAATAATTTTCTTTATATTAGAAATATAAACATAGTAGATATAGCTATATAAAGAGATATAATTAGTAAGAAAGCTTTTTATAGTATATATCTCTATTTTAGTAGTATAAGGAGGATACTTACTATCCTTCTTATAAATATAGGTAATATATCCGAATATTTAGATATACTTAATATATAGAAGCTTATAGTTTTTTGCTAGATTTAACTTTCTTACTATAACTCTATAAGGGCTAAACTTACCCTTATTAGCTTGCAGGAGAAGGTAAATAATTTAAATAGGAATATTAAAAATATAGCTTTAAAGCTTCTTAGGGAGCCTATTATTAATAAGTATAGTATATACTACTTTCATAATAGTTTAGCTAGTATATTTAATTACTTTATTTATAGAGGGTATATATACTATAGTAAGGTTTAAATAAGTATCTAAAAAGTAGGAATCTCTTAGTATTTTCTTAAATTTAGAAGTATTATTATATATCTATAACTTTATAGTTAAGGTAGTTATATTAGTAAAGATATTATTAAAGTTCTTAATAGTGTAAGGATATATATCCTATAGTCTGTATAGAGAGCTGGAATAGTTAGGATTATATAACTAATACAGCTTGAAGCTACTATAGGATAAAAGCCCTCTTATAGTTACTACTAATTAGCCTATAAAGTTAAAATCTTATAACCTATAGAGATCTACCTTCTGCTTTCCCTTTCCTTACCTAGGTTTTTAGCTATACTCTTATTATTTTTCAACTTCTATCTTTGTAGAGGAAGTAAGATTAGGATTTCAGTAATAGTTTTATAATAAATACCTACTAACTATTTAGTAAGTATATTAAGAATAATAACGTCCCAAATTATAGCCTCTGGAAATATAGCTTCTGAAAACTCATTCTCCGAAAATATATCCTCTAGTGAGTATATAGTAACCCCTATATTAGCTGTATTAACGTAAGTAGATGAAGTAAGTAATATAGTAACCTCTATACTAGCTAGATTAATATAAGTAGCTGCTAGTAATATAGTAATAATAACTATAATAATGCTTATATACTTTCTTAAATAATAATTTTTCTTTATAAAACTTATAGTAGACTGCTTATTTAGTAGAATACCTATAGTTATAAAGATATATATCCTATAGCCTGTATAGAGAGCCAGAATAGCTGGAATTATATAACTAATAGGGTCTAAAGTTACTATAGAATAAAAGCCTCTTATAGCTATTATTAATTAGCTTATATAAGTTAAAATCTTATAACCTATAGAGACCTACTTTTTGCTGCTTTCCTTTCTCTTACCTAGGCTTTTAACTATACTCTTACAATTTTTCAACTTCTACCTCTTACTTATAAGGAGGTAAGACTGAGGTTTCAGTAATAGCTTTATTATAATAAACGCCCGCCGACCACTTAGCGACCATATTAAGAATAATGATATTCTAAGTTATAGCCTCCGAAAATTTAGCCTCTAGGAATATAGCCTCTGAAAATACGCCTTCCGAAAATATACCCTCTAGTAAGTTACCTAGTGAATGCATAGTAGCCTCTATACTAGCTGCATTAATACAAGTAACTAAAGTAGGTAATCTAGCCACTAGTAACTTAAGTAATATAGTAACTGTAATAATGCTTATATACCTTCTTGAATAATAATCTTCATTTATAGAAGTTATAGCTGAATATCTTTCCAGTAGTATACTATTAGTAAGTCTAGCGTTATTAATAGCTTTTCTAGTAGCTTATAAATATCAGGATTATTTAAAATCTTCTAGCTACTTCTGCAGCCTCCTTTATAAGGATACTACTTTATATAAAATTAAGAATTAGCTAATAGTAATTTAAGATAGTTACATTTTATAGCTAAGAGTTTTAGAGATATAGAGGATTTTGTAGGTTATAATAAAGTTATTATATAACTTCCAGATATTATAATATAATTATTAATATACCTTACTAGACCCTTTATAGGCTAGCTTTATAGTATTTACTTACTACTTATTAACTAACTCTACCTTATAAAAGCTATATCTTTATAGTATACTTTATACTCTATAATATAAGAATTAGTTATTACTGAAGTTTTATACTGAATAGTTAGTAATTTATAGATTTCTAGGGATTTTTAGATTAAAGATATTTAGACCTTATATATTTACTTTGTTCTATTACCTTAAGGTTAGAATATAGAGGTATCTATAGTATTAGAAGTTTAATAATTAGTAACTAAAGGCTGTAGCTCTAGCAGCTGAATACCTCTGGGAGATATTATAGCTCTATAAAGCCTCTAGTAGTACTTACAAGAGGGTTACTAAGTATAATAATACTACTAGCTTAGTATATATATACCGTGAGGCTAGTAGTAAGTTTCTAGTTAAGAAGCCTTACCTTAAGGGTAAATCTATATCTACGTCTATATATAAAATATATAGTAAGTTAGGTTATATTATAGCTACTTACTACTATAATAAGATCTATATAAAATACAGTTAAAGAAGGTATTTAGTAAAGTTTTACTATAGGGAAGGTATTACTAAGGATATACTGAGGGTATCTTAAGGAGGCCCTTACTAAAACTATAATATTAGTATATATACTATACTAATAATAAACTTTGAGAGTTTATATATTTACCTTCTTCTTACTGAGACTGAAATATAGAGGTATTTATAGTATCTAAAGTTTAATAAGTATTAGTATATATACTATACTGAGGGTATTACTAAAACTATACTAAAATTATACTGAAAGCACCCCAAGGAAGCCCTTAGGGTTAATACTATAGCGTAATAATATAATTAGTATATATACTAGTATCCTACTATTAGAGAGATTTTATAAAGTTTCTAGTATAATAGGAAGAGGTTAGATACCTTAAGTTACCTAAAGAGTTATATTATTAGTATATATATTAGTGCCTTACTGCTAGAGAAGCTTTATAAAGTTTTTAGTATGATAGCATAAGGTTAGATACTTTAGTAGTATCTAAAGAATAAATTTGTTACTTTAATTAGCCTAATTTACTATTAGGAGTGTTATAGTCTAATTAGCTGTGGGATAACTTATTTTTAACTGTTTTAACTATCTTAACTGTTATTTTAACTATTTTTAATTATTCTTTTAACTGTCACTTTATTAGTTATTTTATCTTCGTTCAAGGCTTCAAGCTACTACTGAATAGTTGGCGAAGTTATATACTAAAGCGGCTATATAGCGTTTATAAGCCTTAGGGCCTAAGGCTTTTGAAAGGGGGGATAATTATAAGGATATATACTCTATAGTCTATATAGAGAGCTGGAATAGCTAGGATTATGTGACTAATAGAGCCTAAGGTTACTATAGGATAAAAGCCTCTTATAGCTACCACTAGTTAGCTTATATAAGTTAAAATCTTACAATCTATAGAGATCTACCTTTTGCTGCTTTCCTTTCCCTTACCTAGGTTTTTAGCTACACTCTTATAATAGTAAGCTTAATATTATTACTAGCCTCTTCTATAGCTTCTTAATATTAAGATTACTTAAGGCCCCCCAGTTATTTATATAGCTTACTTTATAAGGATACTATATTATATAAAATTATGGATTAGTTAATAGTAATCTTAGATAGCTATATATTATAGCTATAAGCTTCTGAAATTTAAAAGATTTAATAAGCTATAGTTAAACTATTATATAGTTTATAAATCTAGTAATATAACTACTATTATATTTTACTAAATTTATTATAGACTAATTTTACGGTATTTACTTGCTACTTATTAACTAACCTTACTTTATAAAAGTTATATTTATATAGTATACTTAATACTATATAATATAAAAGTTAGTTCCCACTGAAACTTTATCCTATATAGTTAGTAATCTATAAGTTTCTAGGGATTCTTAGATTAGAAATATTTAGGTTATATATTTTTACTTTTTTTTATTATCTTAAGGCTAGAATATAGAGGTACTTATAATATTAGAAATTTAATAACTAGCTATTAAGAGCTATAGTTTTAGCTGCTAAATATCTTTAGGAGATTTTATATAACTTCTATAAGGAAGCTGCTATTATTGAAAAGATTAATATTAAAAAGACTACTAGCTATAATATTACTGTATGCTTAATATATATATATTATAAAGCTAGTAATAAGGTAACTCTAGCTAAGAGGTTTTATCTTAAGGATTAATCTATATGTAAGATATATAGGAAGTTAGGTTATATTATAGCTACTTACTACTGTAATAAGATCTAAAAAAGTGTAGTTGAAAAGGATATTCAGTAAGGTTTTGCTATATTAAGGGTGTTATTAAGGGTATGCTAAGAATATCCTAAGGGGGCTTTTACTAGAGGTTATTACTATAGCGTTACAGATATTAGTATGTATATATAAGAGTGTAGCTAAAGGCTTAGGTAAGAGAAAGGAAAGTAGCAAAAGGTAGGTTTCTGTAGGTTGTAAGATTTTAACTTAGTAGGCTAACTAGTGGTAACTATAAGAGGCTTTTATTCTATAGTAGCTTTAGGCTCTATTAGTTTACGTAATTTTAGCTATTCTAGCTCTCTATATAGATTATAGGGAACTATATCCCTATAATTATCCCCCCTTTTAGAGGCTTTAGCCTCTAAGGTCTGTAAATACTATATAGCTGCGTGTTTTTGATATATAATTTTGCTGTATATTTACTAATAGTTTTAATGTTTAATATGAAATAACGGATAAATAATAGTTAAAGGAACAGTTGAAACAGTTGAAATATTAGTTGAAATAATAGTTAAAAGAATAGTTAAAAGAATATTTAAAATAGTTAAAAATAAGTTATCTTATAGCTAATTAGACTGTGAAATTTCTAATGGTAGATTAGGCTAATTAGGATATTAATTCTTTAGATATTACTAAAGTGTCTAACCTCTTTCTATTATACTGGAGGTTTTGTGAGGTCTCTCTAATAGTAGAATGCTAGTATATATACTGATAATATAACTCTTTAGGTAACCTAAGGTGTCTGACCTCTTCTTATTATACTGGGGTTAAGAAACTTCTCTAATAGTAGGATGATGGTATATATGCTAATAATGTTATTATACTATAGTATTAACCCTGAGGGTCCCCTTAGGGCGCCCTTAGTGTAACTTTAGCGATACCTTCAGTATAGTATATATACTGATACTTTCTTTTTGAATTTTAGATACTGTAAATACCTCTGTATTCTTAGTAAGGAGAAGGTAACTGTATAAGCTCTTAAAGTTTCTTATTAGTATAGTATATAAACTATAACGTTAACTTTTAGTAAGGGCTTCCTTAGGGTGCCCTTAGTGTGTTTTTAGTGATACTCTCCATATAGTAAAACCTCGCTGGATACTCTTTTTAACTGTATTTTATATAGGTTTTATTATAGTGGTAAGTAGCTATAATATAGCCTAATTTACTGTATATTTTATATATAGGTGTAAGTGTGGATATAGGTTTAACTTTAAGGTGAGGCTTCTTAGCTGGGGTTAACTTATTAACTATCTTATAGTATATATATACTAAATTTACGGTAATATTATAGCTATTAGCCCTCTTGGTGGTAGCCTTCTTATTAGTATTACTAAAGGTTTCCTTATAGAAGTTATATAGAGTCTCCTAAAAGTGTTTAGTAGCTAGGGCTATAACTTTAGATAGTTAGTTATTAAACTTCTGATACTGTAAATATCTCTATATTTAAGCTTTAAGGTAATAGAAAAAGGTAAATATATAAGCTCTTAATATTTTAATAGGGATACTTAGGGTATAGTAAATTGCTAACTATTTAGTATAGAATTTTAGTAGAGACTAATCTTTATATTATAGGGTATAAAGTATACTATAGAGATGTAATTTCTATAGGGTAGGGTTAGTAAGTAAGTAATAAGTGAATATTGTAAAGTTAGCTTATAAAAAGTTTAGGAAAAGTATATAATAGTAATTATATTATAAAGTCTAAAGGGTATATAATAATTTTATTATAGCCTACTGGAGTTTCTGGGTTTTAGAAGTTTATAGCTGTAGTGTATAGCTATCTGAAATTACTATTAGCTAATTTTTAATTTTATAAGAAGTAGTATCCTCATAAAGTAGGTTACATAGATAACTGGGGGTTTTAAATAGTCTTAATATTTAGAAGTAGCTGAAATTAATAGTATTAGGCTTAGCGTAGGTATGCTACTAGAAAGATGTTTAGCTATAACCTCTATAAATAAAGACTGTTGTTCGAGAAGGTGTATGAGTGCTATTATAGTTACTATACTAGTAGCCATATTACTTACGTTAGCTATAATATTTACTTTAGCCGCTTACGTTAATATAGCTAGCGTAGAGGTTACTATACTCTCGCTGGAGGATGTATTTTCGGAGAGTGTATTTTCAGGGGCTGTATTTTCGGAGGCTGTAATTTGGGGTGTTATTATTCTTAATATAGTTGCTAAGTAGTTAGCGGATATTTGTTATAAAGCTATTACTGAAACCCTAGTCTTACTTCCTTAAAGAAGTAAAAGTTAAAAAATTATAAAAATATAGTTAAAAGGTTAGGTAAGGGAAAGGAAAGTAGTAAAAAGTAGGTTTCTATAGGTTATAAGATTTTAACTTAGTAGGCTAACTGATAATAGCTATAAGAGGCTTTTATCTTATAGTAGCTTTAGGCCTTATTAGTTATATAATCCTAGCTATCCTGGCTCTCTATATAAGCTATAGGGAACTATATCCTTACAGTATACTATATAAGTATAAGATTTTAAAGAATTTACGTAGTTACCTTCTTTTTACTGAGGCTAGGATATAGAGGTATTTATAGTATCTGAAGTTTAATAAGTATTAGTATATATACTATACTGAGGATATTGCTGAGGGTATACTGAGGATGCTGTAAGGGGGCTCTTAGGGTTAATACTGCAGCGTAATAACGTTATTAGTATATATACTAGTATCCTACTATTAGAGAGGTTTTATAAAGCCTCCAGTATAATAGGATAAGGTTAGACATCTTAGTTATAACCTAAAAAGTTATATTATTAGCTATATACCAGTATTCTGCTGTTAGAAAAGCTTTATAAGCCTCCGGTATAATAGGAAGAGGTTAGATACTTTAGCAGTATCTAAAGAATTAGTTTTTATTCTAATTAGCCTAATCTGCTATTAGAAGTCTTTTAGTCTAATTAAGCTGTGGGATAACTTATGTTAACTGTTTTAACTATTTTAACAGTTATTTTTAACTATTATTTTAACTATTATTTTAACTATTATTTTAACTATTGTTTTAACTATTTTGTTTAACTGTTATTTTGACTGTTATTTCAACTGTATTAACTGTTCCTTTAACTATTATTTATCCGTTAATTTATATAAAATATCAAAACCGTTGGCGAATATGCGGCGAAGTTATATATTAAAACAAGCGGCTATATAGCGTTTACAGGCCTTAGGCCTAAGGCCTTTAAAGGGGGGGATAATTATAAGGATATATACTATATAGCCTGTATAGAAAGCCGGAATAGCTAGAATTATATAACTAATAGAGCCTAAAGCTACTATAGGATAAAAGCCCTCTTATAGCTACTATCAGTTAGCCTACTAAGTTGAAATCTTACAACCTACGGAGACCTACCTTCTGCTTTCCTTTCCCTTGCCTAGGCTTTTAGCTACACTATTACAAATAGCTTTAAGTATAACCTTATAGTAGTGGGCGTTAAGTAAAATAAGTTAGTAATATTCACTATAGTAATTAAGAAAATAAATAGTATACTTCTTACCTATTATTAATAATAGCTTAACTTTAATAAGGTTTAAATAATTTCTTTACCTACCTAAGTAAGTGAAAGAGAAATATTGCAGCTAATTATCTCTATAGATTTAGTAAGGTGGTATACCTTATAGTAAAAGAGGTTAATTTTATCTAAAGTAAATTAAATACCTACGCAGCAGCAGGCTTTAATAATTTGCAATAAATAAGTATAGATAAGGTATTAGTATATTATCTTAAGTATAAAATAGGCTTTTATCTTAACTTTGATAGAACTAAAAGCTATAGTAATAAGAATAATAATACTATTAGAAATATTAATAATATAGATATTACTTATCTATTAGACCTCAGTGAGATCCTAATAAAACTATATATTAATAAGGTTTATAATACTGAAATTATACTTAAAATTACTTTCTTAAAAGCTTCTTAAGCTAAGAAGCTTAGCTAAACTTAAAGGGCTATACTTAACTTCCTTAATAGTTTAATTAATAATTTTGGAGGAATTTATAGAATCTTCTGCCTGAAAAAAGATAGTATCTATATTCTCTAGTTAAATAAATATACTATTAGCAGTAGTAAAAAGTTAGAGGTTATTATAAATATAATATAATATAAAGAAAGTAAGGTTATTAAAAATAGAGTTAGAATAACCTAAATTAACTATAATATTAAAGTTTATAATAGTTTTATTATTAACTGCAGTATAGCTAGCCTTAAGTATTATCAATAGCTTCCGAATAGCGAGACTAGTAGTAGCTGAATCTCTAATAATATTTATAAATTCCTCAATTAAAACCGATAAGGTTAATATAAAGGTTAATATAGTAGTATAATCCTTGCTATATATATACTTTACAGTATAAGCTAAAAGTTATTTATAATATTTATAATTTATAGGAATAAGGTTAAAGTAGGAAATGTAGTATTTTAAGGCTGGGTAACCCCTCTTATAGTGAGGATATTTGCTATTTTTCTTTTTAGTAGGAGTGTTATTTAATATATTATTAATACTAGTGGTTGCAGTCCTTCTATATAAAGTAAGATTTATCTTTTGCTTTTTATCTTAAGTGAGGATATAGATAGTTTCAATAATTTTAGCTTACTTAGGCTTCTTATAATAATTAGTATAGTATTTATAAAGGGCTAGATCTAAGTTTATTTAACTGGAAAGTAATATAAAATACTATGTATTTAGAACTAAGAAGTAAAAGAGAAGTTTTTATAAGTATATAGAAAAGTCTATATATATAATACTATATAGGGTTTTGTTAGGGGGTAGCCTGTGGCCACCTAGGCTACGTCATATAACAGGCTAGACTATAGCTATTAGGGTGCCCCTCAGCTATATAAATAGCTGTGAGACCTTCCCCTCTTTATATATAGATATTTAGTATTACCGATTACCATATTACCTATAAGTAGTGATAGGTTATAAGCCCAGGTTATTAACGGATTTTTATTACCGATAAAAACCAAATAACGTCTCTTTTTATTTTAACCCCTCACGTAATTTCAAACTAGTTGATGATTATTAAATAAAAAACGTAGTAAAAAAAAATAGCTAATTAATTTTCAAATAAATAAAATAACGACCCCCTTACTTATATACTCTGTAACTCTAACCCTTATAATAGCTAACTATTTATATTATTAAATAGTTATATTGTCTATTCTAAAACTTAAAGGTAAGTCTAACTGGTCCTTATAGTATATATTAATTAATATAATACTTTAAGTGGATAGAGTTAAGAAATATGTTGACTCTAATATAACTAAGCCTATAGCTAATACCCCAGTATATATAATATAGGAGAATAATTAGGATATAGCCTATAACTTACTTATTTTATCTTATAATATTCTAATTAATATGCTACTGAGTACTAACTAGACTGATAATAGTGATCTATATATACTAATAAAGATACTTAAGAAATATATTCCTAAGGTTTCGGAAGATACTATTAGTATCCTTATTAATAAGTTTACTAAGGGAAATATTTAAAACTATAAAACCCTTTATAATATATTAAAGTATATATAGTATCTGCAAACCTGTATTATAAATCTCTATAGCTAGAATACTAATTATTTCTAGGTTATTATACTTCTTAATTACTTTAAGATAAAGCTACCTAATATATATAAGTATTATACTAATAATAATAAGAAGCCTAAATAAGCTAAAATTATTGAAACTATTTATATCCTTACTAAAGACAAGAAGTAAAAGATAGATTTTACCTTATATAAGAAGATTATAACCACTAGTAGTAATAATATATTAAGTAATACTTTAAGTAATATTTCTACTAAGAAGAAAGATAGTAAATACTCTCACTATAAGAGGAATTACTTAGTTTTGAAATACTAGATTACCCACTCTAACCTTATCCCTATAGATTATAAATATTATAAGTAACTCTTAGCTTATACTGTAAAATATATATATAGTAAAGATTACTTTAATATATTAACCTCTATATTAACCTTATTAGTTTTTATTAAGGAAGCTATAAATATTATTAGTAGATTAGTTATTACTGGTCTTACTATTCGAAAGCTATTAATAATACTTAAGACTAACTATACTATAGTTAATATAAAGCTATTATAAGTTCTAATATTATAGTTAATTCAGGTTATTTAAAGTCTGTTTTTAATAACCTTACTCTCTTTATATTATACTATATTTATAATAACGTCTAGCTCTTTATTACTGCTAATAATATACTTATTTAACCTAAGAGTATAAATACTATCTTCTTTCAGATAGAGGATCTTATAAACTCCTCTATGATAATTAATTAAATTATTAAGAAAGTTAAATATAGCCTTTTTAATCCAGCTAGCTTTCTCAGCCTAAGTAGCCTTCAAAAAAGTAATATGAAGTATAATTTTAATATTATAAGCTTTATTAATATATAATCTTATTAGAGCCTCGCTAAAATCTAATGAGTAAATAATATCTATATTATTAATATTTTAATAGTATTATTATTCCTATTACTATAACTCTCAGTCTTACTAAAGTTAAAATAAAAGCTTCTATTACACTTAAGATAATATACTAATATCTTATCTATACTTATCTATTGCAAATTATTAAAGTCTGCTACTATATAAATATTTAATTTACTTTAGATAAGATTAACTCTTTTCACTATAAAGTATACTACCTTACTAAATCTATAGAAATTATTAGCTATAATATTTTTCTCCTACTTACTTAAGTAAATAAAAAGATTTATCTAGACCTTATTAAAGTTAAGCTATTATTAATAATAAGTAAGAGGTATACCCTTTATTTTCTTAATTACTACAGTAGATATTACTAACTTATTTTACTTAATATCCACTACTATAAAGTTATACTTAAAGCTATTAAGAACTTTAATAATACTTCTACTAATATAACTATCTTGATTATAAAGTTATAAATATATAATAATACTCCTAAGCTTAAAAAGATATTAAGAGATTCCTACTTTTTAGATACTTATTTAAACTTTACTATAGTATATATATTCTCTATAAATAGAGTAATTAAATATTCTAACTAAACTATTATTAAAATAGTATATACTATACTTATAGATAATAGTCTCCCTAAGAAGCTCTGAAACTACACTCTTAATACTACTATTTAAATTCTAAACCTTCTCCTATAAGCTAATAAGGGTAAACTTAGTTCTCACGAAATTATAGCAAGAAAGTTAAACTTAGTAAAAGATTATAAATCTCTATATATTAAGTATATCTGAATATTCAGATATATTATCTATATTCACAAGAAGGATAGTAAGTATCCTCCTCACGCTACTAAGATAGAAGTATATACTATAACAAGCTTCCTTATTAGTTATACCTCTTTATATAGCTATATCTACTATATTTATATCTCTAATATAAAGAAAATTCTTTACTACTATAATATTTACTTTTATAAGGATTCTAATAAAACTATTTTATATCCTCTTAGAGATTATACTAAACTAAGTAATATTAATTATAATATTCAATTTAATAAACTGAATTTATAGATTTAGTATTTTAACTAGATTGTAAATTAAAATCCTACTAATATAGATAACTTCTTATTTAAGGAGAAGTATAAAACCTAACTGTTATATTAAACTCATAATTTTTATATTATAAATTATATAACTCTACTGCTAGAGAAGTATATTCTTATTATAATTACTACTAAATAATATACTAACTTTCTAGATAATAAGGATAATAATAACTTTATAGATACTATTTAACAATAAGAATCAGATTATTTAGATTCTAATATTAACTTACTTATAATAAAGCTAACTAATATTCCCACTATTTCTACCTTAACTTAACCTTATTATACTACTATAATAAAGCTACCCAGCTATTATTATAAAACCTACAGTTTTTATTCTTATAAGAAGAAAATCTACCTTACTACTAATATTTATATTAATTTAGATATTTTCATTATTATTACTCCTCTCACTACTATAGTATTATTAAAAGTTCTTCCTCCAGGTTATTCTATCCCCCATATTATTAAGGATGTAAAAGAAAATCCTCTCTAGCTCTCCTACTAGAAACCTATATATAATACTAAGATTCAACAGATAGTTAATAAAGAGACCTTCTACCTTATTAATAAACCCTATAATATTAAGATCCTTCTAAATATATAGATTTTTAATATTAAGATTAATATTTCTAATAATATCGTGAGATTTAAAACTTAATAAATAGTATATAGTAACTATAAGAAAAGTAACTAATTTTCTTAAGAGATCTATATTACTATAGTAACTATTATTATTATATATCTTTCTTCGCTATTATTATATTTTATTATGTTTTATTTAAGATATATAATTTTAATATTACCTTCCTTATAGTATTAATTCTATATAGTATTTAAGTTTATATTTATTGACTTATAGATTACTCTAATAGATTAGATAAGATCTAGTTACTCTGTAAAATATTTTCTAGTTTCTGTAAGAATTTCCTTTAGTAATTTTAGCTTATAAAAATAGAAATAGAGAAGATTAGCTTTATATTTATTAAGGGGGAGATTTACCTCTTTATTAATAAGAATCTTAATATCTACACCCTTATATATATTAATAATAATACTATAGCTATCCCCACACTTAAAATTACAAGAAAAGTTTATAAGATATTTAAGATAGTATACTTCCTTAAAAACCTTAACGTTACTATCTAGTTTTTAGGATTTCAGATTTACTATAGTAATATAAAGATCTTTTTATCTTAGTATAAGTATATTAACTTTATTTTATTTTAATTTAGCTATTATAAACTTTATATTATTAAGATCCCTCTCTCTATAAATAAGACTCTACTAATTATATAGTCTAAAGATAAATATAATACTTAATTATATTAACTTTATATAAAGTAAACTAATTACCTTAACTAGTTAGCTACTAACACTTAACTAAATATTACTTATACTATAGGTAAACTTTGTTAGGTAAATACTAATTTCTCTCTTATATATTAATATACTATTAAATACCTCTTTTAATATTTTATTAGTATTACTAATTATAATATTACTTTTAGAGAAATAGATCCCCAGAAGAATCTTAGCTTCTATACTATAGCAGATACTATTTTTACTAATAACTAACCTTCTTATATATTAACTAGTAAGTATATTATTTACTTTACTAGCTCTCTAATTACTTAGAAGTTAAAAAATAGATAATTATTACTCTAAGCTCTATAAAAGCAGAATTTATTAACCTTATATTTATTAGTATATTCCTTAAGTAGATTTAATAATATATTAAGTAGCTACTAGATTGATAAATTACTATATCTATAATCTTATTTACAGACAGTATAAATACTCTTACTAATATTATAAACCTACTAAATAAAACTTATATCCAAAATATCGATATTTAATATAAGTAGATTATCTAGAAAGTTAATAATAATAATATTATTACCTTATATATTATTAAAAATATTAATATAATTATTAATAGCGTTACTAAAATCCTAAATACTATTAAGTATAAAGATTTTATCAGATTACTTACAATAGTAGATAGTTTAAATTAAAGGGAGTCTCTAGAGGGATTAAGAGTAACTAGATTAATTAGTATCTAACTATATAGCTTTAATACTATAAAACCTAAAAGTATTTAACTTTCGAAAAACTCCTCAGTTTTAGAGTTTTCAGGCAAAACTGACAGTTTCAATAATTTTAGCGTTTTTGCCAGTTTTTTATATATTTTAGCAACCTTTAGGCTTAGCCTGAGGGGGGGTGTTAGGAGGTAGCTTATAGCCACCTAGGCTATATTATGTAACAGGCTAGACTACAGCCATTAAGGCGCCCCTCAGCTATATAAGTGGCCGTAAGACCTTCTCCTCTTTATACATAGATATTCAGTATTACTAATTGCCTTATTACCTATAAGTAGTGATAGGTTTACTAAGATTCTATTTAGGTAAGGAAGTTAGCTTTAGATACTTAGGTTTAGCTTTAGCTGAATATCTAGATATAGTCTGTAATCTTATCCCCCTTCTCTCTAGCTGCCGCCTAGTTAGAAGCTATAGGCTGGGTTTTTATTATTATCTATAATTAGCCTATATATTATATTATATTACTTTAATACTACTATATTTATAATAATAATAATAAGCTTCTATATAAAGTTAATATACTCTTTCTATTTAATAAAAGCCTCTTATCAGTACTCTCTCTCTATCTAATAAATTCTTATAGTATAAATAGTTTTAATTAACTATCTAATCTTCCTATTATTATCTACTAATAATAGTAGCTAGCTATTAACCATAATCTACCTAAATAGTAAATTAGTAGTAACTTTCTAGAGTAAATTTATATAGAACTATATAAGTAAATAGACTCTAAAGTATCTAACTTTATAATATATAGTAAGAGAATCTTTACTATTATATACTTATAGTGTAGCTAAGCTAGTTTTTAGCTTACTTTTAGTAATTTATAATTAAATATATTTAACTATATTTTATTACTAACCTAATATTAATTTATAGAAGACTGGATTTTATTTACCTAAGCCTCTAACTTCTGCTAGATAGTAGCTATCTCTATATAAATATATATTATTATTAATTATATCCTCTTAACTAACTAGTAGGTAGTAGTTTTACTACTACTAGATAATTTTATATACTTTTTAGTAATTAGAATAAAGTTAATATAATATCTATAATTTATAAAGAAAGATATAGTTTCTATTATATTATACTACTAGTTATAGAAAGCTAACTATATAATAGGTAGTAGGTTACTTTAGTTATTCTAAAATTAGTATATAAATATTCTTAAAATTATTTAGATCTTCTAGTTAGATTATTTTATAATTTTATTAGTCTGTAGATAGTTACTAATATTTAATAGATATATAATATTTATTAATTTATAGAATTTCTTCTTAAAGTAACTTACTGAGTTAGACTCTCTATTATTTATAATAGAATATAATATTCTATAAAATCTATAGTAGTAATTAAGAAGCCGCTAGATATATACCTCTACCTCTATATTATAGCTAGCCTTAGGTTTAGTAGAGGTAAGTCTGTTAGTAGTAAGTTGAGGCTATAATATATAGGTAACAGTATTATTATAATACTAATGAGATTAGGTTTTTAGGACTTACAGTAATTAGAAATAAATTTAATAAGAGGATTAAGGGATAAGGTTAGAAGTATCTAAGGATAATTATAAAGTTAATTACTGAAAAGCTATAGAAGTTTAACTTTGAGTGGACTTAAGTTTATTCTATATATAAATTCTAATTTCTAGTATAGTAATTACTAATTACTATTTACTACTAATTAATTACTAATTACTTTTATATATATAGAGTAATTACCTTATTATTATTTTTATGTAACTTATACTATAGTTTTTCTATACTGAGTGGAGCTTTTATTATTTCTAGATTATCTTGCATATAAAGGTTCTGTAACTGCTAGGTATCCTGCGGGGCGTTCCTTGGTTCTGTAGTTTTAATAGGTTATAATATTAGATTTTCTCTCTAAAGGTTTAGCCTCCACATTTATATAAGTAAGTATTATTTCTAATATGGGTATTAGTGTTTATATTTCTCTAAATGCTAATATAATAGTAGAATCTTCTCTTGATTCTATATTATTTTTTACTATACGTTATTATTATTATACTCTATAAATTATTAAGCTTAATTTTGAGGTTATATTTTATATTTGTTATTATAGTTGGGATTTTTATTATAAGATGCTTTAGGGAATGGATATTTATAGTGCTTATATGTAGGCTGGAAAATTATATAATGCTTCCTAAAATACTATCTGTAAATATATATAGTTTCTAGTGCTTTTTATTATGCAGACTGACGTTTTTTCTACCTAATAGACTGTTTATTAGATAAGGCTAGTTATTTAGATAATAAAAAAGAGGCTGCTAGGATAGTTTTATGAAAGAAAGCTGAAGTATTATGTAAATAGTCTGAGGTTTTAAGAAAGACTTAGGCTGAAATAGATAAGTTACTTATAAAGCTAGATTATATTTATAAAATAAAGAGAAATATATTTAAGTGGGGTTACTTAATATGTGAGGAGGATTCTGAAAAGAGTATTCTAATAGTAAATAAGAGTGTGGTATCTTTAGAGACTTATTTAAATAATACTTTTAGGATAGTTAATTAGGATACTATATTTAGTAATTCTAATTTAGTAAATTTTGATTTTAGTACTTCTAATATAGTAGTTAAGAATTCTTAATTTTTAGTAGATAATACTTCTAGATATAGAAATATTTTATTTCCTTAAGGTTTTTTATCTAGTTAATATTTAGGTTAAGAATATTAAATGCAAACTAATTTATTAACTTAGATTATAGATATTATAGTTTATTTATATATTTATTATTTTCAGTATTTTTAAAGTTCTTTAAGGTATCTAACGTTAGATACTAATTTCTATATATTTTCTATATAGCTATATTTTTTCTATTTCATAAGATATTATATTTCTATATCATCTTATTAATTACTATAGTTAATAATTTATTTTATTTTATATTCCTATTTTAAATTAATTTTAATATAATTTTTTATATAAGATCCTTTTAATATTAATTTGAGAAGTAAAATATAAAAAACTGAATAATATCTTATAGTGTCTGATAGTAATAATTTGTAGTTAATATTTAAGATTTTGTAAATAATTTTAAATAATCTAAATTTCTTAAAGTTTAATTTATTGCTTAGTTATTTAATCTTAATATTTTATTTAGTAAGATAGATACTATCTTCCTCCTTAAAGATTAATTTTCTAATTTTTAAAGTATTAGTATATTTATATATTTATTACCTAATGAATTTAAGTTCTTTTAGAAGCTTATTCTAAAAAGTATAAAGTTTTAAGATATTTACTATTGTTTTTACTATTTATTCTCTCTATTAAGATTCTCTATATATAGTGAGGTTAAATTTATAATTAAGATAGAAAGATAATTTTTTAATATTTTCTCCTACTATACTATTATAGGTAAATGAGGTTATTAGTAGTAAAATAACCTAATTATTCCATTAGTAGTTAATATAATATCTAAGGTAAATTTCAAGAATCTAGTTAATATATTTAGTTTAGCTATTAGTCTATAGGTGGAAAGTAGTGGATAGGTAGTATTTTACTTTAAGTTATAAAATTAGAGATTTCTAAAACTTAAATATAAAGAGTTTATCTCTATTAGATATAATTTCCTAAAGTAACTTATATTAACTGATAATAGTTTTAAGGAAGATATATGTAAGGTTTTCTGCTATACTTAATTCGTTATAGGAAATAAAGTAGGTATATTTAGTAAGTTGTTCCACTATAATAAGAATATTATTATAATATACTTCAGTAAGTAATTCTTATAACTTTAGTAGCTTAATAATAAAGTTTAAGGAAATTAATTTCTAGGGCTTTTATAGTATTAGTAGAGGTTATAATTTACTATAAAGTTTATATTAACTGGACTTACTTTTAAGGTAGGTTTTATAATTCTTAATTATATTAATTATATCTTATTTTATAACCTTTTTATTATAATATTATTGAATTTTTTTGAATATCTTAGTAACTTCTTAATATCTATATAGTGGTATACTATAAATATTTCTGATTATCTTATATATTATTCTTTTAGTTATATTAGTATTAACT
The DNA here is from genome assembly GCA_001693025.2 of Colletotrichum lindemuthianum. Lineage (NCBI taxonomy): Eukaryota > Fungi > Ascomycota > Sordariomycetes > Glomerellales > Glomerellaceae > Colletotrichum > Colletotrichum lindemuthianum. Next base: position 95,975 of record MASP02000156.1, on the reverse strand, counting down.
TGTTTAGTAATTAAGAGTAGCTTCTATATAGGTATAAGGTTTTTATTTATATCTATTTTTAGAATAATCTATATTTCTTCTGGTACTGGAATATTATAATTTCGTTTTTAACTAAGTGTGTTAGCTTTTCTATTTTCTGTTTCTTTATGGTAAATAATATAAAAGTTAAATTCTAAAAGAAATTTTAACTATTTAATTTATTACTTATTAAGGTTCTTAAATATTATAAAGTATATGAAATTCTTATAGTTAATATAAACCTGAATGTTATACTTAGTTCCTGAGAGTTATAATCTCTATTCTTAAAATACTTTAATAATAGTTATAAGTTCTTTATTATAAATCTGGTTGTTAAATTCTGGTTCACTGAGTTTATATAAATAGAAGGTGTAAGAATATAATACTTCTTTTATATCTTATTATCCTAATTATCTTTCTATAATATAGTCTGAGGTGTCAGTTTTAACTTTAAATAGTTTATTAGGATCTAGGATTGTAAAAATAAATTTTAAGATAATCTGGTTTTTAATATTCTGAAATACTTCTTCTTATCCATTAGTTTAATTAAATTTAGTGTTTCTTTATATAAGTTTAGTAAGTAGAATTATTTTCTTTATATAATTCTTAAGGAATCTTTAGTAAAAATTGGTAAATTTAAGGAAAGTTTAGATTTCCTTAATATTTATTAGCCTAAGTTAGTTCTTAACTATATGGATATTCTTAGTTAATATTTTAATTATATCTAATATAATAGTAAATTCTAAATATTCTACTTATAATATATATAATTTGCTTTTCTCTAATTTAACTAGTAGTTTAGCTTACTAAAGTTTCTAAAATATTTTATTAATATATTTCTTATATTCTTTAAGTATTCTTAAGTAGATAAGAATATTGTTAAGATATATTATATAAAAAATATCTAAGTATTTCTATAGTGTGTGGCTAATTATAAATTGGAATATTATAGATATATTAGTAAGTCTAAAAGGTATTATAAGATACTTATAAAATTCTTTTCTTATTCTGAGAGTAGTTTTCTATTCCTTACTTTTTTTAATTTAAATAAGGTTATAAGCTTCTTTAAGGTTAAAAGCTATAGACTAATTAGCTTTATAAAGTTAGTTTTATAGTTTTAATATAAGATGTAATAGATATTAGTTCTTAATTATTATATTATTAAGTTATTGATAATTAATATAAAGTTATAGCTTACTATTTTTCTTAGGTATAAATAGAATTAAGCTTCCTATAAGTAATATTAAATATTTAATATAATCTTTCTTAAGATATTTATTAATATATTTATTAAGTACTTCTACTTCTATTTAATTAAGTTTATAGATTTTACTAAATTTAGACTTCTTTCCCTTCTTTAAAGGAATCTTATAATTATAGTTTATATACTCTGGTAGTTTAGTTTTAAGTTTTTCTGTAAAAAGTATTTTATAAATCCAGTATTTATTAGGGATAGTCTAAAGTTAATCTATCTTATTGTTAACTCTTACTGCTACTGTAATATTTAATATCCAGGCTACTATATTCTTAATTTTAAGGTAGGTAATAAATCTTTATACTCTTAGAATTATATCTGATTTATATAGAACCTTATTATCTGGAGAATCTTTAGGAACTAAATTCTTCTATTAAAGTTAGTTAGTCTTCTAATTTATTTATAGGTTATTTTTTTATAATTATAGAATTTCTAAAATAATATCTTAATTACCTATTTCTATTATATTAAAATGTAGTCTTCCTTTTAGCTATAGTAATTTTAAGGAAGGTATATAGTCTCTAAATTAATAATATTTTCACTATACTTAATATTTTCCCCTTTAATAGTATATAACTGGTATAATTTAGCTTTTATTATCTATAGAATCTGTTATTTATTTACTATTTATAGTGATATAAAGTTTCCTTAAGTGCCGTAATTAATTAGAATTTATATCTTATATTTATTCACTATAATATTAAGGTGAAGGTATTTATTATTATATTCTACTATTACTAAATATAAGAATCTTATCTAAAATACTTTTTTTTATTCTTATTTAGTAGGTTAGTTTAGTTCTTTAACTGCTTATAATGCCTCTATTTTAATATTCTTTCACCTTTATAATAATAGGTTATAATTCTTCCTTCTTAAAGTATCTTTCTGAATATTAATTCTCTATATTTTAGTATTAGTAGTGTGGGTCTATCTTTAGTATCTTTTTCTTATTTCCGAAGTTTATTACGTTAATAATATTATTATCTTACTTTATTAATATAGTGGATTATATAGTAGTTTAATTTACAGTCTATCTATTTACTAATAATACTATTAATATATACTATAGGGTAATCTTTACTGAATGTAAATACTGCAAAATAGTTTTTATTAAAATACTAAAGTTCCTAAAATAGTAGATTTATATTAAGATATATATTCCAAATTGGATTTTCCTTAAGTTATTATGGGAAGAATTATCTATCGAATTCATTACTAAGGTGTAGCATACAATTATCTTATAAACAATATACCTAAAAAATAGTTTAGTAAGTTAGGTAATTAGTTTATAGAAGTTTATAGTCTATATTATAGAGGATTATTTTAAGGTAGTTTAGAATCTGGTTATCTGAAAGTCTATAGAATATAATAAATTACTTATCTTAAGTTAGGTAAATTTTCTTAATTCTAAGTTACTTACCTTCATTGCTGTATAGTTGCTGCAAAATTAAGGATTATGGATCTTTAATAGTATTATTACCTAATTTAGTATTATTATTAATTAATTTAAATAGGTTACTTAGGTTAATGTAGATTTCTAGGCTAACTTTAATATATTCTTACTGGTAGAGGTTATTAAGTTATTTCTTAATTTTATATTTCAGCTTATTATATTTAACTATAGTAAGGATCTTTATTAGTATCTTGTTACTTACTTTAAGTAGTTATATAAAAGCTTAAGTAAGAGGTAGGTTTCCTCTGGCGTTAATTTTCTATTAAATTTAATACTAAATTCTCTATAGAAGTTATTTATTAGATATTTAACTAATTCCGTGGTAAAATTCTCTCTTAGCTACCTGTAGCTATAGGATTACTACTTTATTTTCTTACGTCCAGTCTTATTTAGAGATTAGTATAAAATTTTCTTCTTTCTTAATATTAACTATTACCAATATCTTCTTAGTGTAATATTCTAATTATCCAGAAGGGTTCTTGGGATACTATTCTATATTATTTTTAGATTCTTAATATATAATATAAGTATTATCAAAATAGGCTGTCCAGATTAGAGAGGTATAAGGTATTTCCTTTATAGTAATATTAACTTATTAGGTTTATTTAGATACTAGCTGAAATTATTATTCTTATTATTAATATTTAGGTAAGTAGTAGTCTTTAGCTATATATTCTAGTTTATTATAATTATAGTATTTGAAATCTTATTATTTATTATCTTTAGTGGTAGCTTTAGTAGTAAGGTTTATAAGTTTGCTATAGTAGCTGTAAGATATACTTATCTATAGGGTGAATTATTATCTAGTTTCCTAATTATTATATTAGTTTCAGTAGTTATATAGTGGTTCTTAGTACTTATATTCACTGTTAGGTTGTTAAGATTATTACTATTTACCTTTTTTATAGTAATGCTTAAAGAGTTAGTTATTAATCTTAATAGTAAGTTCTGTATATATAATAAAGTTGCTAGGTTTATCTTATTTAATAAGTTTATTCTTAATATCTTCTTTTAGTTCTTAGTAAAATATTAGGATTTTGGTATTATTAGTATAATTAAGTTTAGTATAAATATATCTAAACTTAACTATATAGTATATAGCTATATCTTTCTACTTAAAAGCTGCTAGGTTTTATTTATATTATTATTACTTATTTAGTTCTTAAAATAGTGAGATTAAAATATTTTTAAAATTATAATAGCCTGCAAAAATAATCTAAATTTCTAACTGAAGATTATTTTATTTATAAGTAAGGAAGTTAGTAAGATAAGATTCAAACTATATAAAAGTTCTTTCCTTAAGAAATAAGGTAACGTAAATAACTTATTTAGCTTTATTCTTAAAACCAAAATTATAAAATTAATAATAAACTTAAACTTAAGTAAGGAATTTCTTAAGGTATCTGGAAGTTTTATTAAAAGCTTATAGTAAGTTAAGTTAAAGTTTCTTATATAACTTAACTGGAGTCTAGATAATATTAGTAGTAATATGAAAAATATTAATCTTTTGCTAAAAAGTAAGAAGTTACTATTAATTTAGGTTATTATGGAGATTCTACTGAAGTTAGGTAATTTCCAAAGTATTATTATTAATAATTTCCTGTATTTTAACTATATTTCTATTAGTTTTTTGAAGTTATTATATAAACTTAGTAGTATTATCCTCTTTATTGCTAGAGGATTTAATATTCTTTATATCCTGGTTTAGAGACTTAATAGGTTATTTACCCTTAGGATGTATTTTCTAAGAACTGGAAGAAGTGGAAGAAGTTTAATATTTAGTAGATATAGTAATATTCTTTTCTAAATACTATTAAGTAGGTATTATAAGGTTAACTTACTAAATAGAAGTAGTTAAAATATTATAATTAACCTTAGGTTTAGTAGAGGTAGGTTTATTAGTAGTAAGTTGAGGCTATAATATATAGGTAATAATATTATTATAATATTAATAAGATTAGGTTTTTAGAGCTTATAGTAATTAGATGTAAGTTTAATAAGAAGATTAAGGGATAAGGTTAGGAGTATTTAAGGATAATTATAAAGTTAATTGCTAAAAAGCTATGAAAGTCTAACCTTAAGTGGATTTAAGCTTATCCTATATATAAATTCTAGTTTCTGGTATAGTAATTACTAATTACCACTTACTGGTAATTCATTACTAATTACTCTTATATATACAGAATGATTACCTTATTGTTATTTCTATGTAACTTATATTATAGTTCTTTCATACTAAGTGGAGCCCTTATTATTCCTATGTTATTTTGCATACAAAGGTTCTGTAACCGCCAGGCGTCCTGCGGGGCGTCTCTTGGTTTTGTAGTTCCAATGGATTGTAACACTCTATTATATTTATCTCCTTTAGTATAGAAGCTTTATTTAGTTGATTAATAATAATCTAGAGGTAATAACTACCTTATGTTTTTATAGAAGGTAAATTAGTAATAAATCTTATTAATAAATTAGAGTGTAACTAGTTAGATATTAATAGAAACTTCAGATATTCTTTTTTAGCTTACTTCCAGATATAAATATCTTTATATATATTATAGTTATATATAAATTAGTAGATACTTTATAATTATTTAGGTTAGTAGAACTATTAGCTTATAATCTTCAGTATATTATTATATTCTAGGTAGCCTATAGGGAAGAAGTTATTTAACTTCTATATTAATCTAATTTTAAGTTTATTAAGGAGGCTATTACTTTCTTTACTATTTAGTATCTAAAGTCTCTCTCTAAAAGTAAGCTATCTTAATATATTAATAATATATTTAGTAATCTAAATCTTAATATAGAGGTTAGAGGGAAGATTATAATTTTCCTACTAAATTACTAAAAAAATCTATCAATATAAGAAATCTCTCTTAGTATGATAATTCTATATTTTCTGTAGGTTTAGTTTTTCTTTAGAAATCTAGATACTAATAGTATCTATATATTCTATTTGAGGCTTTATAGAGATAGTAATATCTAGGATAATTTATATTATCTATTTTTATTACCTCTTATTATTCTACCTTTTAGAGATATTTTGTTTCCTCTAGAAGAGGATATTAAAGGTTACTATCTAGATATCCAGCTAGTATTTAAGGTAAAAGTTATACTAAAATAATTTCTCTACCTATTAACTTTATTTGTCTATAAGTTATTATTTCTTTATAAAGTATTTAAAGCCTTTATAATTAGTAAGAATTTTAAACTTCCTAATACTTTATAACTTTATTATTTATATCTATAAATAAACTAGTATTATAAGAAGTTCCTTATTATAAATTAGGTAATTAAACTCTATAAAGGTTAGATATTAGAAGTGGAAAACTACTAAATATCTTACTTTAACCTTATTATCTTAAGTTAATATATCTTCCAAAATATATTATAAATAGTTTACCTTCACTATTATAGAAATATTAAGGTTAAATATTATAAGAATATAACTGACTAACGCTATACAGTACGTCCGGCGACCCACCAGCTAGACACTAGAAAGGTTTTCACTTAAAGAATCCTAACTTAGATTCTTTAAGTAATAATCTATATAGTAATATAGACCCTACTTATATATCTAAACCTTTCCTAGTTAAGACCTTTAATTACACTCTTATAATTCTATTACTTCTATATAACTTTTAAGTGATCAGTATAAGTAAGGATATTAAGTAATAACTCATAATATAAAGAATATACAGTCTATAAGTATAAAATTAATATAAACCTTAACGAACTTTAGTAATTAATACTTAACCTAGTGGATATATATAGTAAGACTATTAGTATTTTACTATATTATAGTGAGGAATTAGGTAATAGTAGTAAGTAAATATTTACCTTTAAGGAGGATATCTTCTATATAGAAGAAACTTTATTCCTTCCTCCTAATAAAATTAAGTTTAGTATTAATATAAGCTTTTAGAGGCTGCATACTAAAGCTGAGGATAAGTTAGAGATAAACTTACTAGATAGCCTTATATAGGAAGTATCTTAAAGTATAGAGTATATATCTCCCAGGTTTAAGTAAAGAAGTATACCTCTCTTAATATTAACTTATAGGGATAAGTAGTTACTATATCCTCTATAATCTACCTATATATTTAATAAATAGTTATAATTATTATACTAATTAAAACTGAACCTTATAGATATAATAGGTAAAATACTTAAAACTATATAGTTACAGATAGCTATATATTAGAAGTAGATATAAAAATAATAGGAAGTCTATAAGGATCAGACTATTATATTTATATAATAGCTTACTAAATACTTATTAATATCTAGACCCCCTAGAGATTAGGAAAAGCTACTCTTATATAACTATAAGATAATAAGGAAGGAATTTATAGTTAAATAAGTTAATAACTAGATTATAACTATTAAGAATAACTATTAGATTCAGCTTAGTAGTATTATAGACTAATATATCTAATAGGTATTTATAAAACTTACGCTACAGCTTTAAACAGAATAGTGAAACTATAAAGTAAGCTTAGAGGATAAATCTATATAAGTTAACTTTATTATATTTATTTACTGGTAGTATATTAATCTGGAAATATAGAAGTAACTATACTAATAGAAGCTTAAGAAAATCCAGTAAGGTAAATAATAATTACTAATATAATATTATACTAAATAGTTAGTATTCTACTAGAACTTAAGTATTTTAGGATTTAATTAAAGTAAAAGGGAGGTTTTTATTTATTTCTATAGATTATATTCTTACTTAAAGAGAGAAATAGAGAAACTTAAGGTTCCTATTCTGAAAGCTTAGAATATTATAACTAAGATAGAAAGATTATAAAAGTTTAAGTAATAATATAATAGTAAGTTAGCTAGAGATAGAGGATATAAATAACCTTATTCAGACTTATAAGTATTCTAATTAGTCCTAGCTTTATAAACGCCAGAGAGGACTACTCTCTTAATATTAGTAATACCTAACAGACGCTATTTTAATATTAGTAGTTTAAAGAGTATTATACTAACTCTTAACTAGAGAACCTTACAAACTCTAGCTACATTATAAACCCTAGAAGTATACTTTATATATAGTAAGATAGAATATTAAGCTATATAATACTACTATAGAGCTGGAGCTAACTTAAAACTATTAGCTACCTAAAAGTAGAGTATACTGGGGTTCTAAGTATTAGTGTAAGCTATTAATATTAACTCCCATATAGGGAATAACTAGGAAAATAAGTAAGTATAGAGATATAACTAATAGTTTCTATACTAACTAAGGAGTTAATTCCTATTAGGAAGATAGCTAAGAGCTTAGTAATTATTCTATATAAAGTAGAGGAATAAGAAGTAGTAATAAATATAAACTTATATTTATAGATAGATCTTATTAGTAAATAGCTAGCTAGGATATTATATTTAACGCTAGTTAATATAGAGATATTAGTATTAGAAAGGTTTAACAGATTAATATTAGCTCCAGAGAAAGCCTACTAATTAACCTTCTTCTTTATAAACTTAAAGAAATATCCTTAGAAGATATACTAACTATTCGCTAAAACTTACCAGCCTAAAAGCTATTTAGACTTTCTACTAGAATAATATTTTATAGATTAGGAAGGTATTATAATTAATATCTATATAAATATTTAGTATTATAAATATATATTTATTACTAAGCTAGAAGTATTTACCGAAGAGATTATTAAGAATAATAAGATTATTTATATATTTTATATTAGTAAAGTAGGAGATAACTTAGAAGTTTATATTAAGATATTAGAGGAATTAGATTAGATTATAGTAATTATAGATATTCCTAAGAAACTACTAAGTAAGTAGAGAATATTTGATAACGTAGTAATAAAAACTATTCTAATATTTAAGAATATTGAATACTCTATTAACTTAGAACTAGGTAAGAAACTACTATATAATTCTATTTACCCCCTAAGTAAGTAATAACTTAAAGAATTAAAAATATATATTATAGAGAACCTAGCAAATAGTTATATATAGCTATTAATAAATAAAGTAGATATATTTATTCTATTTATACTAAAGAAAGATAGTTTCCTATATTTTTTTATTAACTATAGGAGATTTAATAAAGTTATAATTAAGAATTAATATTTACTACTTCTTATTAGTAAACTTCTAGATAGACTTTATAGAGTAATATAGATTTTAAAGATTAACTTTAAGAATACTTACTACTATATTAAGATTAAGCTAGAAGACTATTAGAAGATCGTATTTAGGATAAGATATAATTATTATAAATATATAGTTATATTACTTAGTCTTGTAAATATATTTATAATATTTTAAATATATATTAACTATATATTTACTAGACTAATTAATATCTACTATATAGTATATATAGATAATATTATAATATATATAATTAGAATTAAGGAGGATTATACTAACACTCTATTATAAGTTCTTACTAGATTATATAAAGTATATCTTTTTATAAAATTCTCTAAATATAAATTTTATATAGAGGAGATCAGTTTCCTAAATTATATTATAATTTAGATAGATATTAAAATAAACTTAGTTAGAATATAAATAATTACTAAATAGAAGTTACTAGAGATATTTAAGGAACTCTAGATATTCCTAGGTTTCTATAATTTCTACTATAAGTTTATTATTAAATACTCTAAAGTAATAATATTACTTACTATACTCCTAAAGGAGGGAATAAAGAAGAAAGTATTTTTATAGCCTAAGGATATATAAGTAATATTCCTAATATTATAAGAAGTTTTTTATTTAGTTACTATTCTCTAATATTGGAATTCTCTTGAAGAAACTAAAATAGAAATAAATATATTATAAAAAGTAATCTTAAGTATTCTATTATAAGTAGTAAAGAATTAATAGTAATTTATTATTTACTACTTTAAGAAGTTTAGTAAGATAAAGTAAAAATAGGAAATAAAATAATAAATACTACTTACTATTATAGAAAATCTAAATTACTGAAGCTACTACTTTATAAAGTTTTTCTAAGAAGCTTATAGTTTTTATAGACTACTAAATACTAATAAAGATTATTATAGTTTTTATATAGAATTTTTAGACAAAGCTTACGTACTGAATTTAAAAACTTTCAGTATTTAATTTTAATCTAAAGTATTAGCCTGAAGTAATAAATCCAGTAGATAGGCTATTGAGGCAGCTAAATTATATAAAGGGGAAGGTAGAATATTATAATATACTACTAATCCTTATAAATAAGCTATAGCTTATAAAGCTACTGTTGGTTTACAACTGGTAAACGTTCGTAATCGATCGATTTTATCGTAACTGGGTTGTAACTGGTGGTCTCTAATTGTTCATGTCTAAGTCTACGTTACGGCGCACGCGTACGCGCCATGCGCCGTTGGGATCAATCCGTAGGATGATCCCTCTCATCTAATTGGTCCAAAAGGTGGGGCACCTGGTGTGTCACCCATTGTCATGGCTTTTGCCACATCGGTGCCCAGTTAACCCGACAGTTACTATTAGTAGATATTTATAAAATAATTAAGAAAGCTTAGGGAGACTTAAAGTTAATAAAAACTTTTACCTAAATAATTAGAAAATAGAAAGGATACCTTAGTGAAAAAGCTAGCCATAGAGGTAGAGGATACTTAATCTTCTAAAAACAAAACCCTCCTTAGAATACCAGATATATAGTAATAATTATAACTATAGTTACCTATAGTTAGAATAAGTATAAAGTAATAGAAAATACCTAGTAAATACTAGATAGTAATAAGAACTTAATAAAAGCTGAGGTTACTATTTTTATATAGTATATCTTATATTCAGTAATAAGGAAACTTATAAAAGATAAAATAGTATACTTCCTAGAAGTATCTAAGAACCTAAAAAAATTTATTAAAAAGCTGCAAACTTATAATAAGAATTACTAGATATATATAGAGAAAGCTTAGAGAATAGCTGGAAATATAAGAGAATACTTAGTTAATATAGAAATAATATTTTTCTTTAAAAGAAAACTAATTATACTAAATATAGAATTCTTAAACTATAAAATCTTTTATCTATATTATAATAAGTATAGAGTGGAATATATAAATATAGATAAGACTTATAATTTAGTAAAAAGGAATTTTTACTAAAGTAATCTAGCTATAAATATATAAAACTATATAGTATTATATTAGGTTTACTAAAATATTAGAATATTATAGTATAAACTATATAGGTAGTTATAGTTCCTACTAATTCCCGCAGAATTATTCTAGAAACTTAATATAAACTTTATTATTAAGCTTCTAGAAAGTATTTAAAAGGATAGTAGTATATATAATACTATTCTCATAATTATAAATAAGTTTATAAAGTTCACTCTATTTATTCTAATAATAAAGAGGATAATAATTATTAAGCTAGTAGTAATACTCTATAAGAAAGTGGAATACTAATTTAGTATTCCAGAAAGTATTATTAGTTATAAAAATAAGCTTCTTACCAGTTAGTTTTAGAAGGAATTTATAGTGAAACACTTTATTAAATAACAGCTATTAATAATATACTATCTATAAATAAATAGGTAGACTAAGTAAATATATTAAATTTTAAAGTAATACCTCTAGGTATTTACTAAAGACTTATTAATAGTCTAAATAGTATAACTAAAAGAAACTATATTTATATATAATAATAGTAGATATATTACTATTAGCTACTTACTAATACAAAGACTATATAGATTTTACTTATAAATAGTTAAATATATAGTAAATAATAATCTGTTAATTTAGAATATAGTAAAGTATATTAATTATATCAGCTAGCTATATTAATAAATAGTAGTTTACTAATTGATAGCTATAGAAAGCTAAGTAAAAGTATATAATATAAAATATAAATAATATAAGTTTATATATAAAGTTATTATCAGACTATTAATAAAGAACTTCAGATTTAAATATAAAAAGCTAATATTAAGATATATGAAAATCTTTATTACTAAGAGAATTAGGAAATAAATATATAAACTATATTTACTAAAATAATATTAATAGATGTATAATGTACTTCCAGTTTTATCTTTTAAACTTTAAATAAATTAGTAAAATAATAGTAATACTTAAGTTATTCTACCTAAGTTAGAGGATAATTTAGTAAAGTAGAAAGTTAAGAAAATTATTAGTAAATAAGGAGATAGATTTAATAAATATTTTCTTATAAAATAGGCAGACTACCTAATAGGGTATAATATCTAGAAGATTACAGCTAATTTTAATAATATAAAAGAAACTATCTTTAAATATAAAGAATAGATAATATATTACTATAGAAAATAGAATAATTAATATCAATATTAAACTTATAGTAATATTATATAAAAGGAAGGAAAAAGAAAGAAAATCTATTAACTACTTTAATATTTTAAATAATATTCTAAGGAATATATTCCTAAACTGGAAACTCTATAAACTTTAGTAATAAATTAACTAGTATATATAGTTAAGAATACTAAATATATTTAAGATTTAGGAATATTCTTATAATAATATTCCTAATCTCTCTTTAGAGTAATAGTGGAAGTAGTAGCTTACTTAGAAGTAATTGTTTTGGAAGTAGCTTTCTTTAAAGTAGCTTTCTTGGAAGTAGTAGTAAATATTTAGTAAGGGGCTACAGAAGATGTTGGGGGGTGGCCCGTGGCCACCTAGGCTACGTCACATGCCAGGCTAGGCCACAGCCATTAGGGCGCCCCTCGGCCACGTAGGTGGCCGTGAGACCTTCCCCTCTTTATACACAGATATTCAGCATCACCAATTACCTTATTGCCTATAGGTAGTAATAAGTTATAAGCCCAGGTTATTAACAGATTTTTATTGCCTATAAAAACCAAATAACGTCTCTTTTATTTTAACCTCTCACGTAATTTCAAACCAGTTGATATTTATCAAACGAAAAACGTAATAAAAATAAACAGCTAATTAATTTTCAAATAAAATAAAATAATAACCTTCTTAACTATATACCCTGCAGCCTCCAACCTTTATAATAGCTAAGTAGTTATATTATTAATAGTTATATTATCTATTTCTAGACTTAAAGGTAAATCTAACTGGTCTTCTTAGTATATATTAATTAATATAATATTTTAAGTAAATAAAGTTAAAAGATATATTAACTTCAATATACTTAAGCCTATAGTTAATACTCCAGTATATATAGTATAGGAGAACAATTAAGATATAATCTATAACTTACTTATTTTATCTTATAATATTCTAATTAATAAGTTACTGAATACTAGTAAAATTAATAATAGTAACTTATATATACTAAGAAAGATACTTAAGAAATATATTTCTAAGGTTTTAGAAGATACTATTAGTATTCTTATTAATAAGTTTACTAAGGGAAATGCTTAAGACTATAAAACCCTTTATAATATATTAAAATATATATAATATCTTTAAATCTATATTATAAGCCTTTATAGCCAGAATGCTAAATATTTCTAGGTTATTATATTTCTTAATTACGTTAAGATAAAGTTACCTAATATATATAAGTATTATATTCATAATAATAAGAAGCTTAAGTAAGCTAAAAGTATTAAAACTATTTATATTTTTATATAAGATAAGAAGTAAAAAATAGATTTTACCTTATATAGGAAGATTATAACTCCTAGTAGTAATAATATATTAGGTAATACTTTAGGTAATATTGCTGCTAAAAAAAGAATAGTGAATATCCTTACTATAAGAGGGGTTACCTAATCTTAAAATACTAGACTGCCTATTTTAACTTTATTCCCGCAGATTAAAAGTATTATAAGTAACTTTTAGCTTATACTGTAAAGTATATATATAGTAAGAATTACTCTAATATATTAATCTCTATATTAACCTTATTAGTTTTCATTAAGGAAGCTATAGATATTATTAGTAGATTAGCTATTATTAGTTTTACTATTTGAAAGCTATTAATAATACTTAAGGCTAGCTATATTATAGTAAATAATAAAGCCATTATAAGCTTTAATATTATAGTTAATTTAGGTTATTTAAACTCTATTTTTAATAACCTTACTTTTTTTATATTATATTATATTTTTAATAATCTTCAGCTTTTTACTCCTACTAATAGTATATCTATTTAACCTAAAGATATAAGTATTATTTGCTTTTAGGCAGAAAATTCTATAAATTACTCTAAGATTATTAATTAGATTATTAAGGAAGTTAAATATAGCCTTCTCAGCCTAACTAACTTTCTCGGTCTGGAAAGCTTTCAAAAAAGTAATATTAAGTATAAGTTTAGTATTATAAGCTTTATTGATATATAGGCTTATTGGAATCTTACTAAAATCTGATAGGTAAGTAATATCTATATTATTAATACTTCTAATAATATTCTTATTTCTATTACTATAGCTTTTAGTTTCACTAAAGTTAAAATGAAAGCCTATTTTATATTTAAGATAATATATTAATACCTTATTTATACTTATCTATTATAAGTTATTAAGGTCTACTGCTATATAGATATTTAATTTACTTAAAATAAGATCAACTTTTTTTACTATGAGGTATACTACCTTACTAAATTAATAGAAATTATTAGCTGTAATATCCCTCTTCTACTTACTTAGGTAGGTAAAGAGATTTATCTAGACCTTATTAAGATTAAGTTATTATTAATAATAAGTAAAAGGTATATCCTCTATTTTCTTAATTACTATAGTAAATATTACTAGCTTATTTTACTTAGTATCCACTACTATAAGGTTATACTTAAAGTTATTAAGAACTTTAATAATATCTTTACTAATATAACTATCTTAACTGTGAAGTTATAAGTATATAATAATACTTCTAAGTTTAAGAAGGTATTAAGAGACTTCTACTTTTTAAATACTTATTTAAACCTTACTATAGTATATATACCCTCTATAAATAAAGTAATTAAATATACTAATTAGATTATTATTAAAGTAGTATATATTATATTTATTAATAATAGTTTTCCTGAGAAGCTTTAAGACTATATTCTTAATATTACTATTCAAGTCCTTAATCTTCTTCTGTAAGCTAATAAGGGTAAATTTAACTCTCACGAAATTAGAGTAAGAAAATTAAATTTAGTAAAGGATTATAAGCCTCTATATATTAAGTATATCTGAATATTTAGATATATTACCTATATTTATAAGAAGGATAGTAAGTATCCTTCTTATACTGCTAAGATAGAGATATATACTATAAAAAGCTTCCTTATTAGTTATACCTCTTTATATAGCTATATCTACTATATTTACATTCTAAATATAAAGAAAGTTCTTTACTGCTATAATATTCACTTTTATAAGGATTCTAATAAGATTATTTTACACCCTCTTAGAAATTATATTAAACTAAGTAATATTAATTATAATATTTTATTTAATAAACTAAATTTATAAATTCAGTATTCTAACTAGATTCCAGATTAAAACTCTATTAATATAGATAACTTCTTATTGAAGGAGAAATATAAAACCTAACTATTATATTAAACTAATAATCCCTATATTATAGAGTATATAACTTTACTACTAGAGAAGTATATTTCTATTATACTTACTACTAAATAACTTACTAATCTTCCAGTCAATAAGAATAATAATAACTTTATAGATACTATTTAATAATAACAGTTAAATTATTTAAATTCTAATATTAACTTACTTATAATAAAGCTAGCTAATATTCCTACTATTTCTACTTTAGGTTAACTTTATTATACTACTATAGTAAAGCTACCTAGCTATTATTATAAAACTTATAGTTTTTATTTTTATAAGAAGAAAACCTATCTTGCTGCTAATATTTATATTAATTTAGATATTCTAATTATTATTACTTCTCTTACTGCTATAATACTATTAAAAGTTCTTCCTTTAGATTATTTTATTTTCTATACTATTAAGAAAGTAAAGGAAGATCCTCTCTAGTTTTCCCACTGGAAGTTTATATATAATACTAAAATTTAATAGATAGTTAATAAAGAGATATTCTACCTTATTAATAAACCCTATAATATTAAGATTCTTCTAGATATATAGATTTTTAATATTAAGACTAATATTTCTAATAATATTATAAGATTTAAAGCTTAATAGGTAGTATTCAGTAACTATAAGAAAAGTAACTAGTTCTCTTAAGAGGTTTATATTACTATAGTAACTACTACTACTATATATCTTTTCTTTACTATTATTATATTTTCTTATTTCTTATTTAAGATATATAATTTAAGTATTACCTTCCTTATAGCATTAGTTCTATATAGTGTTTAAGTTAACGTTTATTAACCTATAGGTTACTCTAATAGATTGAATAAGGTCTGGTTACTTCGTAAGGTATTTTATAGCCTCTATAAGAGTCCCCTTTAGTAGGTTCAGCTTATTAAAGTGGAAATAGAGAAGATTAGCTTTATGCCTATTAAGGGGGAGATTTACCACTTTATTAATAAAAATCTTAATATTTATATCCTTATATATATTAATAATAATACTATAGCTGCCTCTACACTTAAAATTACAAAAAAGATTCGTAAGATACTTAAGATAGTATACTTCCTTAAAACCCTTAGTATTACTATCTAGTTTTTGGGATTTTAAATTTACTATAGTGATATAAAAAAATTTATATCTTAACATAAGTATATTAACTTTATTTTATATTAATATAACTATTATAAACTTTATACTATTAAGATTTCTCTTTCTATAAATAAAAACCTTCTAATTATATAGTTTAAGAATAAGTATAATAATTAATTACACTAGTTTTATATAAAGTAAACTAATTACCTTAACTAGTTAGCTACTAGTATTTAACTAGATATTACTTATATTATAAATAAACTCTGCTAGATAAATCCTAATTTCTCTCTTATATATTAATATATTATTAAATACCTTTTTTAATATCTTATTAATACTACCAATTATAATATTACTTTTAGAGGAATAGATTTCTAGATAAATCTAGATCTCTATATTATAATAGATACTACTTTTACTAATAACTAACCCTCTTATATATTAACTAGCAGATATATTATTTCTTTTGCTAGTTTTCTAATTATCTAGAAGTTAAAGAAATAGATAATTATTACTTTAAGCTTTATAAAGGTAGAATTTATTAACCTTATATTTATTAGTATTTTCCTTAAGTGGATTTAATTATATATTAAGTAGCTACTAAATTAGTAGATTACTATATCTATAATCTTATTTATAAATAATATAAATATCCTTACTAATATTATAAACCCTCTAAATAAAGCTTATATCCAAAATATTAATACATAATATAAATAGATAATCTAAGAGGTTAATAATAATAGTATAATTATCCTCTACCTTATTAAAAATATTAATATAGCTACTAATAGCCTTACTAAAACTCTAAATACTATTAAGTATAAGAATTTTATTAGATTACTTAAAATAGTAGATAATTTAGATTAAAGGAAGTTTCTGAAAGAATTAAAAGTAACCAGATTAATTAGTATCTAATTATATAGCTTTAATGCTACAAAACCTAAAAATATTTAACTTTTATAAAACTCCTCAATTTTGGAGTTTTCAGGTAAAACTAACGGTTTTAATAATTTTAACGTTTTTACTAGTTTTTTATATATTTTAGCAGCTTTTAGGTTTAGCCTGAGGGGGAATATTAAGAGGTAGCCTATAGCTACCTAGGCTACGTTATATACCAGGCCAGACTACAGCTATTAGGGCGCCCCTCAGCCGCATAAGTGGCCGTGAGACCTTTCCCTCTTTATCCATAAATATTCAGTATCACCGATTGCCTTATTGCCTATAAGTAGCAATAGAAGATAATAAAATAATAATAATATTAAATAAATAGATTTTACGCCTCTTTAGAGAAAATTTATTATTAAATTTATTAGTATCCTCTTTAATACTTAGTATTATAATACTACTAGTATTACTATTATTAGCAGATTAATATAGAGAGCTTACTATATAAATATTATTAGAAGGAAAATAATTAGACGTAAGTTTCTTAATACTATAACTAACAGAAAGGCTAATATTTACAGAGAAACTACTGGAAATAATAATAATATAACCCTAAGAATAAGAAGTAGTAATAATATTATTACTAATAGAATAATGAATAGATATAAATAAATAGGAAGGCCTTAAAGAAGTTTTAACTACCTTAAACTTACCACTAGAAAAATCATCACTATTAGTATTACTATTATCACTACTATTATTATTATTCTTATTAATATTATCACTAAACTTACTATTAATAAATAGTAAAGTAGGAAGAAATATATAATAAGAAATAGGAATATTAAACCTATAAGGAATAAGCTAATCACTCTTAATAGTAATAAGGTAATTAGAAATATTATATATAAAATAAATAGTAAGATATTAGCGGAAAGTATTATTAAATTATAATATCACCTTAATAGTATATATCTTAGCATCAGGCGGAAGTTTAGTATAATAGAGATTATTAAGGAAATAAGTAAGGTTATTATCTAGTATAACAGTAAAACTATTATTCTGGAAATATATAGATTATATAATAAATATATAGTAAAGTACTTTAGTCTCTATACTAAAAATATTAACCTATTTAAAATAATTAGTAGAAATAGTATAGTAAGTATTTAGCGTAACTTACAGAAAAAAGGAATATAATATTTAGATACTTATAAATAAATAATATCTTCTGGAGGAAAAGATACTTTAAAGCTAACTTTAATTATTTTATATTAATAATAGAAATTTAAATAATCTTATTTATATACTACTATTTTGCTAAGATCTTAGAGAGAACATATAGAAGTTTACCTTTATAGTAGAACTATAAGGCCTGCTACTTTAAAAGCTTATAGAAATAGATAAACTTAATCTAAATAGCTTAAATAGTATTATATAACTTAAAGGGAACCTATATTGCAAAATTAGTAAACTACTAGTAGTAATATAGTAAAGAAATAACTTATATTATAATATTTCTACTTATTCTTTTTATAAATAATATACTTTATATTATACTTACTAATTATATAGAGAAGTTTCTCTATATTAAGATAAAGGAACAAGAGATAGCTAAAATATAGTATATAGTTACCAGGCTTTAGATAAAGGAAGCTCTTATTATTAGCCTTAGGATTATTATAAATATACGTCTGAAGGATAGATATAATAATAGTAATATAGAATATTATTATAGAATATATAATATATTAATAATAAATAGAAAAAGGATAGGAATAAAGGAAAATATTAATTAAACGAAAATAAAGCTATAAATACCTAGTAAGTAAGTATAAAGGAATATCTAAAGAATAAAAGTAGTAAAAATAGAAATTAAAAGGTATAGAAAATATATAATTAAGAAGAGAGAAGAACCACTATAGGTATAGTAAGGTAACTTTAAGAAAACTATAATAAACATCTTATAACGAAATAGTATCCAAAAATTATAAATAATAACCTATCGTGTGGTTAATGTAAATATTATAATAACTAAACGGAAGAAACAAACAAAATATCTATAATAACAGTATTATAAAGGATTACATTATTATTTAAAAATATAAAATTAGTTCTTAAACTAATATTCTGGTAATAAAAGTAAGTTAAAAACCCTTAATAATAATAATAAGTATTAGTACTGTAGTTACTATATAATTAGTAATATTAATAAAGCCTTATAATTAGAAGATAAGGTAGAGTATATAATTATAGCTTTAGAAACTAAGACTTCAGGAGGGGGAGATAGTTATAAGAATGTAACTAACTAATACTATATAGTATATCTAGTAACCTACTAGCTAGATACTAGAAAGACTTTTACTTAAAGGATTCTAACTTAAATCCTTTAAGTAATAGTCTATATAGTAATATAGACCCTACCTATATATCCAAATCTTTCCTAGTTAAAATCTTTAGGTACACTTTTACAAATATTTATAGAATTAGTTTTATAATAAAAAGTTATTTTAATATGAGGAAAACCTTCTGCTACTTTAATTTCCAGTTAAAGGAAATAAACTTTTAAGTTAGATAATTTAAAGATTTTATAATAATATTATACTGAAATATAAAAACCTTATGGTAGTTTATAAACTTAAGGAAATTATAAATACTTTTTAGTAAGTTAGGGGGAAGTTAGTTAGTAATAGCTTGTAACTTCTTAGGGTTATAGAAGAAGCTTTTTCCAGCTAATATAATAAATCTAATATATTTAACTATAGTAATACAGAACTTATATTTTTTAGAATTCAACTTAAAGTTTATATTAGTAAGATAGTTAAGTATTTAGTAAGCTTTCTTTTTATATTTATTATGTAAATTACTAATATAAATAAGAATATTATTAATATATATTATAATAAAGTTATCTAGAAAGTATTATAAATAGCTTTTAATATACTATTAAAATATAATAGAGATATTAGTAAGTCTGAAGGAATATATTATCTATTTAAAGAGATTATAATATATCTAAAAAGCTATTGTCTCCTAATTTATATTATTAATCCTAATTTTATGAAATATAGTAATAATATTCAGCTTAGTATATTAATATGTAATTATAATTCTCTAGAAACTTTTTAATATAAGGGGGAGGAAGTAATAGTTCTTCTTTATAATTATCTTAAAGGCTTTATAATTTATATAGAAGTATATTTCTCTACCTAGCTTTCTTATAAAGAGAATTAGAATATTAATAGAGAAGTTACTTACTTTAATAAATTCCTTATTAAGTAAATCCTTAAGAGTTTTCTTAAATATTAGAAGCTTCTTCTATAATACATTATTTAGTTACTTTTGCTCTGTACCTATAGTGGTACCTAAGCTCTTCACCCTATATATAGTTCCAACTGTAAAATTTACCTAGTAATAGTATTTATACTAATACTGGCTTACAACTAGTTTAAATAGTAATAAAATTACCTATTATCGTGGATAATTATGCCCCCGGTTGTGATATTCAACCCTACAGCGGAGGAAGACCTCGTGGTAACAATCTGTATGGCGAGAGCCTCAGCGATTGGGGCCAGCTGCAGCAGTTAGCGGGGGGGTGGGAGGGCTGAAGTCATACTTCAGGGGGCAACATATCCACTAATAGTCGTAATAGAGAGCGAGCCATCAGCCCCTCCCCTATAATATATTATAAAGAAGTTTCTATAGGAGATTTAGTTTCTATTCCTTATTATTAGAGATTAATAGAATATAGTAATTTATTTCTTAGTAGCTGGAAGGTAGCTAATACATAGAATCTAAATGGAAAAGATTTAGGAATTTCTTTAAAATATTTACAGAAATATAATTCCTTAGGTTTACTTCTACTTTTAAGACTAATATTTTCTTAATATCTGCTAGACTAATAAATATAATCTAGTACGAGCTTAGTATCTTATTAGTATACTATATAGTATACTAATAAATAAATATAAATAAATTAGTATTAAGTAGGTAGGCTAACTAAATCTTCTTACGCTATACTAACTTATTCTAATATTTTAGGTAAGCTATTATACTATCTTTTCTATAGGTTATCTATTAAGCTTCAATATTATAGATAATATATCTATTTTCTATTTATAGCTACCTAAAATATAAAAGTAGCTATAGGCTCTTTATAATATAAATATAGATTTTCTATATATAGCTACTAACTTCTAAAGTTAGAATAACTACCCCCTAGATATTACTAAGTAATAGCTTAGTAATATATTTCCTTATTTATCTCTTTAGCTTATTAACTAATAGAAGGTAAAGTTTCTTTATAAGAGAGATATTAATAATAATATAAATATTATAACCTATATTAATAAGTATATTAATAAAGTAACCTTTATCAATTCTAGTCTGAATAATAGCTAACTACCAGTTACTTACTTATTTCTTTTTCTATTATTTTTCCTATTTTCTTATTTCTACTTCTATTAACTTTAGGGTTTAATTTTACTTTAAAGTTACTTTTTTCCTAAGTTCTTACTATTACTAGGAGGGGAAATTTTATTCCCCTAGTTATCCTTAGTATAATCTGGAGCGGCTATAGCTTTTATAATCTTTATACTAACTTCCTTATTCTTTTATATTATATAGTTTCTATATATATATTTTTTCTTACTATATCTAAAATATTAGTGGATATTCTGGTAGTTTTTAGAGTGATTCTTAGAGATAGAAGAGAAGCTACTAAAACTTTAATATTATTATTTCTTAACTATTTTTATTATTATAATATTACTTTTAATATTATAAATAGTAGGTTTTTAGTGAAGCAGCTAGTAGTAAATTAATATTTCCTTTATATACTTAAGCTTCTAAGTTATATTCTAAATTTTAAATAACTAAAGTTTATATTTTATAGGAAGGTTTACTATAATAAGTAGCTTCTTAAAATAGGGAAATAGAATAGCCTCTAATAGGAAAATCTAGATTATATTTAGTTATATATACCTTCTAGTATTAGCTAGAGTTTTTTTCAATTAAGATAGAAAGATAGTTAAGTATTTATTTTTCTTTTATTAAAAACTTTATAGCTAAATAATAATATAAAGCTAGTTATTTAGATTTAAGTAGATTCTATCTAAGTAACTTATAAAATGATTTAGATTATATAAGTTCTCTAATTTTCCTATTATATAGACAATTTTAACTATTTACTAAAAAGTAGAGTTTAAGTAGAAATAAATTAGATATTAGTATTTCTAATTACTATTAAAGAAGTAATAATTAATCTTAAGTTTAGCTTTTATTTATTAAGCTTATATTTAATATTCCTTTTACTTACCTAAAAACTTTAGAAATTAGGAAAGAAGCTTCCTCTAGTAGTTAGCTACTAATAGAAATATAATAATATTATTAACTCTAAGGGTTATTATTCTAATAGATATTATTTTAGAAATTACTAAAATATTCTAATATAAGCTAAAAATATCTATTATAGTAACTACCTAGAGGTTACTATCTACTATAATATCTTATCTTACTAACTTATATAAAAACTTATTACTTCTGTAGTAAAGAGAACTTAAGGTTTATTATAATTATTACTAAAATAGTTTACTTATAGGGTTATTACTTATAGAAATATCCTAGAGGACTTGAATATTCTTTATTATTCTTTATATTAGTTAGTTAGTTACTTATTGTATAATATTATATTCTAGAAGCTATATTTTACTAGATTATATACTTAACTAGTAGGAAGCTATATTTTACCTAATATTATCTATATAGTAAATAAAACTAAGTTCTAAATATATAAAAAGCTGGATCTAGGTTTATTTAACTGGAAGATAGCGTAAAATACAGTTTATTTAAAACTGAAAAGTAAAAGAGAAGCTTTTATAAATGTATAGAAAAGTCTGTATATATAATACTATATAGAGCCTACTGGGGTTCCACCTAAGCGAGAAAGTTAGTTTTAGATACCTAAGTATAGCCCCAGCTGAATATCTAGATATAGTCTATAATAGTATTTATATATATTAGGTAACCTTATCTTAAAGTAATTAAGAAGTATAATTATTAGTTTAATTATTAGGGTAATCGCATACTATACGTGATCTCGTTATACGGATGCAAACTAGTGTTCTAATATTGAGTTATTATTATTACTACGTTATATAGCGTGTGGCGCCACATAAGGCTCTAGGTCTATAGTATAGTAATTACTTACTAATTACTACACTATTCAGCTATAGCTGATACTAAGTGTCAGGCACCTATAGCCAGTAGGCTCTAGAGGTTATACTACTATATATATAGTAGTATATATAGTTACTATATACCCTACAGTATAGTGTAACTAATATTAGTAACTTTTCTTTTTATTATATACTCTAATATCTATCTATTTACATACAAAATAGTACCTTTTACAATCTACACCCTTTTACCTAAATAACATCCAAATACCTATTTATCTACTCCACTTAAGTTATCTATCCCTCTATTTTTATAGTTATATAGTTTAAATTAATAAATCTCTTCAGGATACAGTTTAGAATATCCTTCATAAAAATATCAGTAATATTATTATCTCTATTAATCTACCGCACCTTATAAAACTTATAATATTTATATAATACTCTTAATATTATAATATTAATTATTAGATATTTCTTTTTAGTAATATTAAGCTTTATAAAGTATTTATAAAGTAAGTATAAGTTAGTATATATAATAGTTAGAATCTAAAGAAACTTTTAATACTTAAAAATCTTCTTAAGTAATATAGCTATAATATAGGTAAAATTCATATTAGCTACTATAATATAGATCTCTAAAGTAAGTATACTTCTAGTAACTTTCTTATTTTTAGTAGATAAATAATATATAAAGTTACTACAGAAGTTAAACTAACTATTACTAATTATAGTCTCTTAGCCTAAAATTATTATAAATTCCAGTAAAAATAAGAAATTAGTATTATTAGTAAAAACGTTATTAATAAAAAGGTAAAGATATATCTTAGAGAGATTAAGTAGTATAAAGTTAAGGTTTTAGTTAATATACTTTATTTGCCACTTAAGCTATTTATTAAGTATAGTAATATTATCACTTAAAGGTTACTACTTTTATACTATACATGAGAGGTTAAATAGAGCCTCTAGCTAGTATATAGAGGTAAAGTATATACTATATGTATATTATTTAATATACACCTTCTTAAGCGCCTTAAGTATAGTATATATATTAATAAGGGCCAGCTTTTACCCTTAGTGCTTTTAGTATAAGTGGAGGTAATTACTATAGAGTAATAGAATATCTCTATTAAACGTAAGGAGTATAGTCTCTAAGAGCATAATCTTAAGCTTCACTTTAAATAAAACCTTTTTAAGCTTCTTATCCTCTTAGTAAGAGAATACTATATTAGAGAAGCTAAGGATATTATTAGTTTATATACTAATAAGGCTGAAGGCGTTATTTTTAGTATATAAGATAAGGAGGTATAGGTTATATATTAAGGTCTCTATTTATAACTTCTCCTTATAATATATAAAGTAAGTTACCTACTAGTGGATTCTAGTTTCCGTAAGACTATAAAGTAACTTAATAATAATTATTATAGAGTTTAGAGGATACTATTTTTTAAGAAATAAAGGTAATTTTATTATAATAAACCTTATAAGTTCTATTTTAGCTTAAATATAAGCTTAAGTAACATTATAAAGCTATATTATTATATTCTTATACTTAAGGAGAGTTAGGATTATAGCTAAAATTAACTATTAGTTACTTTATTAGATTATTAGTAATTATATTAAAATTTCAAATTTACTATAATCTCTAAAACCTTAGATTATAAGTCTTAACTTCTTATATATCTTATTAGTATTCTTATTTTTAATCTTATTTATAATATAAAACTTAAAGTACTTATAGTTTTTATAGAGAATAAGGTTATATTAGATAATCTTTATAATACTATTATTAATGATATTTTTAACCTCCTTTTTAATTAACTTCTTAAATAGTAAGCTAGATATTATAATTATATCTTTTATATAGAAAGTAAATAAAAATACTAAATTTAACTATTTTTTAGCTATAAAATATACTATAAAATAAACCTCTTAGTTAAACTCTAGAGGTAATAAACTAACTATATATCTATAGGTTATATAACTTAGAGGCTTTAGTATAATCTAAGTTATTTATAGTTAATATAGTAAATTACTAACCACTAGAGGGGGAAGGATATTATTATCTCTTAAGATAGAGGTAGTATAAGGTGTTAGCTGTATATTTAGAGTCTTGGGGATAGCTACAGACGAAATGAGAGCAGCTATATAGAATTATAAATATCTATTTACTATTAGGTTACTTAGAGATCTTTAGCCTAACTGAAAGATAATATATAAAATTATAAGTACTAACTCTTATGAAATTATAATTTCAGCTATATTATTATTAATCTTTTATTTATTACCTTTAAAATACTATTTTATAACTATTAATTAAAACTCTTAAGGATTATAAAGTAGCTTAAGAATATAAGTCTTACTATAAATAGTAATAAGAGAGTATAGCTCTTACCAGCCTTTTTTCTCTCGCTATATATATATAAGAGTCTAA
Organism: Colletotrichum lindemuthianum; assembly: GCA_001693025.2. Lineage (NCBI taxonomy): Eukaryota > Fungi > Ascomycota > Sordariomycetes > Glomerellales > Glomerellaceae > Colletotrichum > Colletotrichum lindemuthianum. The sequence continues at coordinate 70,139 of MASP02000156.1, read as the reverse complement.
AGTAGATATATTATTATATAAGAAGTATTAAGACTATTATATATTACTAAAGTAATATTAATAGTATATTTAGTATACTGATAGCAGACCTCCTCTATAGCTTTACATACAGCTTAAGCCTAAGTAATAATATCCGGGGAGGAAGCTGAATCTTCCGTAAGATATAGATATACTCTAAAAATAAGTAGTATAAGTATAAGGTTATTCAGACTAGCAGTATTATTAATTACCTTATATACTACTTAAAAAGATATATCTTAAGTAGCAGTAAGAAATTCTATATAGTAAATCTTATATATATAGTATAGAAATATATAGTAATACTTAACTTTACTGATAATATTATACACCTTAATAGATATAATATAAACTATTAATTCTATAGTTTTTACTTTGAATCTGAAATCTTCAGATTAAAAAGTTATATCTATATTGGTAGTAATAAAATTAGGAAAATCTTAATATATATTAATCTAATATACCTTAAGAGTCTTCTATATTAATTTTACTAATAAATTAGGTAGAAAATAAGTAGTATTAAATACTATAGCAGTATTAATAATATAGAGTATATTATAGTTATTAATATAAATTATATTAATAATAATCTTAAAGTTAAAGTTAATATTACCTTAAATAGTAAAATAAAATTACAAGAAAATTATATTATATATTTAGTAGTAGTAGTAATATCTCTTAAGAATTTTAAAACTATATTATTTAACTAGATATCCCGCCTTAGTGAGGATATTATAGAAGTATACTATAGCTAAATATCTAAAGTAGTAGTAGAGTCTCTATATCTCTATCTCTATAAAATATTTAGAGGTAATTATTCTCTCTTTATTAAGAAGTATCTAGAGATACCCCTATTTTTAAATAATAAATATAATTTTTTTATGCTAATAGAGATTATAATAAATATTATTAAATATAATATTAAGGTAATTTATATCTATAAGGTAGAGGAGGAAGAATATATCATAAAAAACTATATAAAATATAATAACGCTAAGTGGCATAAGTATATCTACATCTAAGTATTATAATAGAAATAGCTTCTTTAAAGTATATTATAATTAATTCACCTTATAGAGATATAAAAATAATAGAGGGAATAACTAACTACTTTAATATAGTAAACTGGAAGTATCTAGTAGTTAAGAAGCTAACAGTATCTAAGTTAGGTAGAATACCTTAAAATATAGTATTTAAGTAGTAGCCCTTAAGTATAAAGGTATATATAGAGGTAGTAATACTATCTGTAAGTTTACTATTAGTAGTAACACTTTTAGTAAGAGTGTAGATTATTACCTAATTTTAGAGGATTCTAGTAATTTTACCTCTATTAAGAGTAATAGGCTCCTTACTATAAAATAATATAAAAAATATCTCTAAAGTAGATTCTATAGAGTAATCCTCCTTAAAATTAATATCTATTTAGTATTATATAATAATATCTTTATCAGTATTAACCTTTAGTAGAACCTTAAGGTTATTATTATTAAAGCTATTAATATCTTTATAACTTATAAGGAAAACTTAGTATACTACTGCAGAATATACCTTAGGATTAGTAGTTAACTTATATTTATTAAATAAAGTATACCTCTCCTTGAGAGTATACTTTATAGACTAATAACTAGGTTTACTATATATATAGCATTTTTGATTAATATAGCTATACGTAAGTATTAGAGGTAAGTAATAGCCACCTAGAGCGTGAGGCTATATACATACAGAAGTATAGCTATAATCTTAAGGATTACCTTAAAGTAAATTATATATATAGTTAGTCTAAAATTAGTTTCTAGCTACTTTCTAGTAGTTATCTTTATTATCTTATAAATATTACACCTTTTAGATTAATAAGATATTACTTACAGAGGATTATAACTAATTATAGAAACTCTAAATAGTTACTATAAAGCTAAAGAAAGCTAACTAGTATTCTAATATACTACAGTATATACTTATAAGCTAGAGGTAGAGAATATTATCTATTTAGATTAAGGCAGAAAAAGCTTTTTAGATATATATAAATTTTAAGATTAGGATCTTAAAAGCCTCCTTTTTACTTTTATTAGAATTCTCAGTAATAATATTTTGAAAATAGTATTTTACTAATTAGAAAAGTAAAACTATTAATTTTTATTATTCTCAAAATAATATTTAACCTTTTAAACTATTTTATTAAATATAAGGTTAATAGTTAAGTTACTTAAGTAGTTAAAGTAAAACTTAAGAATATTATCTTTAAATATAATTAGAAAAAACCCTATCTATATATATTGTAGAATACTAAGCTTAAAGTAGTAATTACAGAAAATATAAATTTTCAACTTAAAGATATTATAGAGGCTTCTACTATATTTTATATTTTTATTATATAATTTCGTAAAGTCTATTATATACTTAGTGGATATATTATTAAAAAGAGTAGTAGTAGTAATATATAGAGGGTATTCTTAATACCTAAGTTAGTTTTAACTGTAGTCTTAGTAATTCTCTTAGTATTAGAGAAGCTTTGGGATAGTTAAATAGGAAGCTAGTAAGACTAATAATTATAATAAAGGTCTCTCATTTAAGGCTGTATATATATAGGCTAACTAGTTTAGCAGTAGGCATCTCTCTTTGACCACTTATAGTAAGAATATTACTAATATAGTATTTTCAATTTTTAGTTAAATATTACAGAGAAGTAATATAAAATCTAGTTTCTCCAGCATAAAATTATTAACCTACTTAGGATACTTTTTAAGATCATTTTTAAGAATAATATAGTATTTTAGAAGGTTAGTAATCTTATTATAAGTCTATAGAGAAAACTCCTCCTACTAAACCAGTTAGTAGATAACTACAAAAACTTGATTTCTATCTATTTCCACTTTAATACTATATACTATAAAGTGGTTTCTAAAGTAGTAAACTATATATATACTTATAAATTACTATATTATTATAAACTACATCTTAAAATTATCTTAAAATATTTAAAGAAATTCTAAACTATAAAGTTTAATATAAATATAGAAAGTTACTTAGTATACTAAATAAATAGAAATTTTTATAGAATCCTCCTCTATAATAATTTTATAATTAATATTAAGAATTTAGCTAAAGAATACTAAGTTAAAATATTAATAAAGTTTTATAGATATAGAAATACCTAATAATACTATTATTATAAATATAGAGATACTTTAGGTAAATATCTCACCTATAGAAGTTGATTTAAATATTATTATAAAAGTAAGAAGAATATAAAGTAAAAAAAAATTATTAATTTTTAGCTAAATTATATAGAGAGAAGTAGGGAAAAAGTTTTTAAGAGGCTATATAGATCTCTTAAGAAGTTAAAATTAGAGATACTATAAATCTTTAATACTAAAAGTCTAGTGATAACTTAAAGAGGGTTATTATATTTACTAAATACTCTCCAGTAAATAACTATCTTAAGTATATAGTTAACTTTTTAATAATACTGCAGGAAGTACCTTATTTTAAACTAAAGTGAAGGTATATAGTTAACTCCTTAATAATAGCCTCTATAAGGGGTTAGCATGCAATTTAGATACTCCTGGCGAGATCCTAGGGTAGGGAGGGTCTGAAGTATCTAAGTAATAAATCTCGCAATCTTTCGCCTTATATAGACTTCAGATATAGGGTTTTGTAATTACTTCTTCTGGTGTAATAGGTTTTGCTAATCTATAGTATAATAGTATAATAGTTAGGTTAACTACTAATTAGTATTAGTTTAATTATTAGGGTAATCGTATACTATATATAATCTTATTATATAGATATAAACTAGTATTCTGGTATTTAGTTATTATTATTACTATATTATATAGCGTATATTACCACGTAAGGCTCTAGATCTATAGTATAGTAATTACTTACTAATTACTATACTATTCAGCTACAGCTGGCGCCAGGTGTCAGGCACCCGTGGCTAGTAGGCTCTAGAGGGTATGCTGCTATATATATAGCAGCGTATATAGTTACTATATACCCTACGGTATAGCGTAACTAATAATAATAGTTTAGAAATAATTAGTATTCTAGCTATAGAAGCTTATAATATAGATTTAAAAATACTATATATACTTTAATAGGAGGAGCTAATAGCTTACTCTCTATTATAACTATTAGTGGATATATTGCCCCCTGAAGTATAACTTCAGCCCTCTCACCCCCCCCGCTAACTACTATAGCTAGCTTTAAGTTAATTTAAAGTTAAACTTCTTGTAGCTATAGTAGCTAGTATACTTACTCTACGTTAACCTTTTCAATAATAAATAACTAATAACTTCTTCCGCATTAACCTTACGCTCTCACACCCTCACGCTATATATAATTTAAATATATTAAGAGATTTAATTACTACTAACTATAGCTACTCTATTTAAATACTTATTATAACCCTAATATCTATAATCTTAATATTCTCACTCCCCAGATAAAACTATCTACCCCTAATATAAAAGTTCTCTACTATTAATATAAAAATTCTCTGCTACTAATATAAGCTAACTTATAATCTCTATATAAATATAGTAGAATTTAGCCTGCTCTTATTAGCAAATAATCTTAATATATTAAATATAGTTAATATATAAATAATATTAGTATAAATATAGATACTTTTAGTATAGTTATATAATAGTTAAAATTCTAGTAATTATAATACTATAATATTCTAAGGTATCTTCTAACTAATATAGTATATTAATATTAAAATATTATCTAATTAATACCTAGTCTCTAAAATTATTAACTTTATATAATAGATTATAGAATATCTAGATAATTTATTTCTGAATATCTAGAGTCTACTTATTAATATTAGTATTTGTAATATTATTTAGGTTTATTAGAAGATATTAATATCCTTAGTTATAGAGGTATAATAGAATATTTAGTATTTATTATTATATTCCCCTAGTAATAGATAGCTATATAGATTTGAGGGGAATTCTAATTCTATTATAAAATATATAGAAGAATAATAAATTATAGAATATTCAGCTTTCAGTTTTTTATTTTATTCTATCTTTAAGAGGTTTATAAAAGTTCTTAACCCTATAATCTTATTAGTTACTTTCAGTTATATATATTAAGCTCTAGTTTCACTAAGGTTTTTACTATATAGACTATTACTATAAGGTCTTCCTCTACTATAAGGTTAAATATTATAACTGGGGGTATAATTATCTATAATAATAGGTAATTTTATTACTATTTAAACTAGTTATAAGTTAGTNNAAGTTAGTATTAGTATAAATACTATTACTAGGTAAATTTTACAGTTAGAACTATATATAGGGTAAAGAGTTTAAGTACCACTCCAGATATAGAGTAAAAGTAACTAAATATATACTTTAATATATTATAAAGGATTTTATAGTTTCAGATACTTTCTTTTATAAATTTATTAACAAAGATATTAATAGTATCTTTAGAAACCTTAGGAATATACTTGTTAAATACTTTTATTAATATATATAGATTCCTATTATTAATTTAGCTACTATTTAGTAGTTTATTAATTAGAGTGTTGTAAGATAAAATAAGTAAGTTATATACTATATTCTAATTATTCTTCTATATTATATATACTGAAGTGTTAGCTATAAGTTTAGTAATATTAAAGCTAATATATTTCTTAACTCTATTTACTTAAAATATTATATTAATTAATATATACTAAGAAGATTAGTTAGACTTACTTTTAAGTTTAGAAACAGTTAATATAACTATTCTATAGCTGGAATAGTTAGCTATAGTTAGAGTTGGGGGCTATAGGGCACGCAGTTGTAATTATTGTCGTTTTTTAGGTTGTTTGAAAAATCGATCGAAAAGTAGAATAGGGACCATTCAGGTTAAAAAATTGATTAGTTGCTTAGGTAGGAATATTTGAAATGTAAAGAGATACTATCTATTTATAGGTAATAAATTAAATAGCCTGAGCTTATAATCTATAGCTACTTACAGGCAATAAGGCTAAAGGTGACGCTAAATATATATATAAAGAGGGGAAGATCTTACAGCCACCTATATAGCCAAGAGGCACCCTAATAGCTATAGCCTAGGCTGTCACGTAATATGGCCTAGGTAGCCACGCTATAGGCTACCCCCCAACACTAACTGTATAATATACCTAGTAATAATATTTATATTGAAACTTACTTATAACTTACGTAAATAGTAATACAATTACCTATTATTATAGATAATTATATTCATAATTATAATATTTAACCCTATAGTGAAGAAAAACCTTATCATAATAACTTATATAGTAAAAGCCTTAGTAAAGCTAAAGCTTAATATATATAGCTGAATATAACTACTAAGACTATAGATTTAAGAACCTTAATAAATTTCCTTATAATAAGATAAAATAAAAAGCTGAAAGCTAGGTATTCTATAATGTATTACTCTTTCATAATTAGAATAATAGAATTAGAATTATCCTTAAGTTTATATAGCTACTTATAACTAGGGAAATATAATAGTAGATACTAAATATTTTATTATAACTTCTATAACTAGAGATATTAATATTTTCTTAAGAATCTAACTATTATTATAAGTATTAATATTAATATATAGACTCCAGATATTTAGAAGAAAATTATCTACCTATTTTATAATTTATTATATTAAGCTAATAACATTATATTGGAAATATTTCACTATAGTTATATAGCTTCATGTAGCTACAATACTCTATACGCCCCCTACACTTTATACTAACATTAATCTGTTAGCCTAATATTTATTTAATATATAAGTTTTACCTTCTTTAAATAAGGATCCTTATATTATGTTTAGATTTAGAAGAATCAAGCTATTTTATTCTCTTAGATTATATATATACCTAGTAACTTCTTTATAATAATTATAAACTTAGCTCTTCTAATATCCTTAGTTCTCTAAATATAATATAGATATCTCTATTATCTATATATATCTACCTTTAGTTCTTTCTTTCTCTCTATTAAGGTTTCTATTATTATATTAGTTATTTACCTCCACTATAATATCCTTATTAAAATCTAGCACCTTTATTAAACTTAATAATTATAAAAACTTCCCTACTTAATATATTATTTTTATAGTTAAAACTAAAATTAAAAACCTATAGAAATATATTAATCTAGAGATACTCTCTATATTAACCTCCTTCCTAAATAAAATTAATAAGATTCTTTTACTTAACTTCTACCTTTATAAAGAGAGTAGTAGATAAGTAAAAATATATTATACTAAATTATAAATATATAACCTTATCTATATTAACTCTCTAAATTCTAAAGTAGCTATTACCTTAACAGAGAATAAGGAAAAGAAAATCTAATAAATACTCCTAACTAATATAAATAATAATCTAACTCCTCCTAACACTCTAATATCTCTAATATCTTTAATATATCCTATATTCTTAAATAAGAAATCCACAGGCTTTTATAAACTCTATATAAATTATATTATATTATATACCTCCTATAAATTAAAATACTTCTAATAAGAGAAGATATATAATATACTCTTTAAGTGAATTAATAATATAATTAGAATATATATTCTAATTTCCGTAAAGTAAAAGCTTCTAACTACTAATAATATCTCTATTTAATTCCTAATTTATATACTAAAATAATATTATATTCTAAATTCAGCTAGTTATCTTATAATAATATAAAGGAAGTATAGAAATATCCTTATAAAAGTTAAGATACTTTATAATTCTAATATCTAGATAAGGAAGTTCTAAAGTATTCTTTTTAAGGCTATATTACTTAATATTCCAGAGGTTTAGAGCTTTCTTATTTTATAAAACTTCCTAATAGTAGTAAGATACTATTTTACTCTAAAGTAAACTAACTATATTCTCAAAAATATACTAGCACAAAAATCACTTTAAAACTATAATTCCAAATATCTTATCATACTCTAAGATACTTAAAAATTTAATCTATAATTAATAACTTAGTAATTCAGAAATAATAATATCCAGTAATATTTATATAACTCTTATAGATAAATCTAATAGTAAATTCCGTAATAAATTTACTTATAAAAACTCTTTATAAAGTAAGTTAGATAACTTCTACCTATATAATTATATTTATAACTAGTAACTAAATCACTATATCTACCTTAAATTTACTTTTATAGGTAAAAGAAACTTTACTAATATAAATAAAACTACAGAAGTTCAAAAAGAATTCAACACTCCAGCTTTCACTAAAGTTTATATTAAAGTAACCTATAAGAAATAGCTTACTATAAGGAACCCTAATATATCTTTATACTAAAGTAGTAAATCTAAAAACTTATTATCTAAAGGTAAGGTAAAGAAGTTATAATTTAGTAATAACTTTTTAATAGTTACAGTATCTAATAATATTATTATATTTACTATTACAGAGGATAACCTATATATTCTTGATAAGAAATCCAGTTTAATTACTTCTAAGTCTAAACCTAAAGTAGTCTACTTAATCTATATTTAGAGTCTTAATATTATCTTTAGCAGTATTATACTTAATAACTATAAAGTTTTTTATTTAGTAAATAATCTTTTATACCTTAAAAGGAACTTAATTACCTATAATATATTAAAATAAGTTAAGGCTGAAGCCTCCGTATACCTAATTATAACCTATAGTATAAGAATATTTTATAATATCCTTAATAGTATAAAGGGAAATAAGGATATTATCATGAAGAATATTACCTATATTAAGGAGTTTTATATAAATATTATTTCAGAAAGCTTTCTTAGGAAATTTAGACTTTAGTATTCAGACTATAATAATATTCTTCATTTTAGTCCCCTAGATAAAAATATTTAGATAGCTTAGCTAGTAAAGAAAGCTAATATTATCTTTATAGAATTTAAATCTTATTTCTCCTATATTTTTCCTAATTAACTTACCTTAAGTAATAATATTATTATAAATTCCTATATCCTTATTCTTACTTACGCTAAGTAATCTCAGGATATATAATAAGTGAAGGTAGATAATATTATAATATAATATCTTTATTTAGAATATCTGAAACTATAAATACTTAAGAAACTAATTCTTAATATTTAGGGGGTAAAGATCTAAAATATCCCTATCCTTAAATATAAGGATTATATAGTTATATATATAAGTTTAATTATATTATACTGAATCTCTAAAAATAAAGTTATATAACTATTTTATAGAATCTTCTAGAATCTTTTTAACTATCTAGAAGTATTAGATAGAAATAAATAGCTCCTTATGATTAAAGATAAAAGTACAGAATAACTCTTCACCTTCCTATATATTTTAAAATAGTATGTTAATATCTTTATAATCCTCTGAATATTTAAATATTAGATTCAAAAATAATATAACCTTATACTATATAAAATCAGATATAATATTAAGTAAGATATAATTATAGTTAATAACCTTACAGAATATTAAATATAGATATTAGAATATAATATTAATATTAAACTAACTTCCTTATATATTAAGAAGCTAAATAGTAGTTTTAGGAAAGTTAGTAAAAAGCTTATTACTAAAACTTTCAAAATACTTAATATATTAAGCTTTCTAACCTTACTTTAGAGTGAAGCTATTATTATAGTAACTTATCTCTATAATATAAGTTTACTCTAGCGATAATTATAGCTTTCCCTAATTTAAGTTAAATAAAACTAATTACAAAACTATATTAAATAATATAACTTCACTTATAAGCTAAACGTTCTAAATAATCCTTGCTCTTAGTAGGAAGGAATCTATATATATAGATATAGAATATATTCTCTCAAGAAAGAATACAAAATAAATAAGAATAAATAAAACTTCAAAATTAAACCTTAAAAATATATTAGATACTTAGTAGAATATATTATAAACTTCTATAATTTCTATAAAATCTAGATTTCCTTAACTTAATAAATTATTACTATATAAAATATATTATTTAATAAGAAAATATTCTACACAAAAAATAATACTACTAAAATAATTTAAGATAATTAAGCTTATAAAATAATAGAGGAAATATAAAAATTGCTTTCTAAAATATCCCCAGAATAAGAGATTCTGAGAATATAGATAAAAGATAATATTATATTAGTTTTAGATAATAAAATATTATCTATATAACCTTCCAAACCTATATTCTTAAAAAGAAATAATAATATATAAAGAGGGTAGCTACTAATCTCTAAGGTAACTCTAGATTCTATATTTCTATAGGTAACTTTAGATTCCTCACTAAAATTATTCTCTAAGGAGGATAATAAGCAGTAAGGGAAGTCTCAGAATACTAACTTTAAATTAAATTCAGCTAAAAATATAATCCTTAATAAAATTTATGTTTGAATAGATATACCCCCTCTATAAATTCCAGATATAAAGAATTCTTATATATTATTTACTAATTATATTTTTCTTACTTATTTAGTATAACTATATTGAAGTAATAAGAAAGAAAATACCATTAGAAAGAAGTTAGAGTAGATATATAACTATAAAGACTGAAACTAATCCTTATAAGTATAACTAAAGTAATTACTATACTTCAGAATATACTTTATATTCCTCCAGATAGAATATAACTAAGATACTTACTTTAATGTCTTTATAATTAATTAGAAGAAGGTTCTTAAAGAGGTAAACTAGAGATATTATATTTTCTATTCCTTTATCTTTATATTAATTAACTAAGTGAAGTAAATATAGATCTCTATTATATCACTTAGTAATATTTATATTAACTAGCTTTTAAAGCCTCTAAAAACCTACCAGAATATTAAATACCTACTAGAATTACTTTACTCTATCTTTATTAAGATAACTATCACTAAAATTAATAAACTTATAGAGATAAGTATCTAGAAAGTAATTACTAAATATAAAGTAAAGTTAAAATCTATTCCTTTAAAATCAATATTTATATATAAGTTTCGCTAAAATAGTTATTTTAGATACTGTAAAGTTAGAATCTATATATAAGGTAACCTTTAAGAGAAGTATCCGCCTAAGTAAATATATACTGTAACTCTTACTATATATATCTTTAGAATAGTAAAAATAATTACAGTATAATTTAACCTTAAGATCCACCAGTTTAATATTATAAATATATTCCTGAATACTATATACAGACTAAATAACCCTCCTATTATTTACTATATACCAGACAGCTTTAAGTAAAAAAGGAAACTTATAAAACTTTACTATATCCTATATAAGCTATATAATATACTTCTACTATACTATAAGAAATTCTCTTTAACTTTTCTTTACTTTAGGCTATATCTAATAAATAAAAACCTATATCTCTTCCAGACTTATAATAGGAAATTTTTTATCTTCTTCTATATTAATAATATTCTAGTTTTATACTATCAAGACTATATTAGTAACGCCAGAAAAGTAATAAATAGAAACAAGCAAACCTATAAGTTAAAAAACCAGGAATAAGCTAAATAGTATCTTAGAGTCAGAATCTTATATAACTGTAAGATATACTAAATCTACTTAACTTATAACTAGTATATTAAGTATATAGTAAAGAAGTTTAACCTTATAAACTCTAAAGCTCCAGTAATATTATTACTCTTTACCCTACTTAAGAAATATAATAGTAAGGTAACTTCCCAGTAAATTAAAACCTTCCAGAAGGAAGTTAGCTTAATTCTATATAAAGTAATTATAATTTAACTTAATATTACTCTTATATATACTTTATTATCCTATTTTCTTATAAACCTATCTCCTAAATACTATATAGTAGCAAACTAGATAATCTACTACCTCTACTATATATATTATCTCTCTATATATTTTATTATCTTAGAAAGTAATAATATATAGATACTTTAGATTATAAGTAATACTTTCTTTACTAATAATGAAGAAATATAAAGATTCTTATAAAGCTTTATAATCTTCCTCTTTAGAGGCTCTATTTAGTAGAAAATAGTATACTAAAATACTGTAAGTATATTAATAACTGAAGTGGAACTTCTAAACCTAAAATATACTATAAAAGAGACTATAGTATTATAATAATTTTTTATTAACCTAAATCTTATCTTAGGAGATATATAGAAAATCTACTATAATAGTTAGTAAACTATTTACCTTATAATTAGAGAAAAGAAGTATATAGTAATATACCTCTACTATATGGAAATTCAGAATATATAACTTTATTAGAAATATAAGCTATAATCTTTTAATATAGTCTACCTACCTATAAATAAAATACTAGTAGATAATCTTATAAAAACACTCTCACGTATAAAGTTTAAATACTTTAGAGTATTTCTAAACCTCTATAATATCCCTATAACACTAAGATAAAATAAAGATAAAATATTATATAGTAAATAAAACCTAGAGGCTAAATATATTTAAAACTAAATAACCTTATAGCTAGGAAGTATAACTAGCTCCCAAGAAACCTAAATAATATTATCCTAAAAGATACTAAATAATATAACCTTTAGTATTTTATTTATATCTCTAGAAAGTAACTATATAGCTATTAAATAGTAAGCTAAATATAGATAATATTATATATAGAAATAAACTACTAATAAAACTATTAATTATAAGCTAAATACTAGCTATAGTATTCTATAAAGAAACTACCTCTAAAGAAAGGTTAATATATAACTTACTAGAGACTATTATATTTCTTATAGAAACTTCTAACTTAAAGTTAATAAATATATTAATTATCAGAGCTTTAGATTCAGATAATAATCTACTATTACGCTTACTTTCTACCTTAGATTCTTTTAAACCCACTTTATATAAGGTAAAAGCTTTACAGAATACTATTTTCTTATAAGTAAGAACCTAAAATAGAGTATTAATAACTATAGTCTTAAAGTAAATATTATATATTACTTACAGTTTCAGGTTTATTAGCCTACAGAGAGATAAAGAGTTAGAACCTTATATTAAAAACTAAACCTAAAGCCTATATATAAAGTTTCTTCTTACTTCTATATATAAAACACTTTAAATCTAGCTTTAACCTAAGTATATATATACTTAATCTAGCATTAGCTAGTATACTTTAAAAATAAAGAAAATATACCTAGTTACTTAGTAGTAGTAGCTATTTCTCTTTCTATTCCTTAGCTTTTACACTTTTAGTAGCCTTAGTCTCTATATAAATATTGGTAACTAATATAATATATATATAAGATAAGTAATAAGAAATATATACTACTTATAACCTTACTACTTTTTATATATAGATAGAGGAGTTAGAGAACTAAACTCTAAATCTTAGTTATCTAAATTTCCTCTATCTTACGCTAAAATCTTATCCTTACTTTTAATAGATATAATCTTCTACTCTATAATATAATTAGTTAATCTTATAACTTAAAAGCTAATCTTAATATAATAATAGAGGAACTATTAATAGTAACTTAGAAAATAATATATTCTTATTTAAGCTTAATTACCTAAAGGAAGTATTAGAGAAGCTACCTTCCCCCTCTCCCTCCCCATATTTTCACTTTAAAATAAGGATAGTTTTTACTTTAGCTATTATAGCTATATACTCCTTAAATATCTTATAAGATACTATTTAGTCAGAAGTATTAATACTTTCAAAATAAGTTATTAAATTAGATAATATAAGTTAGAAATTATTAAATAAGGTAATTAAGGGTAAATATAAAGCTGGAGGTATATATAATAATATTATTAATATTATTAAAAGAAGAGAATTAAGAGGTAGCTATATTAGAGATCTTAATATTAAATAGCTACTATCTTAACCTCAGAACTTTAGTTAATAAGAAGCTGCCATTTTAAACGTTTACTTTAATTACTAAAGCTGCAGCCTCTAAATATACTAGATTACTTATAGTAATAGCTATATAAGGAAGAAACTTACTATTATCCTATTATAATAATAATATAATATAACTTTTTATTAATTTTCTTTTATTATATTTCTCTCTTTACTTCTATTTGGAGGTTTAAAGATATATATTTAGAAATCTCTCTTTTATTTATATTAAAAAGGTTTATTCAGACTTATATAATACTTTATTTAAGTCTAGGTGGGTATATTACGAAAGCTTCACTATAGTAATATAGCCTTACGTAGCTATAGTACTCTATATACTCCCTACGCTCTATGCCGATATTAATCTATCAGCCTAATATTTATCTAATATATAAGTTTTACCCTCTTTAAATAAGGACCCTCATATTATATTCAGATTTAGAAGAATCAAGCTGTTTTATTCTCTTAGATCGCATATATACCCGGTAACTCCTTCGCAACACTTTAGAAACTAAGTAGTAATTAGATAGTATTATAATATTAATATATTATATTAGCTACTAAATACCTTAAAGTATTATAATATTATAATTACTGAAGCTTTATATATTATATAGCTATATTAAACCAATATATATTTATACTAATATTATTTATATATTAGCTGTATTTATTTAATATATTAAGATTAATTACTAATAAAAGTAAATTAAGTTCTATTATACTAATATAGAGAATATAAGTTAACTTATGTTAATAATAAAGAACTTTTATATTAATAGCGTAAAATCCTTATAATAGGGGCGTAAAGTTTCATCTTGGGGGTTAGTAGGATATACTAAGAATATTAAGGTTGCAGATATTAATATTATAATAAATATTTAAATAAAGTAGCTATAGTTGGTAGTAATTAAATATCTTAAGATATTTAAATTATATATAAATAGTTTGAGTGTAAAAGAGTGTAAGAATATAAGGTTAATATAGAAGAAGTTATTAGCTATTTATTATCAAAAAGATTAATATAGAGTAGGTATACTAGCTATAGCTATAAAGAGTTTCAGTCTGAATTAACTTAAGGTCAGCTGTAGTAGTTAGCGGAGGAATACAACGGCTGAAGTTATACTTCAGGGGGTAATATATCTACTAATAGTTATAATAGAAAGTAAACTATTAGCCTCTCCTAAGTTAATACTGTATAAACTTCCTTACTATTAATTAAGTAATTATATTTAGTAGAAGTTAAATATCAAGAGCAGAAAGCTACTAAATATCTTAATTTAGCTATATTATCTTAGGTTAATATACTACCTAAAGTAAATCCAGAATAGTTAGTCTCTATTATAATTAGAATATTAGAGTTTAATATCTATAGAATTAGTTCTTTATAGTAAAGAGGTATTTTAAAGTAAAAAGAATATCCTGTTACTTTAGTTTTCAGTTGAAAAAATATATTTCTAAGTTAGTTATTCTAAGAGTTTTATAATAACATTATATTATAGTATAGAAACTTTATACTAATTTATAAAACTAAGGAAACAATAAATTCTATTTCGTAACTTAGGGGAAATTTAATTAGTAATAGTTTTTAACTTCTCTATTTATTAGAGAGATCCTTCCTAACTAATATAATAAACTTAATAAACTTAAATATAGTAACTAAAAACCTTTATTTTTTATAATCTAACTTTAGACTTATATTACTCAAGTAACTAAATATTCAATAAACCTTCGCTATATTATTAATATAAATAAAGATAATCTTAATATATATTATTATAAATATACCTATAAACTATTATTGATAACTATAAATATACTATTAGAATATAGTAGAAATATTAATAAACTTAAGAGGATATATTATTTATTTAAAAAGATTATAATATATTCAAAAAGCTATCTTCTTCTAATTTATTTTATATATTCTAATCTTATAAAGTAAAGTAGTAATATTAAGTTTAAGATATTAATAAGTTATAATAAGTTTATAGAGAATCTCTAATATAAGAAAGAGAGGATAATAATTCTTTTTTATAAATATATTAGAAGTTTTGTAATCTATATAGAAGTATATTTCTATATTTAGTTTCTTTATAAAGAAAACTAAGATATTAATAGAGAAGCTACTTATTTTAATAAATTTTTTGTTTAGTAAATCCTCTAAGGTTTTCTGAAGTATAAGAAGCTTCTTTTATAATATATTATAGAGGAATCTCTATAGAGAATTAAATTCCTATTTTTTCTTATTAAGAACTAGCAGAATATAGTAATATATTTTTAGTTAGTTAAAAAGTAGTTAGTCTATTATATTAAGGTAGAAAGAATTAAGAAATCTCTTTTATAAATTTATAGAAATATAAATTATTAGTGTTATCTTTACTTTTAAAGCTAATATTCTCTTTATATCTATAAAACTAATAAATATAATCTAGTAGGAACTTAAAGTCTTACTAATATATTATATAGTATATTAGTAGATAAATATAAATAAGGAAGTATTAAGTAACTAAATTGATTAAATCTTATTAAGCTATACTAACTTATCTTACTACTTTAAGTAGATTATTATATTAAATTTTCTATAAGCTATCTATTAGATGTTAATATTATAAATTATATAATTATCTTTTATCTATAATGTTTTTGATAAGTAAGTAGTTTAGATAAGTAAGTAGTTTACTTAACTGTAAATATATTATCTTCAGACTTCTATTTTATATTTAACTATAATATAGTATACTATTATTAAATAAAGAAACCTAAGTAGTACTAATAGTCTAAATTATTAAAAATAACTAAAAGCTTAATATTTAAGCAGCTATATAAATTTACTTAGTATTATATATAACTTTACTTGACTAATTAAAAGGGAAATTATTCTAATATAATATTACTTCTAACTTACGGAATTTAACTGTATTTAAAGAAGAGAAGCTAGTTAAGTATATTCTTAACCTATATTTCTAATCTTTCCCTCCCCACTTAAATAATATAGAAGATATAGCTAATTAACTGTTTACTAATTATAATATACCTCTAGTAAGAAAATGCTAGGCTTCTAACTTTATTAAGTATTAACTATAGCTTTAGATATACTTTTTTCGCAAATATAACTATAAGAAAGCCTGTTATAAAGATCCAGATATAATAAATATATAGTTTTATCTTATAGTAAGTATAATTATAAAATATAATATTATAGACTTTAGTATCTATAATTTTAATAAGATTAGGTTTATAATAAGCTAGATTATATCTGGAATAATTATAATAAATACTAAAAGGTATTTAAATATAAAAATAATATAACTTAGTAATTATAAATAGATTACAGTTATTTAGATTATTAGTTTATTAGGCTATAGTATTCCACTATATATTATTATTATAAGCTAATATTACCTCTCTATTTAGTATACTGAAACTAGTCTCCTATATAAATAGATTATTACAATATCTAAAAATAGATATATAATAAATAAAAGAGGTTTAGATTAGCTTCAGCATTTTAATTAGTATATAAAATTATATATAAATAGTAGTTATTACCTTCTTATTATTAATAAGTATAAAAATTACTATACTACTAACTTTAAGATATATTATAAGGAAAATAATATTAATATCTTCTATATACTAGTCTATATATTATATCTACTTGAGCTTTTAGATATTAAGTATTTTAAATTATTTAAAAAAGTATATAGTTAATAAATTAAGAATAAGATATACTAGGATAATATCTATATTATAAAGGAAGATTATTTCCCTATATTTTATAAAGTTTTTATATAAATCCTTATAAGTAAAAATGGTTAGGAAGGTTTTAAAGAAGCTAAACTTATATCCTAAAATATAGAGAGTATATTATCTAAACTTAATATAAAGTTATATATTTTAATACCTTCAGAATTATTACTATTAATATCTTCAGTTTAAACTTTCTAGATACTAAATAATCTAACTAAAATATCTTCTTAATTTAAACTTATTACAAGAAGAATTTCCTATTTTTAAAATAGCTTTCTAACTTTAATTATTAAAGTTATAAAATATCTATTAAAGGAAGCGTGGGAATTTATATATTAGATTACCTTACTAAAATCTAAAATCCAGATTCTTTAGAAAGAGGATAACCTATTCAGCTAATATAGAAGAATTAAGAAAATATATTTTAGATATGAAGGAAATCTTACTATAGCTAATATAGATAATATTTAGTTATAAAGATAAATAATAAGTTAGATTAAAAAGGAAATATATTAGAGAAATAATTATTAGCTAAAAGCTGAAATAGGCTAATAGTAATATAATGTCTATAGAACTATTAATTATAATATATAAATATATTAATTTATTTAAGAAATATCTAATAAGAAGGTTTCTAAGTAGTTTTAATTAAGTTACTATTCTTAGTATACTATTCTTGATACTGCCTATTAGTTAGAAATATTATATAGTTACAGCTAGGTAAGCTACTTACTTATCTAAATTACTTACTAATTATATATTAGTTACTTAAAATATAAAAGTAATAAGAAGTTCTCTGTAATATAAATATAGATTATCTATATATAATTACTTACTTTAAGTATTTAACTAACTACCTCCTAGATATAATTAAGTAATAGCTTAATAATATGTATCTTTATTTATCTTTTTAACTTATTAATTAGTAATAGGTAAAGTTTTTAATAAGAAAGATATTAATAATAGTATAAGTATTATAGCTTATACTGATTTATATAGTTACTTTTACTTTATATCTATAGTTATATTTAAGCTTTCTATATTATATATAGTTCTAACTAAATATTATATCTAGAAATAATATTAATATTAATAGTAACTTATAAATAATTTAAATACTAATAAAATTATCTATTTTCATAAATAATTATATACCCAGTTATAATATTTAACTATATAGTAAAGGAAGACTAAATAGGAATAATTAGTAAAAACTTCAGTAAGGTTAGAATTTAATATATATAGCTAAGAAATAGTTATTAATATTATAAAATTAAGAATCTTTATAAACCTCCTAAAAAAAGATAAAATAGAAAGCTAAAAACTATATATTCTATAACTTATTATTCTTCTATATTCTTTATAATAAAACTGAAATTCTCCTTAAATTTATATAACTATTTGTAACTAGGAGAGTATAATAGTAGGTTCTAAATATTTCATTATAATTATTATAACTAGAGATATTAATATCTTCTAAAAAGCCTAAGTAATCTTATAAATATTAATAATAGTAAATAGATTCTGGATATTGAGAAGATAATTATCTAGTCATTTTATAGTTAACTATATTAAGCTGATAATTTTAAAAATTAGTTATTATTTAGATAGTATCTTGATATTAATATATTATATTAGTTACTATATACCTTAAAGTATTATAATATTATAATTACTAGGATTTTAGATATTATATAGCTATACTAAAAATATCTATATTTATACTAATATTATTTATATATTAACTATACTTAATATACTAAGATTATTTACTAATAAAAATAAATTAAATTTTATTATATTTATATAGAGATTATAAGTTAGCTTATATTAATAGTGGAGACTTTTTATATTAGAGATATAAAATTCTATTTTAAGAGTGAGTAGAATATAGTCTGGAGGATATTAAGATTATAAATATTAAGATTATAATAAATATTTAAATAGAGTAGTTATAATTAGTAGTAATTAAATTTCTGAAGATATTTAAATTATATATGGATAGTATAAGAATATAAGGACGTAAGGATATAAGGTTAATATAGAAGAAGTTATTAGTTATTTATTATCTGCAAAAAAGTTAATATAAGGTAGGTATATTAAGGTTATAATAAGTATTTAAATAAAGTAGCTATACTTAGTAGTAATTAAATTTCTTAAGATATTTAAATTATATATAAATAGTATAAGGATATAAGGATATAAGGTTAATATAGAAGAAGTTATTAGTTATTTATTATTAAAAAGGTTAATATAAAGTGAATATACTAGCTACTATAGCTGTAGGAAGTTTAACTTTAAATTAACTTAAAGTAAGCTGCAGTAGTTAGTAGGGGTAGGAGGGCTGAAGTTATACTTTAGGAGGTAATATATCCACTAATAGTTATAATAGAGAGTAAGCTATCAGCTTCTCCCTTTTTTTAGGTTTTCCTCCAGTGGATACTCTATAAGTGAGGCTGGGGGGAGGTAAACCTCCCGCTTACTAATTATTTATTAGTATATATATAATTTTAAATCAATTAGTAATATACTTTTAATAAAATTATATATTCTGGATATTTATATATTATAGGTATATTAAGATATATTTATAGTATTAACTATAGGGTAGATTATTAATTATTTTTATTATAGATTTTTTATATATTATCTAACTTTAGGATAATAATTCTGAAACGTTAATTAAAAGCTATGGTTTTCTTTATTATATATTTAAGTATAAGAAGTATTACCTCTATATAGTAGATATAGTAATGATAGTTCAGTAAATAGCTTTTTACTAATTAGTTTTCTAAATAGTAAGATAATAAATCTCTAGAAGAATTTTTATATTTTATTATTATAAGTAAATAAGGTATCTTTAGTAATAAGTAATATCTATCTTTTCTTTTAGTTACTATAGTATATTATAAAGTAGTAAGTAGTATAAATATATTAGATTATTTAATTAATTACTAAAAGATATTAATAGAAGGATTATATTATAAGCTATGTCTGGATGTCCGGCTAGGGCTGTGCCCAGGTATTTAAAGCTAACCCCCTCGCCCAGGTGGGGCCCCGGTGGGCCCCATATAGTATTATATATGCAGACTTTTCCACGCACCCATGAAGGCTTCTCTTTTACTCCTTAGTTCTAAATAAACAGTATTTTACGCTACCTTCTAGTTAAATAAGCTTAGGTTCAGCCTTTTATATATTTAGAATTTAGTTTTATTTACTATATAGATAACGTTAGGTAGAGTATAGCTCCCTACTAGTTAAGTATACAATCTAGTTAAGCGTAGCTCTTAGGATATAATACTATATAACAGGTAACTAATATAAAGAATAATAGAGGGTACTGAAGCCCCCCAGAATACTCCCACAAGTAGTAACCTTATAAGTAAACTACTTCAGTAGTAATTATAGTATACTTTAAGCTCTCTCTACTAGAGGATTAATAAGTTTTTATATAAGTTAGTAAAATAAGATACTATAGTAGGTAGTAACCTCCAGGTAGCTACTATAATAGATATCTCTAGCTTATATTAGGATACTCTAGTAATCCCTAGAATAATATCTATTAGAATAATAACCTTTAGGGTTAATAATATTATTATATCCCTATTAGTAGCTAACTACTAGAAGAAGTTTCTTTTCCTACCTCTAAAGTTTTTAGGTAAATAGAAGGAATACTGAGTGTAGATTTAATAGATAAAAGTTAAGCTTAAGATTAATTACTACTTCTTTAATAGTAATTAGGAATATTAATATCTAATTTACTCCTATTTAGATTTTAGTTTTTAGTAGGTAGTTAAAATTTTCTATATAGTGGGAAAGCTAGAGAATTCCTATAATCTAAGTGATTTTATAGGTTATCTAGATAGAATTTATCTAGATCTTAATAGTTAGCTTTATATTATTATCTAATTATAAAGTTTCAGATAGAAGAAAAATAAATATCTAATTATTTTTCTATCTTAATTTAAAAAGATTCTAGTTAATACTAGAGGGTATATATAGTTAGATATAGTTTAGATCTTCCTACTAGAGGCTACTTTACTCTCCTACCTTAAGAAGCTACTTATTATAATTAACCTTCCTATAGAGTATAGATTTTAATTATCTAAAGTTTAAGATATAACTTAGAAGCTTGAATATATAAAGGGAATATTAGTATACTACTAACTATCCCACTAGAGACCTACTACCTGTAATATAGAGAGTAATATTATAATAACTAAAGTAGTTAAGAAGTAATAATAATATTAAAACTCTAGTAGCTTCTTTTCTACCCCTAAGGAATATTCTAAAGACCATTAAGATACTTACTAATATTTTAAGTATAGTAAGAAAGATTATATCTATAGGAATTATAAAGCCTGAGAATATAAGAAAATTAGTATAAAAGTTATAAAAACTATAGCTACTCTAGATCACACTGAGGATAACTAGGAGGATAATACTACCCCACTTAGTAATAGTGAGGATTTAGGAAAAGAGTAACTCTAGAGTGAAGTTAGACCCTAGAGCTAACTAAAGTAGAAGTAATAAGATAGGGGAAGTAACAGGAAAAGGAATAAATAAGTAACTAGTAGCTAGCTACTATTCAGACTAGAATTAATAGAGGTTACTTTATTAATATACTTATTAATATAAATTATAATATTTATATTATTATTAATATTTCTCTTATAAAGAAATTTTACTTCCTACTAATTAATAAGTTAAAAAGATAGATAAGGAGATATACTACTAAGTTATTACTTAGTAATATTTAGAGGGTAGCTATTCTAACTTTAGAAGTTAGTAGCTATATATAGAAGATCTATATCTATATTATAAAAAGTCTGTAGCTACTTTTATATCTCAGGTAACTATAGATAGAGGATAATTATATTATCTATAATATTAAGGCTTAATAGATAATATATAGAAAAAATAGTATAATAATATATCTAGAATATTAGGATAAGTTAGTATAGCTTAAAAAGATCTAGTCAGCTTAGCTACTTAATACTAATTTATTTATATTTATCTGTTAGTATACTATATAATATACTAGTGAGGTATTAAGTTTCTACTAGATTATATCTATTAGTCTGGCAGATATTAAGAAAATGTTAGCTCTAAAAGTAGAGGTAGATCTAAGGGATTATATTTCTATAAATATCTTAAAAGAATTCCCAGATCTTTTCTATCTAGATTTAGTATACTAGCTACCTCCCAGCTAACTAGAGATAAACTACTATATCCTATTAATTCCTAATAATAAAAGATAGAAACTAAACCTCCTATAGGGATCCCTCTATAATATATTATAGGAGGAACTTTTAGTATTTAAGAAAACTCTAGAGGATTTACTTAATAAGGAATTTATTAAAGTAAGTAATTTCTCTATTAATATTCTAATCCTCTTTATAAGAAAGTTAGATAGAGGAATATACTTCTATATAGATTATAAAGTTCTTAATATTATTATAAAAAAAGATTATTACTTCCTCCTCCTTATATTAAAAACTCTCTAGAGGGTTATTACTACCTAATAATATACTAAGCTTAATATTATTATTATATTCTATAAGATTAGAATTAATAAAATAGATCAGAAGAAAATAGCTTTTTAGATATATTATAACCTTTTTAAATAGATAGTATACTCCTTTAGACTTACTAATACTCCCACTATATTTTAATAGTATATTAATAGCTACTTATAATAGTTTCTAGATAACTTTATTATAGTATATATTAATAATATTCTTATTTATATTAGTAACTTATAAAAGGAGTATAAAGAGAAGATTTATTAGATACTTAGCTACCTTACTAATATAGACCTTAAGTTAGATCCTAAGAAATATAAGTTTTTAGTTACTATAGTTAAATATATTAAATATATTATAATAGCTAGAAAAAGTCTCTCTTATAATCCTAAAAAATTAGAAGTTATTACTAACTAACTTCCTCCTAGCTTACTAAAAGATATCTATAGTTTCTTTAGGTTTATAAACTACTATAAAATTTTTATACTTCAGTATAATATTATTATAAAACTTTTAAACTACTTAACTTAGAAGTTAGTTTCTTTTAACTGGGGACTAAAGTAGTAAGAGGTCTTCCTCACACTAAAATAACTTTTCACTACAGAATTAATCCTACAGATATTTAATCCTAATACTCTAATAATAGTAGAGATAGACTATTTAGAATATACTCTAGGAGGTATATTAATCTAAACTGATAAGACTGGAGTAAGGCACCTAATAGCTTTCTACTCTTAATATCTAACCTCTATAGAGTTTAATTACCTAATCTATAATAAGGAACTCCTTACAGTACTAGAATATTTATAGATATAGAAGGTGGAGCTATAGAATACTAAGAGGTTCAAAATCCTTACTAACTATAAGGATCTTAAATACTTTATAAAGAAATAATAACTTACAGAAAGGTAAAGCTAGTAAGTAGAGAAGTTATCTTAATATAATTTTTACCTTAAGTACTAGCTAGATATCCAGATAGTAACTTCTAATATCCTCTCCCAGAGGAAATAGAATATCCCTAAAGGGTGGAATAATAAGAAATAATAGAGATAAGTAATATAAATTATCCTGAATACTACTATCTCCACAGAACCCTAAGTAAAGTATATAAATATTACTAATACTTAGGTTTTTAAAAGAAAACTAAACTTATAAGAGATATAGAATTATACTACTAAGAGAAACTCCTTATATTAATAAATCTTTATAATAATCTAGTAAGGAGAGTATAACTTTCCTTCTAATCTCTATATTAAGATCTAGATTACGAAATATACTATTAATATACTAAGATAACTTACTTTTAGAGAGAGGTTTTAAATACTAAGTAGTAAAAAGAGTAATAGCCTCCTTAATAAGCTTAAGACTAAACTGATATAGAAGTTATATAATTCCTCCCCTGTAGGCTACTTAGGGTATAATAATATACTAGAGATTATAAGCTAATAATTTTATTAGTCTGGATAGTTACAGAGTATCTACTAATTTATATATAACTATAATATATATAGAGGTATTTATATCTAGAGGCAGGTTAAGAAGGGATTTCTAAAGTCCCTATTAGTATCTAACTAGTTATACTCTAATTTATTAATAAACTTTATTATTAATTTATCCCTTATAAAAGGATAAGGTAGTTATTACCTCTAGGTTATTATTAATTAACTAAATAAAGTCTCTATATTAAAAGAGATAGATATAATAGAGATAAAAATATATATTTAGTAGTTCCTTAGTTACTACTATAGATTCTATAGAATACTATACTCTATTATAAGTAATAGAGAGTCTAACTAAGTAAGTTACTTCTAGAAGAAGTTCTATAGATTAATAGATATTATATACCTACTGAATACTAGTTACTATCTGTAGACTAATGGAATTACAGAATAATATAACTAGGAGATCTAAGTAGTTTTAAGGGTATTTACTTACTGGTCTCAGGATAACTAAAGTAACCTACTGCTTATTATATAGTTAGCCTTCTATAACTAGCAGTATAATATAATAGGGACTATACTTTTCTTTATAGATTATAAGTATTATATTAACTCTATTCTAGTCACTAAGAAGTATATAGAACTACCTAATAGTAGTAAGATTGTAGCCTACTAACTAGTTAAGAGAATATAGTTAGTAATAATATATATCTGAATAGAAATAACTACCATTTAGTAGAAATTAGAAACTTAGGTAAATAAGATCCAGTCTCTTATAGATTAATATTAAATTAATAATAAAGTATAGTTAAATATATCCAACTATAAGTTACTAAAACTAAACTAAAAACTAACTTAGTTATACTATAAGTATATAGTAATAAAGATCCTCTCACTATATATTATAAAGCTAGATACCCTAAAGTCTATTTACTTATAGTTCTATATAGATTTACTTTAGAGAGTTACTACTAATTTACTACCTAAGCAGGTTATAGTTAATAGCTAGCTACTACTATTAGTAGATAATAATAAGGAGGTTAAATAGCTAGTTAAAAATATTCTTACTATAAGGATACACTAAGTGGAGAGAGAATATTAATAAGAAGCTCTTATTAAATAGGAAAGGTATATAAACTCTATATAGAAACTTATTAATATTACTATAGATATAGTAGCCTTAGAATAGTATAAAGTAATATATAGACTGATTATAGATAATAATAGAGACCCAGCTTATAGCCTCCAGCTGGGTAGCAGCTAGAGAGGAGGGAAGTAATATTACAGACTATATCTAGATATTTAGCTAGAGCTATACTTAGGTATCTAAAGTTAACCCCCTCGCTCGGGTGGAGCCTCAGTAGGCTCCATATAATACTATATATACAGACTTTTCCATACACTCGTGAAGGCTTCTCTTTTACTCCTTAGTTCTAAATAAACAGTATTTTACGCCACCTTCCAGTTAAATAAGCTTAGATCCAGCCCTTCACACTTACTTCTATATTAATATTATTCTAAAAATTACGAAAATAAATACTATTATCACTATTATCTATAATATCTATAGTAGTAATAAAGATATTATTTTTCTGAATATTATTAATAATACTATAAAATATTTTTATTTTATATTAACTACTTCCAATTTCTATATAATTAGTAGATTTATAATATAATTATATTATATAGTAAATAGTAGTTTATAGTAAGTTAATTATATTATAAACTTTATATAATAATATTATTATAGGATCTAGTTACTGATTAATATATTAATTAAAATAATTAAAGGAAGTTAAGAGTTAAAAAAACAGATTTAAGTTTATAGTTAATAGGAAGTTTAAAATTCTAATATATTAAAATAACCTTAATATTAGAGGCTACTGATATAGTAAGAGTCTCAATATAACTTTTAGATTTATATCTAATATAGAATATTATAATAGTAATAAACTAAAGTTTAATTGAATAAACTATTCTACTTAATAATATTAATTTAAAGAATTCTATAAATATAGATAGTACTAATATAATATAGCTTTAACTTACTGAAAGGATCAAACTTTATATTATTATCTTTATGAATATTATATAATAGATTTATAGTTCAATTAAAGTAGTACTTAAAGGTAAAAAAGTAAGTATTATAATATTTATAGTAAACCTTTCGGGACTCAGCCTACTTTTATTAGCAAACAATCTTAATATATTAATTAAATGCAGCCGATATATAAATAATACTTATATAGATACAGATATTTCTAATACAGCTAGATAGTCTTTAAAACCTTTATAATTATATTACTATAATACTATAAGAAGTTAAATAACTAATATTACTATAGTATATTAATATTAGGATATTATCTAATTAATAACTTATGTCCAAAATAGTTAGCTTAATATAGCAAATTATAGGATAGCTATATAATTTTCTTTCGAATATCTATAGGCTGCCTGTTAATTATAGTATTTAGAATAATTTCAGTAAGATTTAGTTAAATAAACTAATAGCCTTAATTATAGTAATTATAGCTAAATATCTCTTTACTTATTCTATATATCTCTGGTTGCAGGTAGCTATATAGGTTTCTTTAGGGTTTTAATTTTATTAGAAAGATATAGAATAATAATAAATTATAGAATATTTAGCTTTCGTAGGCGTTTTATTTTATTTTACTTTTAATTAATTTATTAAGGTTTTTAATTTTATAACCTTAGTGGTTACCTTTAGCTATATATATTAAGTTTTAACCTTACTAAAGTTTTTACCATATAGATTATTACTATAAAGTTTTCCTCTACTGTAAGGTTAAATATTATAACCGTAAGTATAATTATCTATAATAATAGGTAATTATATTACTGTTTAAACTAGTTATAAGCTAGTATTAGTATAAATACTATTGCCGGATAAATATTATAGTTAGAACTATATATAGAGTGAAAAGCTTAGATACCACTATAGGTATAAAGTAAAAGTAACTAAATAGTAAGCTTTTCTAGATAATTTATATATTTAAATTAAATAGAGTTTAAAGTCTTTTTATCTAATAGAATATTCTTTGGTATTACTTAGTATACTATATAATATACCTTATAGTCTATATAGTATATTATACTTTATAGGCTATTATATATATAATCTTTACTATTAATTATATACTCTAGTTTATATAATATAAATAATAGTTTAAATTACTAATAAAATTATAAGATATAGTATATATACTTATATTTATATCTTATATATTCTTTATATAGTATAGTTAGAATATATTCTATAGCTTTATAGTATATACGATATTTTATGTTGTATATGTCTATATATATATATATATATATATACATATACATATACATATTAATACTTACTATATACTATAATATTGTTTATTAGTAAGCCTAAATATTATTAATTCTTTTTTAGTATTTCTAGTAGTACTTTATATATCATGTATAATAAATAATTAAGTATACTATACTATATATAGTATACTTTAGTTAATACTGATAAGTTTTCATCCTAAGCGTATAGTATAAATTATAGCATTATTGTATATTATAGTTTAATAGGCTTTAATCTAAAGACTATATAATAAACCTAATAGTATAAGACTTAGAATATTTATTCTATCTATTACTACTTTATAATATATTGGTAATACTACTATTTTTAGTTATATCCTAAGAATAAGAACTTTCTATCAGTTTATTACTACTTAAAAATCAGAATCCTAAATCTAGTTATTAGTATTATACTACTATTTACTATTCTATCTATTCTTTTATACCTAATAAATAAATAAAACTTTAATTAAATACTATTATAAATTAGATAGCTTCAAATTCAGGTAACTCTTTTCAACCTAGCGATTCTTCTTCTTAGTAAAGTAACTTAAATATGAATTCCTCTTATATTTCTATCAGTAGTAATCTAAGAGAATTTAAATAAAGTAACATTATAGAGAATTAACAGAATTATACTTTTAAGGGCAAATGTAGTTAGTAATTTATTTATATATAAATTACTATCTATAAACCTTAGTAAAGTGAAAGAAATAGAACTAATCTATAATATAAGAAGCTGTAATAGAAGAGTTATAACTAAAGCTTGGAGATTTCAGAGGTTTAATATTATAGCTTACTATAAAGTATCATATACGTATATAGCTACTTTCGAAAACGAAGGACTAGATCCTGATAAGATGAAATGTAAATATAATAGGTTTATATTTATATTATTTTTTATACTACTAAGAATATATTAAGAATTATTATTAACTAAAATATTTAGTTTGAGATTATATTAAGCTTAGAAAAGAGGCCCTTACCTTAAGCTTATATTAATAGCTTTATAGCTACTATATTTAGTAAAAAGAGAAATGGAGAGTTAACTATATTAAATAGTAACTTTATAGATGGAAAAGAAGTAATGGATTTAATTATCAACCTTTTATTATATTGTAATATACCTTATCGTATAGTTACCTCAACAGGATTTGGTAATTTAAACTTATACTTTAGTAGGTAAATCTAACTTCGAAATAATAAATATATTATATTCTTTTATCCTTTAAAGTTTAGTTATACTAGTACGTATTATAGTATAACCCCTTATGTTACTTATAATACTTTAAGTACCAGTCTTAGTAGTATATTTAATAGTTTAGAAGCTACTATTATATATAATCTTAAAACCTATATCGATAAGTATAAATTTATTTCTATTCAAGTAGAGTCTTAGATCTCTATAGATAATAGAGCTTATTTAGAGGTAAGATATTATTATATTCATAGTTTCTTTAATTCAAACTATATACAACTAGGTAATTCAAACTATAACTTACTTGAGATACAGAAATTAACTTTCTAAAAAGAAGTAATATAAATATATATACTAATTAATAATATTTTACTATAGGTTTTATATATCTTAGTAAAGCTTATATAGGCGGATATATTAATAAGGTATTTAAACGAAATATTATAGATAAGTACCAAATAAGAAAACGGGAATATAATTCGGTATATTGAAAATTCCAAGTATTGAATAGATATTAATAGCTTTTTATGAATTATTTAACTAGGCTATTAATATTATTATAGTATTATATAAGATAATAGCTCTAATAATACTACCATTTTGAATAGCTTCTTAGAAAGCTATAATAGTAATATAAAGAATAATACTTTATATAATATTCGCTATATAGTATATATACTTAATTTAGTAGCTGAAGCTATTATAGATAGGTTTATTAATACTTTAGTAGATAATAAACATATAGCTGAATTTAAAGCTACAGCTATACTTAATACTTATATTAAAGCTATAGATAATATATCTACTAAAGAGAAAGAAAGAATAATGCAAGCTTAACTAAGTAAGTATTTATTAATATATATACTATTATAGTATATAAAACAAATACTATATATAGGTAATATGAATACTATAAAACATATAGTAATTCTTCTTCGAAATAATAATATATTATATAAAGAGTTTAAATTAGCTATTCATTATACTAAAAAGTAAAGAGAGTTCCCTATTAATAACTTTAAAACTAAGATTCTACTATATAAATATTAAGTAGTAGTTAATTATTATATTAACTTATACTCAATAGTAAACACTAACTAAATAATCTAAATAGGTAATGAAACTAAATAGAACTTAGTATTTTGAATAATTCATATAGCTATAGAATTAGAAACTGCTTTAGATATTTAATAAACTTTACCTAAAAGTAGTATTTACAAAGTTATTTATCTCTCTGTAACTAGTTGGATCCAGTTAAATTATTTAAGAGATATATTAAAATATTCTATAATTCTACTATTTATTTATAAGTTTACTTATATATTATTATTAGTAGTATTATGACTTTAATTGGTAATATATATTATAATCTATATAATAAACTTAACTTACATACTACCTTAGTTGATAAAATTGATAAGGTAAGTAGATAAAAAGGTTTATAATACTACTTAAATATAAACTTCAAATATTAAAATAAAACTAATATAGTGGTTAATAAGTATTAAAGTAATAAAAAACTTAATTCTTATTCAGTTTCACTATTATTTTTAATTTAAACAGGTTTTATAATATTAGAAATATATTTTCCTTATCCTATTAATAATAATAACTATAATATTTAGTATAAGCTTTATCCTTTCGGGCTTATACCAAACTTTAGACTTAATTTGAAAATTTATTTAGATATTAAATTCAAAGATTTCATTTCCAACTTTATTATTAATCTTACTAGAAATAACCTAAAATAAGAATATAAAAGGTAAGTAGGTTATTACTTATATAAGTAATTATATAAAAATATATTAACTAATATACTATACATAGTCCAAGGAAGTTTATTAGTAATCATCTTTAATCTACTAATAAAAAGGTCTTTTTTAGAATCTATTAAAGATTGAATTCCTTTAGAAAGGATTATTCTTAATATTAATAGTAAAGATAAAGGTAAATCTAGAGAGAATACTATATCTTGAATAAAACTTATAATAGACCGTAATAGATTTAGAGTTAAACCTAAAACGCTTACACTTTCTCACCCTAAACCTAAAGAAGAATTTATTAATAATCTATTTCCTATTTAAAATATAAAGAAAAATAAAAACTTTCAAAAGAATAAATGTTTATAACTTTTTTTAAAATGCCGTAATAAGAAGGTAAATTAAGTTAAAAATACTTCTATATATTTTAGAAATAGTTAAAATTAACTAAGTAATAGATATAAACTACTGAATAGTAGAAGGAAAGTAAAGGTAAATTCTCTATTTTAAGTATTTTAGCTAGAATACATTTATTTAATCCATTCACCTTAGCAGCTATAAACTCTTACTTTAATTAATTAGGTAATATTATTACTAAAATAAAAATTAGTGTTAAAGATGAAAATCGAAAGTAGTTAGTATTACTAAAAAGTTAGTTTAAATAGAATAATCGACTAAATAGTAATTTTAAGTTATTCTTTCCGAAATACTAATAGATTTATGTAAGTATAGAGATATTTCAGAGAATAAACTAGACTTTACTATTAAAGAGGATATTACTAGTACTAATAGTAATATAACGGAAAGTAAGATAGAAAGAGATATAATTAGTAATTAATATATTAGAGTTAGATGTTCTCTTTTTACTATTACTCAATATTAGTATTCTATTTTATACTAATATCCTTTTAGTCATTACTTAATAACTTAGAATTACTATCCTAATATAATATTACTTTAATATTAAGTTTCTCTATTATAAACTAGTATATAACTGTAGCTATAACGGTTTTGAATTAGTTAGATTTTATTCTATTAATATTAATATTTACTTTACTTATTACTAGAACCGTAATTTAGTATACTATATTATAAATAATATATATATAGATATATATTTATAATTATCATATATTAGATTTTGAAATATTATAGATAAAAATGAATATATTAGTTAATTTATATAATATATTATAAATATATATATTTATATTTATATTAAATATATTTATATTATTGTAATACTCTCTTGGTAAGAGAAGAAAATATAAAGCTGAATTTCTATCTATTAATATTATATAATATCTATAGTAAGTAAGTAGTTTAGATAAGTAGTTGGTTTACCTAACTGTAACTATATAATATTTCTAACTAATAGGCAGTATTAAGAATAGTAGATTTAATTAAAGTTATTTAGTAACCTTTTTATTAGATATTTCTTTAATAAATTAATATATTTGTATATTATTACTAATATTTCTATAAATATTATATTGCTATTAGTTTATTTTAACTTTTAGTTAGTAACTACTTCTTCAATATATTTCCCTCTTAATCTAACTTATTACCTCTCTCTATAACTAAATATCCTCTATTCTAGCTATAATGAAACTTCCTTCTTATCTAAAATATATTTTCTTAATTCTTTCATATTAACTAAGGGGAGAGGCTGATAGCTTGCTTTCTATTGCGACTATTAGTGGATATATTACCTCCTGAAGTATAATTTCAGTTCTTCCACCCCCCTACTAACTACTACAGCTGACCCTAAGTTAATCTAGAGCTAAACCTCTTATAATTATAGCAGTTAGTATACCTACTCTATATTAACGTTTTCGATAATAAATAACTAATAACTTCTTCCGCATTAATCTTATACCCTCCGCTTATATCTTTATATCTTTATATTATTTATAATTTAAATATCTCGAGAGATTTAATTACTGCTAACTATAGCTACTCTATTTAAATACTTCTTATAACCTTAATATTCATAACCTCAATATCCTTACCCCCCAGAAAAAACTTTATATTTCTAATATAAAAGTTTTCTGTTACTAAAATAAAAGTTTTCTGCTATTAATATAAACTAACTTATAATCTCTATATAAGTATAGTGGAATTTAGCTTACTTTTATTAGTAAATAATCTAAATATTTTAATTGAATATAGTTAATATATAAATAATAATAGTATAGATATAAGTATATTTAGTATAACTATATAGTATGTAAAACTCTATTAATTATAATATTATAATATTTTGAAGTATATAGTAACTAATATAGTATATTAATATTAGGATACTGTCTAATTAATAACTATTCTCTAAAAATATTAGCTTAGTATAGTATATTATAGAATAGCTAGATAATTTATTTCTGAATTTCTAGAGTCTACCTATTAATATTAGTATTTATAATATTACTTAGGTTCTCTAGGATATATTAATACCTCTAGTTAAAGAGATTATAATAGAATATATAGTTTCTACTATTATATTCTCCTAGTTACAGGTAGCTATATAAATTCAAGAAGAATTTTAGTTTTATTATAAAGATAATATTAAGGATAATTTAGATATAGAAAAATAATAGATTATGGAATACTTAGCTTTTACAGACTTTCTATTTTATCTTATCTTTAAGAGGTTTATAAAGATTCTTAATCTTACGACCTTAGTAGTTACTTTTAGCTATATATATTAAGCTTTAGCTTTACTGAGGCTTTTGCTATATAGATTATTACTATAAGATCTTCCTCTACTATAAGATTAAATATTATAACTGGAGGTATAATTATCTATAATAATAGGTAATTATATTACTATTTAAACTAGTTATAAGTTAGTATTAGTATAAATACTATTACTAGGTAAACCTTACAGTTAGAACTATATATAGGGTGAAGAGCTTAGATACTACTATAGGTATAGAGTAAAAGTAACTAAATATTAACTAAGTAGATTATATTCTTTTTGAAAAATCTAAATTTTAGATTATAGTAAGGTAATTTAATATTGTAATTCCCACATTTTCTTTAATAGATATTTTATAACTTTATTAATTAAAGTTCGGAAGTTATTTTAATAATAGGAGATTCTTCTTTTAATTAGCTTAAATTCAAAAGATACCTTAGTTATATTATTTAGTATCCGGAAAGTTTAGGCTAGAAATATTAGTAGTAGGAATTTTAAAGATATTAAAATATATAACTTTATATTAAATTAAGATAATATACTTTCTGTATTTAAGAATATAAATTCAGCTTTTCTAAACCCCTCTAAATATTTCTAACTGTGAATGTTGTAGTTATATGTAGGTAATATCTGGGAGAATGAGGATATCTCTTTTCTATAGAATCTTAGAGAGATAGTCTCTCTTTATATAGATATTCTCTAAGGAATTATAGGGATTAGTTCTAAATAATACTCTAGGATATTTAGAGGTTTTTACATATTCTTTATAGGGATTATGTGTGGAAATCCAGATAATTCCTTAGATTATAGTTCCCTTGAATTATAGGGAATATAAGGAAATTTCCTAGAAATTTTAATAGCTGAAGTTACTTAAGTTAATTTAGATAATAATATTCTGGATATTTCCTCTAGACAGTAATATATTCCTCACTATTAAGATCCTAAAATATTTATATATAATAATTACTAGCTCTAAAAGATAATTAACCTGAGAATCCCTTTAGACTACTTAGTTAAGTAAGTAAGGAATAAGTAAGCTCTAAAGAATTTTAAGTATTCTATAATATAGAATAACTAGGAAATCTTAAAAAGAAAATATAAATTTCTATAAAATAAATAACTAAAAAATATATAAAATACAATTAGTATAAATAGAACCTCTATAAATCTAAATTTACTCTACCTAGTTAATAGGGGAAGCTTCCTCCTCAATCTTATTAGATTCTTTATTATCTTTCTCTCGTTAGTATTTATTATTTTAAATAGTAATTATAATTCCTAATTCTATTTATCTAACTAGACTTCAGTATTATCTCTATTATTTGTAATTTATTTTATAGAAATTAACTATTTTATCTAGAGTCTAGTTTTTATTATATTAAGTATCTATATCTTCCTTAATAGCTAGTAATGTATACTAGAGACTATAAGTATTAGTATAAAGGATAATTCTAGCTATTTCTATATAGATATTAAAGTGATTAATTTTATTATAGCCAACTATCTAATCTAACTCTTAGTTAGTATCCAGAATATCTCCTCCTGAGATCTAGCAGAATTATATTTATTTCTGTGAGTTACTACCAATAATCAAATATCTTAAATATAAAGTTTAAGCAGACGAATTTAATTAGGTTAGTCTCTAGGAAATACTACTAGATAAAATTAGCTAAGGCTGCAACTATAAGGAATTTAATAGGAATTAGGAAATTATTCTACTATAAGTTTATACTCTTACTTCTAATTTAAATAATAAGAAACTTAGAGATATTAATATAAATAATAATAGAGGAAATAGTAGCTTTACAGAATAGTAAGTTACAGTTAATCTACTAGTAGATATATTTAGAAATTATAGGGAAGTTCTCAAGAAGACTACTAAATTTAGTAGAGACTGTAAAAAGCTAGTAATAAGCTGCAGAAATAAGTTAATTAGTAATCTTAAATCTCTTAGAGGATCTATCAGAAAATAGGTTAGCTTATCACTTACAAATACACTCACTAATAGTTATAACTAACATGAATTCTATAGTAAATATCTTAAATATATTCTAAACTATAGTAATTATATCTAGTTATTTATAGAAGAATTTAGCAATATTATTCATAACTATTTCAGCCGAAATCTAACTATTACAATACTAAATAATTACTATTTCTACAAACTTAAAACTTTCTATAAACCTTACCTACTTCTCCTGAGGATTAGCTATATTTTATATTTAGTAGTAATAAAGGGAAGAAAGAAGGGAAACAGTAGAAATATAAGAAAGTTATACTTATAAAGTAGATTAAAATATAATTCTCTATAATATAACTATAAGATCAGCCTATAGTTCCTTAGCGGAAGTATTAATATATTAACTTTAATTATTCTAAACTTTAAGCTATTCTACTATATTAATTTAGATAATTATAATATCTACATTAGTGAGAGTATAGCTAGATAATAAACTAGAAACTAGAAATACTAAATTCTATAACTTTTGATAAGTAAGTTAGTTTTCATAATATAGTTAGATAAATATAGCTAGAATTATATAGATAAGTAGCTATAGATTCTCCCTAAATATACATTAAATAGTAGCTAGATTATTAGTGAAGCTGAAAAAGATATTACTAATAAAAATTATTTAGCTCTAAATATCTTTATAAGGATTTACTAATCCTTATTTACTAAGTTACTTATAGAAATCTTTAATCTTATTAGGAAGTATCTCTATAAATACTATAAAATTCTCACCTACTAACTTAAGTTAATAAGTTAGTTCTATCTCGCCTCTATAAATAGTAACTACTTAGAGATATCCCTCAAATATGAAAGTATAAGTATTATTCTTTCTAGTAAGAAGAATATAGAATAGTTTATTATATATGTTATCTCTTAATTAGTTATAGTAAGTTAAGTTAGAGATAAAGTATTAGTATAGTATTTTGATAAATGGAGAGTTTCTTATGGGAAAATGTTAAGCTTTTATTAAGAATTTTAGAGATAGTAAGATTATTTCTAATAGAATTTAGAGGTAATATGAGATACTTCTTATTTATTAGTAGAAGCTGAATAATATTTCTTAGAGAAAAAATAGTTATTCTATTATTTAGAGGAGGAATTTTAGGTTTTAGAGTTTTTAATTTCCCTATAGAAGATTAGTAATCTGTAGGAAGTATATCTACTAATAATATCTTTATATTTTAAGATTCTGAATAATTCTTTTAGGAAGAAGCTATTAAATATAATAATTTTAGTAGTTTCTTCTTTCTGGAAATTCTGAATTCTATATAATTATAGTTTATATTTCTTATAGGTAAAGTTAGCTCTAGGTCTCCTGAAGATTCTTTTATATTTTTTATTATTTAGTTCTCCTAACTCTAAAATTTAATATTATATTATTAATAGTTTTTTAGTTTATTCAATTTCTTTCTTTATTTAGGTTTTCTCTTCTTTATTTTATTTAAAATTGATTATAAGTTTTAGAGTAGCTATAGTGTCTGTATCTATCTATATATTATAAATATTAAGTTAGTTTTTCTATTTAATAAGATATTATATTTAGAGTTTTCTTCATCCTTTATAGATTACTTTTCTCTCTATAATTTATTTTATTTTGTAGTGTTAGTAGTTATTTTAGTATTTTGTTCTGTATCTATCTATTTTCTTTATAGGTTTCTTAGTGTTACTAGTTTAATAGAACGAATCCTTATTAGGGTCTATTACTAAACTGAAGTAGGTAATTAATATTACTAAGTAGATATTTATTATTAGGAAAAAATTTAGTTAATATACTAATTTTTCTATTCTTTTTAAGATCTTTATAGAGTTTATTATAAGAAAAGTAATTTTAGCTAGCAGACTACTAGATAGATAATATCTTTTACCTAGCTGTAAGTATATAAATTCCCTAGGAGAGAAGGTATATAGTTAATATTTGCAGTTAAATACTTCTTTTATAAGTATCTATATTCTTACAATTGAAAAAGATACTTCCTCCTAGAAGATATCCTAAAAGGTAGCTAGGGCAGCTGGAGCTACTAAATTAACTAGAGAGTTAAGTTTAACACTATATAAAATTTCATTAGGATATTTTCCTACAGAGTTAAATAGGTTATTATTAGGACTAAACTAGAAAGTTATTAGGTAGTTTAACTACTAAGTATCTAAATAATCTATTATAAATATATGGATAACTATTTTAACAGTTTAGTTCTTATATTTAGAAAGGCTATTAGTCTATAGATAGTATAATATAGATAATTAGAACTTTATATTTATTATTTTTTATAGCTGTATCTAGAAATCCAAAAGGAATTTAGAGTTATAGTTTAAGATAATTATCTATAAGATCCTCTAGTTTCTAAAATTCAGTATCTAAAATAGAATTACCACTTAATTCTATATTATATAAGTAATATACTTAGGAATAAATAGGGAAACTTTAGAGAATTTATTACTAATTATTAGAAGTAAGTTAAATAAGGGAAAATTAGGAAACTTCTAGAGAGTATTAACTACTAGGATATCTAGCAAACTAGTTATAAAATTTATAGTAATAGTATAGAATAGTATTAGTAGGGAGAGAATTAGTTAGAATTTACTAATTAGTTTATACACATTTTTAAGGAGGAGCTTATATATAAAACAGAATTAACTATATATTTAGATATATTTAGTAAATTAGGAAATATAATATTTTAAAGATAGATTATATTATATATAAGTATCCCCTTAGTGGAGGTTATCTTTATAAGAAGTTTAAATAAAATTCTTTACTATAGTTTTAGGGATATAGAATTAATATTAACTAGAGAATTTAATATAATAAAGAAAATAGTTTATAATTTCAAATAGAAGCTTAAAATTATTATTTTATACTAAAAGTTCGTAGTAAATTAAGGTAAATTTGTAGTCTACTAGGTAGGTAACTATAATAGAAGATTAAAAGTCTAGTAATAACCTAATTTCAGTAGTATAGTAAATAGCCTAATCATTCTATATCTTATCCAGCTTCCTATTATCTTCAGATAGAATAAAGTCTATTTATATACAGGAAAGTATATTAAAGATAATATTAGAGACCTTAGGAATATAGTAATATTCTAATTAAAATTAAGATAGATACTTAACTATTAATACTAGCTAGAGATTACTTTATTTACTATTAGTTATAAATAGTATTATTTATATTATCACCCCTAGAGTGGATATATAGTCTATTAATATAATTAATAGGATTTTACAGGATAATTAAATAAGGATCCTAATTTTATAAACTATCTAAGTGAGATAAGTAACCTCTAGTTCTATTGGTTAATATTATATCTCTATACTAAATAAGATCGTACTAATATAGAGAATTAGCTAAACTACTATAAAGGGAATATATTTACCTAAAGTCCAGTTTTATTCTTTATTTTTAATATAGAAGAATACTACTTTGGAGCTATACTTATAAAATATATTAATCTATAGGAATAGAGTATACTCTAAATTATAATAGATAAAAAAAGTATCTTAATAGAATATTAAGTAAATATTCTTAAAATTAATAAGTTCCTTAGTAGTTAGTTTAAATATTATCCTAACTGAGTAGTTTTTCTATTTAGCATCCACTATTATACTCTAATCTCTAGTTAGTATTAGTAGTATTATCTTATAGTTTTATAGTAGCTTAATCCTAAAGGTATACTAAGGAATAAGATATTATATATAACTTATAACTCTAATCTACTATGTAAGAGCCGCTAAAGAATTAGGAAAAACTATATTATATAAACCTTAAGTACACTCCTTAGTATTAAATAGCCTGAAAATATCCACCTAGAATCTAAAGAGTTCTATAGATAGGAAACTAATAAAACACTTATCTCCTATTAGCTTAAAGTTATACTTATTAAGTAGCTTAAAGATAAATTAAAAGTATTTATAATATTCCTCCTCTAAAGCAAAGATAACTATAATATTATTAATAAATCTTTAGGTAAAGTTTTTATATAATTAGAAGATCTTATTTATAAAATATTAAGTATATATAGAGAAATTATAGAAACCTATTAGAATTACTATAAATTTTTCTTACCTATAGTAACTAATAATAGTTAGGTATTCTTAGTGTTTTTTGATAATTAGTATTTAGTGGAAATATTACTGAATATTAATAACTATAATAAATTTTTTACTGTAAAACTTATAAATTACTTTAGATTAGAAGGATATTAAGTATATATCCAGTATAGTAACCTAGTTAATAATTAAAAATTAACTATTATTCTATCTTTTTATTTACTATTAACTATTTACTAAATTATAAATATAGAAGCGTTAAAAACTATATAAAACTTAAACTACTTAAACTACTCTTGCGAATATATACTATCTAGCTTTTTATCTAGAAACTTCTAATCTTTAATATTTATAGGATAAGGTTACTAGACTATCTTCTTTTTATAATAACTATCTACTAAGGGAATAGTGATTTTTTCGTTTTTAGATATATTTAAATATTCTTTAGGGATCTATAATACTAGAAAATTCTTTATAATTTATAATATCTTCTATATAAAGTGATGGAAGTAGTTAAAAATTATAATGTTCTGGGGGGTAATAATAGTATTTTTAGCTGAATTAAACTTAATATTAAGTTTATAATTCTTCCCTATATAGTTACTATAAAAGTCTAGAGTATTAGTAAGGTTAGAATTTGGATTAGGTTTTTCAATAGAGAGTATATTATTACTTATATTGAATATATAATTTATTGTTTTCTGCTAGAATTCTGCTGAAATATATCCTATTTTCCTGTTCCTCTGGATCTTTATAGTTTTATAAATATTATTATATAATATAACTATAGGGGATTAACTTATAATAGTATCTACTATACTGCTGTAACTGGGTCTGAATATAAGTATATTAGTTTTAAATTCTTAGTAGTGCAGACTAGTATATAGGTTATAATTCTTAAGGGAATATTTAGATTCTTCTCTATATAAACTAGATACTTAACTAGGGATTATTTAATATAGATCTAAACTGGAATTTTTAGTCTTCTATAGGAGTTTATCTTAATAATCCCCTT
This sequence comes from Colletotrichum lindemuthianum, assembly GCA_001693025.2. Lineage (NCBI taxonomy): Eukaryota > Fungi > Ascomycota > Sordariomycetes > Glomerellales > Glomerellaceae > Colletotrichum > Colletotrichum lindemuthianum. The sequence continues at coordinate 29,512 of MASP02000156.1, read as the reverse complement.
AGTATTTAGAATATTAACACTATTAGGTATATTAAACTTTTACTTAAGAAGAATATCTACTTAGAGCTTAGGAATAACTTATACTTTAATATAAAAAGTTATAACTTAGTAAGATATCTTTCTGATTCTTCTATAAAGTAAGGTAAATATAGTCTAACTAGTAGCCTAAATATTTCCCACTTCTGAAAAAGTAGTAATTATAAATATATGTAAATGATATTTCAATATATATTTTAGGATATTCTAGTGGATAAAGTATTATGTAGCTTCTATATATATATATACTTCGAGAGGTTATTTTATAGCTAACAGTTAAACTTCAATTTAGATATATATATTTTTATATAGTATAGTATTAGGTATTATTTCAGGATTAAGTTTACTCTAAAGGAAGCTAACTTTCTAAAGTATAAAAATTATTTCTTAATATTTAGTAAAATATAATTATCTTTCCTTATAGGTTAAGTTTATAGGGGAATAGTATATTTAATATATAGAAGCTATAAAGTAGTTATCTTTATATTCTAATAGTTCCTAATAATCACTAAGGATATCTAGACTGTAAATAAAATTAGCCTCTGTTTTATATAGAACTTTAGTTAGTAAAAAGTAGTTATTATTTAATACTTCTTTATAATTATTATTAGTAGTATAAGTAATATATATTTCCTTATTATTCTTCTATATAACTTTATCTATAATATAAATATATCTTCTATCTAAATTGGAAATTTATATATTAATAAAATTATATTAATATTTAAAGTTTATATAATTTTTTTTATATTAGAAGTATTATATTTATCCTTTCTATATATCTTAGCTTCTATAGGGGAGAAAGTAAATTTTTCTAGATAATATATTTAAACTATAGCTAACTGAAGGGAATCTAGAGCTATCTTAATTACCTTCCTTTAGGAAATATATTACTTCCTTAGAGGTATACTAAAGTTATATTAGTTACCTGAATATTAAATCCTACTAGAGTTTTATAGTCTAAATATTTTAGAATTAAATATTATTCTCTTTTAGGTTTACTAGATAGTTAGTCTAACCTCCTAATATTCCTCAGTCTGGAAGATTTAGGTTTCTAAAGAAGCTAGACTAAATAAGTTTCTAATAGGTTATATTTCTCTAACCTCCCACTTTAGCGTTTTATATCTATCTATCTTAGAGGTCTACTAAAAAAGAAACTTATTATTTATAGTTAATATCCTAATCCAGATATAGTAAACTAATAATTAAGTTAGTATCCAGTTTATTATAGATAAATACTACTATCTTAATATTATTATATTATACTTATTTAGCTATTCTTACTATTACTATAGTAAATTATTATATATCTCTATTACTTTAGATATTATCTACAGTGAATCTTATTTTATCTAGTTTATATTCTACTACCTATTATAATATTCTGAAACACTTTACTAATAAATTACACTAATAGTTAATACTTAAATGTAAATATTAAAACTATTTCTACTATTTCTAGATTAAATCTTTAGAATACTAATTAAAAATAGCTAGATAAAAGTATTTATAAAACCTAATAATAGTAGCTTTTTAGTATACTATAGATTCTTTAGTATATATATAAATAATATTAATAAATTAGAGGATATTTATATAGATTATTTTAATTCCTTCTATATAGAGTTCTTAATAAATTTCTAACCTACTTAATAAGTTAAAATATCTAATATTATCTAGTTTAAACCTAAAACCTATAGGAAGTTTATTATCTAAATATTCTTCCTTATTATTAGGATCTAACTAATATTTATAAGGTTCTCTTAAATAATAAAATAGTTATAGAGATATATTATTCCCTATTCTATCTGTAAGCTAAAAAGAAAACAGTTAATTATATTACTCCTTTAAACCTCCTCTACTATAATAAATTCTATACTTCATTCTTCTGAGTAAGTAGTTTCCTCCTAAAAGGGAGGATTTAGAATAAGAAACTTACTGAAGTAACTATTTATATTTAACTAATCTGATAAGTTAGTTAGCAGCTTTCTCTATTATCTCTTCTATATCTTATAATTCCTACAGTTGTTTAGGGGAAATAATTTAATTATCTTCTAAATATTCTCTATAATCTTCTTTAATAAATCTCTAGTTTCCTAGTGGAATATTATTAGATCTTTAGACTATTTCCTAGTTTCCTTTAGGAGTTTCTTCTTTAAGTTAGTTATCTAACTAGTCTAAACTAGAAAGTAATTTAGATTAATATATAGATTCTGGGAGAGTATTAATTAGATTTAATATATTTATTGAAAGAGGGAATATTAAATATCTTACTTAAGTCTCCTAAATAGTAGTTAGTTAACTTTATTATCCTCTATATCTTTTTAGAGTATTATATTTTTCTCTTTTAGAGGATCTAGAAGTTTCTTCTATATTATTAGTAGAATTAGCTATATTAAAAGAGATTCTACTATTCTATAGATTTATCTAAATATATTAATAGTTTAGATCTTAGTCGATAAGTTTATCTAGCTATTAGATAAACCTAGTTTTCTAGTTAATCTAGATACTAAGAAAGATATAAGAAGCTACTAATATAGGATATTCTTATAATTTAATTCTCAGGAGTTTAAAGATAATATAGTAGTTTATAGAGAGAAAAGATTAGAAATCTGGAAGATTAGATTAGTAGATTATAATTATTTAATTTATTTAGGAAGGATTAAGTGAAACTAGAGAAATAATATAATTAAAGTTATAGAAAGATAATATTATAGATATTTACTAGTAATAGTTAAGAAATAATAATAATTTTCTAGGTAAACTATAGATTCTGAGGTCTGTAGGTTTCGAGAGCTGAGAGATAGTTATTAATTTTTATATCTCTTAGTGGATTATTAATAGTTTACTAAGTAAACTAATAACCTAATAATATAGAAGGTAGGTTATACTACTATTTATTATAATTATATATAAATAATATCTGGAAGAATAAGGATATCTCTTTTTTATAGAATTTTAGAGAGATAGTCTCTCTTTATATAGATATTCTCTAAGGAATTATGGGGATTAGTTCTAAGTAATACTTCAGGATATCTAGAAGTTTCTATATATCTTTTATAGGAATTATATATAAAAATCTAGATAATTCTTTAGATTATAGTTTTTTTGAATTATAGGGAATATAAGGAAATTTCCTAGAAACTTTAATAGCTGAAGTTATTTAAGTTAATTCAGATAATAATATTCTGGATATTTCCTCCAGACAGTAATATATTCCTCACTTTTAAGATCCTGAGGTATCTATATATAATAGTGAAAGTTTATATAAAAATCTTATAAAATAAAGAAAAGAAGTTTTTCTTTATAATATAGATATTATCTTAATATATTTAATTCTTAACTTTTTAACTATATATTTTTTTAGGTAGTTTAAAATATTTAATATCTAAAAACTAAAGAAGATAAAATAAATAGGCTGATATATAGAGAGTAATAATATTATTTTCCTTATAATATATTTTAAAGTTAATAGTACAATAACATTTATATTATTAATAATAAGGAAGTAATAACTACTATTTATATATAGTTTTATATATTAGTTAAAATACTAAAGTTAATTAAAGTTTTTTCTATATATTATTTATTTATTTTTAGATTTTCTAATTACCTATTTATATAAAAGATTAGTTTCAGTATATTAGGTAAAGTGGTAATATTAGCTTATAATAATAATATATAGCGAAATAGTATAGTTTAATAAACTAATAGTCTAAAGAACTGTAACCTATTAATAATTACCAGGCTATATTATTTTTATATTTAAATACTTTTTAGTGTTTATTATGACGATTTTAAATATAATTTAGCTTATTATAAACTTAATTCTATTAAAGTTATAGATATTAGAATTTATAATACTATATTTTGTAATTATATTTGCTATAAGATTAAACTATATATGTATTACGTCTGAATCTTTATATTAGGCTTTCTTATAGTTATATTTGCAAAAACAGTATATATTAAGCTATAGTTAATACTTGATAAAGTTAGAAGCTTAATATTTCCCAACTGGGGGTATATTATAATTAGTAAGTAGTTAATGAGCTATATTTTCTATACCACTTAGATAGAAAGAGAAAAATTGGAAATTTAAATCAAGAATATACTTAACTAGCTTCTCTTCTTTAAATATAGTTAAATTCCGTAGGTTAGAAGTAATATTATATTAAGATAGTTTCTCTTTTAATTAGTAAAGTAAAGTTATATATAATATTAAGTAGATTTATATAGCCGCTTAAATATTAAGCTTTTAGTTATTTTTAATTACTTAGACTACTAATACTACTTAGATTTCTTTATTTAATAATAGTATGCTATATTATAGTTAAATATAAGATGGAAGTCGAAAGTTAATATAGTTACAGTTAGGTAAACCACTTACTTATCTAAACCACTTACTTATTACAGACGTTATATATTTGAAGAATTAAGTTATTGGAAGAATCTTTCCGGTAATAATTATAGTCTGGAAAACAATCAGAAGGAGGAATATATTTTATTAATAGTAGGGTTAAAGAAATAAAAAGAGGAGGAAATAATAAGAAATAATATAAGAGGAAGGTTACTTATATTAAAGATAAGGTAATATATTTAACTAGCTAATTACTATAGCTTATTCTTAAATTCTTTCTTTATAGTGGTACAAGGATAAGATTTAGTATACCAAGTAATATAAATTTATATAACTAATAATGTCCTTATATTGTTACATATTATCACTATTTACTGCGGGTGGTGTATTTATATAAGAGGTAGCTAAGTTAAGTTAATAATACTATTAATAATATTACTATTTAATAATAGTCTATATATATATTCTAAGTAAGTTCCTATTAGGCTACAGCTAATTATTTAAATTAAGTATTTATATTACCAGCAAGAATACTAACTTATGGAAATATTCAAGATCTTAGAGTGAAAGATATTTATAAGGGTTTTGCTGGAAGGAGATATATACCTAGTGGCTATAACCTGTTTAATAAGTATATATACCTCTAAAGTTGCAGCCTTTGGAGAAATACCTATAATTAAGATATAGTAAAGTTATATCAATTATAGATATATTTTTACTTTAATATTCTAATTATATTTTCCTCCCTAAATCCTATTAATAATTCTTATAAGGATAAGACTAAAAATAGTATTCTCTTAGCTAATACTAATAAGTATAAGAAGGTATTTAGATAGATAGAAGTAAAGATACTAATAGGAATATACTAGAAGATTATATCTTAATAATAGGGTTAATATATTAAGTATTAAAGTAGTATTAATAATACTTAGCTTCATAATATGTTTCTTTACTATTATATCTATATATGGACAGAAGTGGATTCTTATTTTAAAGAGCTATAGGAATTTTAGTATAATAACTTTAAGGAATAGAACTTGAGTTACTATAATATAATATAAAAAGAAGTAATATAAGCTTTAAAAAACCATTTTATATGGAGAGGTATATAGATTTTTGTAAGTAAGAAGGTATAAAAAGAGAAGATTATATATCTCCCGAATAAAAAGATATTAACAAAATAGATAAAGGAAAATGTGAAATATTATTAATACTACTGCCTAATCTTTAGGTAAGAGATTATGAAGAATTCTAACTTTATTAATAAGCTCCTGAGAGTAGAAAAGTCTATGTCCAATAAATAATAACTCTCTATATCCAGAAGCTTAAGAGTGAAAATATCTACTCTATACTTAATATTATTATTGATAATAATAAAGGTAATATTAACGCTAAATCATGACTAATAGAGCCAGATATGTATATAAATTTTAACTTACTAAGACCTAAGAGGATAATAAGTAGTATTAATAAAAAGGATAAATATCTAAAGCTAACTAGATCCCTAAGATTCTAGGTATATGTTAGTAGAATATATTAATTAAGGTTGAAATACTATATTTTCTTTAACTAACTTGATAAAAAGATTAAATTATTATTTAGTAAAGTATATAAAATAAATAATTAACATACTGGAAGGAAATATAATATGGTTGAGGATACTATATAAATATTTATTACTAAATATATTAGCTATATTATTACCTAAAATATAAAGTAGGAATAATTAATAATATACTGGTAGGATAAGTATACTTATACTATAAGATATTTATTTTGCTAGTTTAAAATAATTTTTTAATTACTTAGATAGCTATAATAGTTAAAGATAAGTTTAAAATGCCTACAGTCTACTTTCACTCTTATAGAAAATAGAATAGTATGAAGATTAAGATCTTTACTGGAAGCTATAAATATACTAATATAGTTAGGATATTCAGAGTAATAATAATATAAGTTAACTTTCTATAATATATATATTTAGAGTTATAAAATCCATGGAAAAAAGTTTATAAAGAAATATATATAACTATATACTAAGTATATAAGATAATTAATATACTTTATAATATTATTAATAAAAGTAAGCTAATAATTAATAAACTATATAGATAAGTAATAGAGATATTTAAACGCTAAAAGTAATTATTAAACTAAAAAGTATTTATATTATAATTTATAATTAATTTCTTTTAGATTGTATATATAATAGCTAAGAGTAAAACTAATATTTTTACTGCTTCTAACTATCTTATCTATAATATATATAAAATAATATTATTATATATTAGGCTACAGTAGAGAGGGGGGGCACTGGGGGCTTATTAGGTCCCCTATAAGAGAATACTGGCGTTTGGAATAATAGTTATTCCGGGCGGCGAGGCTTAAATACTAGTGTGGAGTAGCAGCTAAGTGAGGGGAAAAATAAGTTTAAATAGTTATATAATATAATACTTACCTATTTAGAGATCTTATTACTTAGTATAAATCCAGCCTAATATATTTAAACTTCTACCTACTCTTAGGTATACTAACTAGTAAGATTATAATAATATTATATATATAAATTACCTAAATATAGTATATTATTAATAGCTTGGGAGAGTAGGTATAGATAGAGAACTAACTCCTATAGTAACTAACAGTAATATTGATAACCCTGGGGAGTAGTAACCTCCCCAGAATAATAATAACCTTTCTAAAGTGAAGCTTAATTAATTAATTAGGGAAGAAATAATAAAATTAAGAAAAAAGTGAAAATTAGAGAAGCTGATAGTTTTAAGAAGAGGAGAAGATATAGAGGAGGAGATTATTAGGAGTCTCACTATTCCTACTTAGAAGCTTAAGAGGTAGAAAGGAAACCTCTTAGTGAAATAGCTTATTTCTATTTATTATAAGGAAGGTAGTTAGTTTAACTTTAATAATTTCCTATTTAAACTTAGAGGATAGTTTATTATAGAGGAAGATAATTCTATAGTGGATAAAGATAAGGTTTAGTATATAAACTTATACCCTAAGGGTATTACTTTCTACTACTAGATTAAGTAGGTTTCTATTATATATAATAATAATATTAAGTAAGTTACCTAGTTAGCTATAGAGGAGTAGCTTAAGTTAAGTATAGATAATATTAATATTAAAATTATTATTATATTTATTTAGTTAGATACTATATAATAGAAAGTTAGCTAAACTTACTAGTAGTTTATTAATATCTATAAAGTTATTAAAATTAAATATTTAAATATCCAGCTAGAGAGGCTTTATATTATTAATATTATTAATTACTTACTATTAAAGTTAAAAAAAGTAATTATAATTAAAAGTTGTTTAGTAATTTACTAGGAACTAAATTATATTACTAAATAAGTAGAGACTATTAAATAATCTATAAGTAAGTTAATTTTAATAGATCTTACTTATAAGATACTAGAGTAGAGAAACTATAAACTATTAGTAATATTAATAATAATTTCTACTATAGAGATAAATAGTAAGAATTAATTTAGAAAGTAATTTATTATTATAGTTATATTACTTGAGATTAAGTAAAAAAATATCCTACAGGCTAGAATTACAGCCTCTAGGGAGCCTCTAAAATACTATAACTATAGTAAAATAGGTTATATATCTTATTAGTATAAAGAAGATATATACTATATATATAACGAACTTAGGTATATAAGAAAGCTCTATCACTCAGTAGTAACTAAAGTTAATAGTATTTAAATTCTATAGAATCTAAAGTTTTACTAATATTTTAAAGCTAAAGTGTTAGTCTATATAGAGAAGAATTAGAAGAAAGAGAAAGTATTTATTAACCTAGAGGCTAATAAGAATATTCTAGATTAGAATATATTATATAATATTAAACTTATAGAGATTAGTAGAAAGCTAGAGATATTAGGTTTCTAGGGGAGAGTAGTATCTAAATATAGAATATATATTATAGTTATAAAGATTATAGATAATCTTAATATAATAAGGATAAAGTCTTATATATTTTAAGTAAGTAAAGCTGGTAAATATAATATTATCCTAGGGATCCTCTAGGGTAGAGAAGTGAAGTTAAATTTAGAGTAGAGAATTCTAAATTAAATCTATCCCTTAGCTATTAGTAATATTAAACTAATATATGAAGCTAAAGTAATTAATAAAGCTAAGAAGTAATCTAAATATATACTAATAATCTTAACCTTATCAGTATTAATAGAGGGGAAACAGTAAGCTATATAATAGTAACCTAGAGAAGATATAAATAAGGAGAAGGATAAAGATACTTAGTTATTATTAGAATACTAAAAGTAAGTTTATATTTTTAATATAAAGAAAGTAAGTATACTAATAGAAAAGAATACTTATATATATATAATAAAGCTAGAGGAGGATAAGAAACCTCTATAAAGCTCTATCTACCTTCTTATAGAGAAAAAACTAGAGAAATTATAATAATATTTAACATTAATACTAAAAAAAGATAAATTAGGATATCTTAAAAACTAGTAGGGATACTAATTTTATTTATCTTAAAGAAAAGAAGTAAACTGAAACTATATATAAACTATAGAGAGTTTAATAATATCACTATTAAGAACTAAATATCTCTATCTCTTATTAGTAAGATTTTAGATCAGCTAGAGGAAACCTTATAGTTTACTAAGCTAGATCTGAAAGATATATACTACTAAATATATATATAAAAGGAAGATAAATAGAAGATAGTATTCAGAATATAGTATAGATATTTTAAATATTAAGTTATATTATTGAGATTTATTAATATTTTAGTAATCTTCTAAATATATATTAATAATATCCTAATAGGTTTTATAGATATTATTTATATTATTTACCTAGATAATATCCTGATTTTTATAAAGATAAAAAAAGAATATATAAAAATAGTAAAAGAGATATTTAACTAATTATCTACTATAAGGCTCTATATTAATTTAGAGAAATATAAATTTTATATATAGACTATTAAATTTCTAGGTTTTATAGTCTCCCCTAATAATATTATTATAGAGAAGGAGAAAATAATAACTATTAAGAAATAATTAGTATTTACTAATATTAGAGAGATCTAAGTTTTCTTAGGATTTATAAAGTTTTATAGGAGATTTATTTAGAATTATTTTATAGTAAATATTAAACTTACTAATTAACTAACTAAGTAAGTAAAAAAGGAAAATATAATAATTCCTAGAGTAACAAAAACTTTTAAGAATATAAAAGAAAAATTTACTAAAGCTCTTATTCTATATTATTTTAACCTAATCCTACTAATTTAAGTAAAGATACATACTTCAGATTTTACTATAAAGATAATAATAATCTAGCTAGAAAAGGATAAATAGTAACTATTAATATATTTTTTATCTAAATTAAGAGAAGTAGAATTAAGATATAAAATACTAGAGGTAAAACTACTAAGTATCTGTAAAATAGTATTTATATAGAAATATTACTTTTTATACTCTTAATATAAAATTACTTTTATTACTAACTACTTAGATTATTAGTATTTAGCTATAAAATTCTAACTAAATAATAGATAAGTAAGATTTTTATAAGATATATTATTATTTAATTATATTATTAATTACTAGCTGGAAAAGTAAAATCTAACTAATAGTCTCTCTAGATAATCTAACTACTAACTAATAGAGAGAGAGATTCAGAATATTAAGATAGTTTTCCTTAAAAACTTCTTAAGTTAGTTTCTAGACTGAGTAGTAATAATATCCCTCTAGAGCTAAAAACCTTAAATAAATCCTAATGATCTTATTCTAGAGAGACTAAAAGGAATATTAGAAAAGGAAATTAGAGAGATATAAAAGAAAATCACTATAAGGAGAAGAGAGAGATTATAACTAAGAGGTAGTAAGTAGTCTCTTAATAATAAGAGAGAAGTAAGATTCTAAGGTAAACTAATTATTCTAAATAGTTACTAATTTTAGGTTAATTTATTAATAACTTTTTATAATAAACCTCTAGGAGAGTATCTAAAAGTTACTAAGATATTTAAGAAGTTAAGTTAGATATACTAATAGAAGTTAATAAGAAAGAATATTATAGAATATATATCTTAATATATAATATACTAAAAATTAACATTTAAATATTATTTCCTATATAATATACTAATATCTCTATTAATACCTAACAGCTTATAGTAATATATTAATATAGATTTTATTACTAAATTATCTAAATTAATAAGATTCTTAGGGAAAAACTATAATAATATTCTAGTAGTTATTAATTAATTTACTAAATATACTTTCTACTTACTAACTAGAGAATCTTTAATAATAAATAAACTAGTAGCTCTACTAGTAAATAATATTCTCCTAAAATATAAAATCCCTCAGACTATTATATTAAATTAAGAATTACTATTTATAAATAGATTTTAGATATTTATTACTTACTTACTAACTATTAAATAGAAACTAAATATAATATACTACCTTTAAATAGATAGTTAAATAGAATATTAAAATTAGAATATAAAATATTTCCTGAGAATAGTAATTAATTTCAACTAAAATAACTAAGTAAAATAGTTACTTATAATTAAGTTTATTTATAATATCTCTATTTATAATACTATTAAGATAATATTAGTAGATATCTTAATAAGCTATTTACTAATAAAACCTTATAATAATATTCCAGAGGAAGTTAAACTAAAAACTATCCTAATAGTAAAAAAGAAAGTAAGATACTTTTAGTTATATTATAGATAACTTAAAATTCTACTAGAGGAGGTAAATAAAAAATATATAAAATAATATAATAAGAGAAGGAGGTAGTTAGACCTTAAAATTAGTAATTATATATTACTATCTACTAAGAATATTAAGTAAAAGTAACTAATTAAGAAACTATCTAATAAATACCTAAAGCTATTCAGAATAATATAGATAGTTAATAGAGAATAAGTATTTAAACTTAACCTTAAAAAAAATATTAAATTTATAATATCTTCTCCCTATCTTAATTAGAGAAATATAGAGGAGAACTATTAAAACTCTAAATAGTCTCTATTAAAAATCTAGAAAATAATATATATAAGGTTAACTATATTATAAATTATAAAAAACCTTAAAGGAATTAATAACATTTAGTTAAGTAGAAAGAATATAAAATAGAAGAAAATTTATAAAAACTTTAATATTATATCTTAAAGAAATTAAGATCTAAATATAAAATAGATATCTAGAATATTACTAATAGATTATAAGAAAGATAGTAAAATTAAGTTATCAGTAAGATAAAACTAGGAAACTTATATTAAATCTAAAAGCTAGAGAAAAATAAAATAAACTTAAAAATAGTAACTAAACCCTAAAGGGAATATAAATATAGAATATCAGGAGGAAAGTAGGGGAGAACTAAATTAAGTAATTTTATTATTATTATTACTTCCACTAATATTATCATTATTATTATCACCCTTCTTATTAGAATTCTTAAGAGAGAGTAAATAGAAATTAAAATTATTAGTATATTATAATAAAAATATTAAGAGAGAGAAAATTACTAGAGGGACATTAAAGGAGGAAAAAGATACTAATAACGTAAGAATAAATTAAAAACCACTCCAGAAACATAGTCTATAAACCTATAAAAGTAGTAATCTAAACCTTAATAATATAAATTTATACCTCTTATACTAGGTGAAAAGTAGTAATAACCTGGAAACATCACTCTAAGAGGTAGTTTTACTATAAAGTAGTAGAAGTTATAACTTCAGTAGCTATAATTTAGTATTTATAGGTTAGCTACTTAGCCTCCTTATTCTCAACCTTATACTTAAAGTTAGACTTATTAGTATAAGAAACTTTAGCCTAAAAGGCTTTCTTAGCTACAGTCTATACTTTAGTAAGCTCCTCCTATAGAACCAGTTAGCAGGGAGGTACTAAAAATTAGAAATATAAAAAATTACTTTAGTTTTGCAGGTAATAGTAAGAAGGTTAGACTCTAATAAAAAATTATTAAAAAGATAGTAGAAGATTAGAGTAGAGAAAGTAGTAATATAAGTAACTTAGGAAATATCAGAAAGAAATTCTTAGCTATAAAAGTAACTTATAAGAGGGAAGATAGAGATATACTAAAATATACTCCTTACTATATATAATAATATAATAAAAATACTTATTACTAATATTTAAGATAGTTAAAATAATAAGGATAAGGAAACTATAAAGATCTATTAATAGTCTTATAGTAGAGATAGAATATTAAGATAAAGCCTTAAGAATTCTAGCTAGCTAAAAAATAGAAATAGTAATAATAGAGAATAAGATATATAAAATTAGAATTATTATTATTATTAAAGCTATCAGTAGGTAGTTATTTATAAATAATATAAGGAAATTTAGTTACTTCTTTCTTTAGAGTAGAAAGAGGAGATAGAGATAGAATATTAATAATAATAAAGATAGATATTATATTATTATTATTATTATTAGTATCCTAAACATAAGATTATTAATAAAAGAAAATAGTAATTATATCTATAAGATTAAGAAATTAAATAATAAAAATAGCTTTCACTCAGCTATAAGTAGTTAAGAGTTTCACTAAGATAGAAAATATATAATTTAATAATAAAAAGATTACTTCAGAGTCACTAGGAGAGAATAATAAAAATAATATAGAGGATAATATAATTCTTTAGAACTAAAAAAACTATAAAATAAATAATATTTAAATCTAGATACTAAAAATAGTATCCTATAAAATAAGAAAGAATAAGAAACCTACTAATAGTTACTAGAGAATATTTAAGAGAGTATCTCTAAAGAGAGGAGAAACTATAAATATAATAAATATAGAATTCCTATAACTAAAAGTAAGGAAGAAACTTTTCTAATACTCTTATAATTAAAAAAGATAAATTACTTTAGGGGAGATATTAAGTTAACTAAAATATAATTATAATTAGAATATATCTTAAGAAGCTAATATTAGCTAGAATTTAATATTAGGAAGCTGAAATATAAAATTTAGAATAGATTTCTAGATCCTAACTAATAAGAAGTATTAGAGGGGAAGTAAAATACTACTTCTTTATATTAAATTTTAGTAGTTAGATTATAAAGATAGAATCTCTCAGAGGGGAGATTATATTAAGCTATAGTAGAGAGGGGGGATATTAAAAGCCTATTAGGTTCCTTATAAGAGAATATTAATATCCAGAATAATAATTATTCCGGGCGGCGAAACTTAAATATTAATATAAAGTAGCAGCTAAGTGAGGGGAAAGATAAGTTCGAATAGTTATATAGTATAATACCTACCTATTCAGAGATCCTATCACTTAGTACGAACCCAGCCTGATATTATATTAAAATAATTCTATAATAAGATATAAGAAGGAGATATAGAAAATAAATACTAAGTATATTTACAATTGGTAAAGAAATACTAATTAATAAAATATATTCCAAAGAAATAGAAGGTAGCTACCCTTTAGCTTAAGAGGGTATTCATTATTAATATTATATTAGTAGAGAAACTTAGAATATATTGTAATAAAATATATTCTATAGAGAAGATAATAAAAAAAATATAGTAAGGTAATTAAGATATTAGAAGATAATTTTATAGATATCTACTTTATTATAATAGATAGTAAGAAGGAAATTATTAACTTTATAAGATATATAAAGATTCTTTAAAATTATATTTTTATTATTTGATAACTACTAATAAATTAGAAATCTTTCTAACTTTATAATATTCTAAAGTTAGTTTTAAGATATTCTTCCAGATACTGAAGTAGGTAAATATTCTACTAAAAATATATAATAATTTAAAGCCCTCTAGAGAATTCTTCCCAATATTTCTTTAAAGAAAATAACTTTCAGGATAAATATAAAATTTGAAGATATATAACGTTTTATAACTTAGTATAACTAAAATTCTAATATCGTTTGGAAATATTAACTTCAAAATTATATTTATAATTATATTATTTCTATCAAGCTTTCCTAATATAAATTACCTCCAAATATATCTTAATAATTTTAATAATAAGATTAGGTAAGGGAAGGTATTACTATTTAAAGAAAGATATAATAGGTATTTATAACCCTCTATATAGAAGGACTTCTATAGTAAAGTTATTAACTTCCTTATAAAGATAAAAATATAGTAATATTATAAGAGGTTTAGTTACCTTAATATCTATAAGTTAGATAATATACTTAAGAAAGTAGGTGAAGCAATAATACCTAATAAGATTAAGGTAATTATAAAAAGCTACTACTAATACCAAATAAATAGTAAATTCTATATTAGTTTAAGTTGAACTTTAAGGATAATTATAAGTTTGATATAAAGATTATTCTTAATGTTATATATTGTGATAGTAATAAACTTATACTATATGCTATTAATATCTCTATAGTATTTATAGCTTTAAGATTCATATAAAATATCTCTATAGAGAATATATATTGAATACTGAGAATATATTAAATTAATGTACACTACAAATTTCTAGATAATTTTATTACTAATATAAAGTGGAACTTTACAGCTTAAAGCTTCCAAAAGAAAGCTAATAATATACGTAGTAAGACTACAATTATATTAGTTGAAGTTTATAACAGTATTAGTAAAAAGAAATATTATTATATTTCTCCATAGAGAATATATAAATTTATTTAAAATAAGGTATTAGAGATTAATAGAAAGAAGATGGTATAAAGTATAGTTAAGAAAGTTAATAATATAAGTAACCTAAATAGCCTAATACTAACCTTACTGGTTCTTAAAATATATGTATATCTTAACTTAATATTACTATTATCTCCAGCTATTATAAGATATATAATAGCTATCTAGAAGGTAATAGAAGAAATATATAAAATATATACTTAATAGTAAATCTCTAATACTCTAAATATATATAATAGCTTTTCTATTACTTTAATATACTGCCTACTATTATAATTAGAGATATAAACTTATTATAAATTTCACGGATAGATAGAATTCTTTAACTTTATCTTAGTTAATAGTAAGATATATTATAAAGATAAACAGTAAATTAAATACCTTCAGATTAATAATAATTAAGCTATACTATTACCTATATATTAAGAAGATAGAAATTTAGAAACTATATAATAACTAGCTACTCGTTAAATATCTGGAAGAGGGAATATTAATAGTAATACTAAATAGAGAGAGATTAAGATAATAAGGGTAGCTATATAAAAATACAATTTCTATTATAAAGGCTAGTCTTATAGATAGTATTTATTATAATATCTCATTAATAATAAGGAAGATAGAGGTATTTATAAGAAGCATCAAATATCGCTAATATAACTTTATTTAAATACCAGGAAAGCCTTTTCAGAAATTATATACTATAAAGTAGGAAACTCTATTAGTAAAAGATATATTTCAACTTAAATACTTTAACGCCTGAAAACATAATAGCATAAGGATTTTTGGCCTCTACTTTATGAATAAGGTTAAAAAAATAAGTAATATATTATATAAAAAGTTACAGAACCACATATAGGGTAAAGAGCTTAGATACCACCACAGGTACAGAGCAAAAGTAACCAAATAAAAGGTTACAGTTAGTTATTAAGAACTTTAGTAATTAGGGAAAGATTAATATTTTTAAATAGTTGCTGATAATTGAATAAATTAGCTAGTATTGAATATTAATAGTATCAGTGATATTTAAGGAGGTAACTTTTATATAAATTTAGTTTTAAGATATTACCTAAGTATATATATAAGTAGGGATAATTCTAAATTACCTTATATTAGTAAAGCTATCTATTAGTCTATATAGCTTATATCTGAAGAATATTATTATTATTATAATTCAACTATTATATAATCTTATAAAGTTAAATATCTATTAGTATATAATATATCTTAGCTACTATAAGAATTAACTGTAAATAGAGATTTTATTATATAATTTATACTTTATAATCTCTAGACTGAATAATTTATATTTTAAATTAAAAGTATATAAATAGATAATATCCTTAGACTTTACTGACCTAAGTTTATCAATGAAGAAAGAAGGAGGCTTTAGAAAGTGGAATTTGCGGCTAAATTAAAGTTAATATTGATACAATATAAATTCCTTATATTTACTAGAGATATAACTACCCTAAAGAATAATAGTAATATCATTTCTATTTAAAAAGGAGGGGGTAAGACAATTAAACTTATTAATTTTACATCTAAAACTATAGAGTTAATATATATAAATTAATAAATATAAGAAGTATATATAGCCTCTATATACTAACTTAAAGTATGTTTTAAGTTTTCTATTATGGCTTAGGTCTTAAATTTAATACTAAAGAATGATAAGAAACATAATTAATATTTAGTATAATAAATAAATAACCTTGAAAGAAACCTAATATTTATTTCTACTAACATTAAGATAATAAGGTTATATATATTTATGAATAGATTCTTTACTTATAATAGTAATATAATATTTCAGTTACAATTTATTATTATCTTAGAAAAAAAATATTACTAAGAATAATAATATCTTTATACTTAGAGGTAATATTATTTACTTTTCCTCTATAAAGTTAAAGAGAATTATATATAATATATTAGTATCTAAGGTTTATAATATAATTATAATACTTCATATAGGATACATAGTATCTACTATCTTTAGGTAAAGAATTAAAAACCTTAACATACTAATAATATTAGTAGTAATTTATATCAATTTCTACTTTCCCTATAAATACTTTTTTAAACTAAATATGATAAAACAGAAGTAGTTTATAATTAATATTATAATACTATAATAATTATATAAGACAAGAAAGATTTTTAAAATCTAATAAATTAGAAGTAAAATAACGTTATAGATAATATAACTAAAATATCTAATAACTAAGTTTTTAAAGCATCTATTATTATAAATAAAGTAATAATAAGAATACAAAGATAGATTAAATAAGCTATAAAGAGTAATAAGAGGAAGATATAAGGGTAAGAAGATAAAAGAGTAGGTAAAGAGAATAGATAGAGGATATTACTGCTAGAGGACCTTAGGGTATTCAGATAATAATAATTAAAAAGTGTATTTTTATAAATAAATACTATTTGCAGTATTTAGATAGTTTTTAGTATATCTAAAAAGATATACATAACTGGAGGCTATTTTTGCGTTTTATACTGGTTTTACATTTCACGTTATTTATGCGTTTTATACTATTTTTGCATTTTACGCTAGTTTTGCATTTAACACTATTTTTGCGTTTTACGCTATTTTTGCATTTTATGCTGTTTTTCGATTCTGCTACAAAAGAGAGTATTGCTAATAATAGATTAACTGGATACTAATATAGTAAAAACTATAGTAATAGATAGCTTACTAGTTACCCCACTTATTTAGACTAATTAGATAAAAGGCATTAGTCTACAGATGAATCTTAACGGTATACGGCGTATATACGCACGCTATAATGTAAACTGAATATAAATAAATAGAGACCACCAGTTATAACCCAGCTACGTAAAATCGATCGATTACGATATTTACTAGTTGTAAACTAATAATATTATTTTCTTTCCTTAAGATATAGATTACTATTTAGTTCTGGAGGAGTTTTATAATATTTTAACTATCTAGGGATATATATTGTTTTTCAAAGTAAGAGGTTATAAAGTGTTTTTAAAAGTTACTTGGAGTAATTAATGTCTTAGGTTAACATTCAAGCTGATAGTTCTAGAGGTAATATACTACGAAATTATTTTTAATAGTGATTTAATAAGTATCTCTAGGTTTATTATGGAAATATTCTACTTTCTTATACCATATATGGAAGTAATAATAGGTAGATATTAATATATCTACTATATAGAAGTTAAACTTATATTAGTTATAGAAGTTACTATTTTCTTCAAGAAAGTATCTTATTGATTAGTAACTAAGTTTACTATATATATAGCATTTATATTTAATTAGCTGTATAGTAATGTTAAAGTTAAGTAATATTCTCCTCTAAATAATACTTAAAAGTATCCTTAATTACTATATTTATTCTTTTAGTAAAACCTTTAAGGTAAGTTATATATATAGCTAGTTTAATATTAATTTATATTAACTAATAAGAATACCTTAGAATTATCAGTATTTTTAAGTATATATCAAGATATTATAGAAGAGAAACTTATTGTAATACTAATAGCAGATTATAAATAATTATAAACTTTCTGGTATATTACTATAAAGCTAAAGAGAGCTAACTGGCATTGTAATATTCCTTAGTATATAGTTAAGTGGTGGTTTTAGAGGCTAAAACTTATATAATATATAAGAGAGAAAGCTTTCTAAATATATTTAGTTACTTTTGCTCTGTACCTATAGTAGTATCTAAGCTCTTCACCCTAAATGTGGTTCTCAATATATATTCATTTAGTAAAGAGAATGTTTAGTATCTTCTTTTTTACTTTATTCAGATTATTAGTAATAATACTTCTGAAAACTATATTACGTCAGTTAGTAAAATAAATCTATTAATTTTCGTTACTTTTAGAGTGGTTTTTAATATAGAGAGTTATATTATGCAATACTATGGGGTGTAGGAGGTTACTAAGGTACTTGAAGTAGTATTGAAGGATCTGGTCTTTTAATATAATAAAAAAGACTTCAGCTTATATATAGTTACATTTATCTAACTTAAGGTAGCAGTAATAGAAAATATAGATTTCTCATTTAAATATATTATAGAAAGCGTCTCTATATTATATCTTAAAGTTATATATCTTCGTAAGGTTAATTATATTTTTAGCTGTAAGTATATTAATAGGGAGAGGTTTAACCTCTCAGTGATTATTTATAAGGTTAATATATAGAGGAGAAGCTACAGAAGGTAAAACAGGGAATTTATACCGTTAGTTCTGGTTATAAGAAGGTTACTAATCTTATTAATCTTAAAGATCTTATTATTTAAGTTATCCTTATTATTAAGAGGTTATATTTAGTATTACTAAAAGTGGAATAATTATAGATCTCTCCATTTATTAAGATATCCATTGGAATTAGTTTCTTAAAGTAGCCAGATAAATATTAAGTCTTATAAGATCTTAATAGGTTACCTTATATTATTACTTCTAAAGAGTAATATATACCTACTAAATAAAAGTAATATCTTTAAGGAAGTTTGGTTACTTATTAATAAATACTTTAAGGTTTTATAACTTTATTACTATACTTTAAATTTCTTCTTTATTTTATAGAATAAATTTATTTTATATTATTAAACTTATAGGAATCTGGTAGATCTATTTACCTTTTATATTAATCTTAACACTATAGATTATAAAGATATTGTATAAGTATTATAGTATTTATCTATCTGCAATAGCTTATATTTCCTCCAGTTATTCTTCAAAGTTTTCTTTCAAGAACGTTAGATAATCTTTACTGAAAAGGCAATTACGGATATATATTACAGTAATTGAAGAAATCTGGTTATTCATTTAGTTAAAGTCATATTGTATAATAATAATAAAAGTTCTCTATTTACTAAAAACCTTACTATTTAGAAGTAGCTTTAGCTTTAATAGTATTTTTACTACTAAAGAAATTATATTACTTATTATACTAAGGTTCTTAAAAAACCTTCTAAGAAGTTCTACCAATTTATTTAGATATTTCACTTATTATATTCTAACTATTAGGAAATAATAAAAGGATGTAAATTAATAGAGAAGAAGAAGGAAGAAGTAGAAGATTCTATTTTACTATTTACTCTTTCTGTTTACTAATATTATATAGGGAAGACTTAATTTTAGAGAGAAACCTATCTACTAGTTAAGTAAAGAAAAGGAGAAAAGAGGATAAAAGAATATAAAAAATAAAAACAGGAATATAAGGGAATTTAGAGAGATTTAGAATGCTGTAAATTCCTTTATTATAGCAGTTTAGTGAGTTTTATAATAGAGATATTAACTAAATATACTTATATAAAGTATAATTAGAACTCTTTCTATAAGTTAATTTTATATATAGATAGATATCTGGCTACCAGAATTAAGATATATAAATATTATTATTAATAAGATATTATCTTACCCTAAGTTAAATAAGAGGTTATTATTAAAAATATCTAAATAAATTAAGAGATTAATAGCTTTACCTTAAGTTAAACTTAATAAATTCTATAACTATTTCTATAAATAAACCTTACTAATTTACGGGAAATAGTAATAGTAAGGTTAACTACTGATAAATATAACTTTCACTAGGGAAAGGTATATAATATATATTATAATATATAGTATACTAATTGAATTCTAGATATTTACATTTATAGTATATAGTATATAAGCTATATATAGACTAAATCTTAGTACCCTAGGTAATTAGTTACTAATTACCTGGCAGATAGTAATAACTGGTAGTTAGTTATTACCAGTAGCTGGTTTCTGCCACTAGGCTATACTATATAAATAGTATACTATAGGGGCCTAATAGCCCTATAGTTGTTACGTTACTAATATTATCTAAAAAGAATATATTTAGCATATAGCTTTTCAGGAGACTTTAATGTTACTATAATATAAATAAAAGGTTACTAATATTAGTTTATTTTAATAGGCTATTTTCGTGGTATATAATACTATAGCTAGATTGGCTAGATAGGTAGGCTATTTAGTCTATATAGCCTATATAGCCTCTTTTCGTATGCATATAGGCTATAGTCTAGATATCTATATAGTCTATATAGCCTACAGGGCCCCTATTTGTATGTATATAGGCTATAGCCTACGCGCCAAAAACCTAGATAAAATATATAGAATAAGAAGAATCAGTACGAACCAGTTACGTTGCAATCGATCGATTTATAATATTTGCCAGTTGTAAACTAATAACCAGTTCTATACTAACATAAATATCTCTATATCTTGCTTTTAAGATAATAGAAGAAAGTAAATGTATAAGATTTGGAGGTTTTAAGCTTCAGGATATCTAAAGTTTTATAAATTACTAACGATTTAGTATGGAACCTTAGTAGAAACTAGCTTTTATATTAAAAAGTATAAAGTATACTATAGAGATATAACTTTTATAAAGGAGGGTTAGCTGATAAGTTATAAGTAAATACTATAATATTAACCTATAAAATATTTAGTAAAATATATTAGTAATTATACTGTAGTATCTAGAGGCTATATAATAATTCTATTATAACTTACTAGATTTTCGAAACTTTAGAAACTTATAGCTATAATATATAGCTATCTGAGATTACTATAAGTTAACTTTTAGTTTTATATAGTATATTATCTTTATAAAGTAAGCCATATGCGTAACTAGGGGGCTTTGAATAGTTTCTATATTTAAGGATAATAAATAAAGTTAGTAATAATAATATTAAGTTTACTATAGGTATACTATTAGATAGATACTCTACTATAGGGTCTATAAAGAAGTATTATTTAAGATAGTATATAGATACTATTATAGATAGCTTTACGATATTATTAGTATCTATATTACTTACTTCAGCGACTTACATTTACTTAGTTAGTATAGGGATTTATAAGAATATAAGCCCTATAGCGTATATAGAAAGCCGGAATAGCAAGAATTATATAATTAATAGAGGCCTAGGGCCACCAGACCTCTATAAGATAAAATCTTCTTATAGCCACCACCAGTTAGCCTATATAAGTTAAAATCTTATAATTTATAGAGATCTACATTTTACTACTTTTCCTTTCCTTACCTAGATCTTTAGCTACACTTTTATAAATTTTTAACTTCTACCTCTTCCACCTATAAGAAAGTAAAACTGGGGTTTCAATAATAGCTTTATAATAAACGCCCGCCAACCAATCAGCATCTCTATAAAAGTAACTATACCAGTAGTCTAGATATCTACAGCCTCCGAAGATTTAACTTTCTAAAATATAGCCTCTGAAAATATATTCTTCAAAGATATATTCTGCAAAAATATACCTTCTACTAGCAAGTATATAGTAATATTCATATTAGCCAAATTATTATAAGTAGCTAAAATAAGTAATACCGCCACCTATATTATAATATTAACGGCTATACTATGAAAGTTAAGTAATATAGTAACTATAGTGGTATTTATATATTTTCTTAAATAGCAGTTTTTCTTTATAAAGATTATAGCAAAATACCTCTCCAGTAGTATATTTATAGTAAACCTAACATCGTTATTATTACCAGTTCTATCTATAGCCTCTAGTTATAAAAACTACTTAAAGCCCTCTAGTTACCTATATAGCCAGCCTACTTCACGAGCGCGCCACCCTATATAAAATCGAGAATTAAATAACGACAATTTCAGATGGCTATATACTACAGCCATAAGCCTCTAAAGTCCAGAGGATTCAGTAAGCTATAATAAAGTTAGTATATACCCTTCAGACTTTATAATATAACTACCGCTATATACTATCTAACCCTATATAGATTAACTTTATAGTATTTACTTACTATTTATTAACTAATCTTACTCTATAAAGATTATATCTCTATAGTATACTTTATATACTTTAATATAATAACCAGATATTCCTACTGAAATCTGATATTAAATAGTTAACTATTTATAGGGTTTTGGATATACTATAATTAGAAACTTCAAGACTTTATATTTTTACCTTCTTTAATTACCTTAAGGTTAGAATATAGAGGTATTTATAATACCAGAAGTTTAGTAACTAGCAACCTAAGGTAATAGCCTTAGTAGCTAAATATCTTTAGGAAACTTTATATAACTTCTAAGAGAAAGCTTTTAATAATATTAGAAATATTACCGCTAAATCTATAGTATACTACAGAATAACTAATCTTTTAGAAGGCTTCCTAGTTAAGAATCTTTACCTTGAAAGCTATCTAATATATGAGATATATAGTAAGTTAGGCTATGTTATAACTACTATAATAAATTCTATATATTCTACCAGAAACCTAGCTATTCTATAAGAATTTACTGTAACTACCTAGCTACTAAAAGCTTACCGCTAAAAGTATTTTTAGGTTATATTAAGTCTAAGGTTGGAAGACTATCAGAATATAGTAGTAGTGGCCCCTTTATAGAAGCAAAATAACGGCAAACATCTACTAATATCTTGGTAGCCTAATTAATCACGGGAAGCCTTATAAATATAGTTAGCTGTGGGAAAGAGTTAGATACCTTAAATTATCTAAAGATTACTAGTTAATATACTAAAGCCTTATAGGTTAATTTACCCACGAGGAGGCTTTAATAAAGGGCCGCCAGCCTTATAGGTCAATATATCCGTTAGAAGTCTTATTAACGTAATAAAGTAATAGGAATATTGTAGGTTAATATATTTATAGCTTTAATCTCTTCTTCTAGATATTCAAACTCTGTTATTTTAAACTATTATTTTTACTATTATTTCAACTGTTATTTCAACTGCTATCTCTTATTTAACCTCCACGCCACCAGCAAATAGTTAGCAAAATTATATATTAAAAGTAACTATATAGTATTTACAGGCCTTAGAGGCTAAAGTCTCTAAAGGGGAGGATAATTATAAGGATATAGATCTTATAGTCTATATAGAAAGCCGAAATAGCTAGAATTACGTAATTAATAGAAACCTGGGGCTACCAGGCCTCTATAGGATAAAACTCTTTTATAGCCACTACCAGTTAGCCATATAAGGTAAAATCTTACAACCTATGGAGACCTACCTTTTACTACTTTCCCTTCCCTTACCTAAACTATTAGCCACACTCTTACAGAATTACTATATATTTACTACTAGAGGCTATATATTTAGAGATTAAAGTTTTAGAAGCTATATCCTTAGATATTGTTATGAATACTATTATAGATACTAACTATTTAGGAACTATCTATTATAAGGCTAGTACTAAAACTATAGTTTTATTTCTTGAGAGAGGTAGAAAGAAAGTAATTATAAGAGTATAACTAAAAGCTTGGGTAAGGAAGTAAATAGTACAAAATAGGTCTCTATAGGTTATAGGAATTTAACTTAGTAGGCTAACTAGTAGTAGCTATAAGATGGTTTTTATTTTATAGAGGCTTAGTAGTCTCAGGCTTCTATTAATTATATAATACTAGTTATCCTAGCTTTCTGTATAAGCTATAGGAGATTATAGCCTTATAGTAAGTTTTAGTAATTAAATAGTATATTCTTTCCAAATATCTTTATTCAGTTTATAAAAAGAGGGTTGAATTAGTAGATCTTTCCTAAAGCTAGTATCAAGTTCCTAAACTGCTCTAATACTAGTACTTCAACTTTAACTAGAGTAAGATATAATACTTTAGCCAATTATTTATTTATGAAATCTATTTCAAAGTATAAATCATTATCTACTACTACTTTCTATTTGTCCACCTTTAAGAGAATAGATAATTATCTTTTGGTTATCTTCCCTATAGAATTTAAACGTTTTGTCAGTAGAAGGGTCTTTAGTTAAATCTCTATACGTCTTTATTTCTATATTTATTTCCTATATATATATATATTAGTTTTCATAATTTAAATCAATACTTGCAATCCTAGTTTACTCTATGTGAAGTAACTAGTAGTTCTAAGTTAACTTTAACTTTATTATTATACCATATAGTTTAATATTCAATATTCCGCCTTACTATATATAAAGTAAGCCCTTAGAACCTACAGTATAACTACGATATATATAATCCTCTAGCTTAAAGTTACTATATTTGTCTTTAGGCCTTTAGTATCAAATGAGTATATAGTAGATTTTAATAATATTAAAGAGGTAATCCTCTTTAGTATTATTAAAACTTGTATTAGTTGGAATACTTATAAATTAAACCAAAAGCTACCTATATCGTTGTTTGTATTATGTTATTACTGTATTAGGTCTTATATTTCTATTATCTTTCTACTTTAACTAATACTTCTCTAATTTTTAGAATACGAGACTGGAATTCTTTTCTTTCTTTCTTATAATGAAAATATAATTATTAGAGGTAAATTTAGACCTTTTTTCTTTTTTATAATCTAAGATACTTAAACTCGAGTAAGATACTACTTACTTAATATAGTAGTGTATTAGTAAATATTACTTACTTTACTAGATATCTTTAAATAACTATTATTATAATTACTTTTATATTTCTAGATTTATATACTATTAATAAATTGTGATGAACAAATAGCACAGTATACAGTCTGAATATAGGTTATTGAAAGGTATAATCTATTCAACCTAGAATAGAACGCTCGAATGCGTATAAATAGGCTGGTTAGGCTTTACATAAGCTAGAACGGCCATACGGCAGAATAGGTATTATAGCTATTCTCATACACCCCCCCAGCAGAATAACCACTAGACGAAATCTAATATTTTACGCTCTAAATAGTATGTTTTTAATAAATAAAATACTGTAAATAGATATTGAAAGTTATTCTTTGAATATTGAAATAAAAGAAATTTAATATTCAGTAGGAGTAACTTATTAGTTCCTTCCGAGATTATGTAATCTTAACTCTATAAGTATTATAAACTTCAGCTTTATTTATATTTACTAAGCTTTCTTATCTTCTTAACTAATAATCTTAACTGTTATTATATTTATTAGCTGTAAGTATCATTACTATAGATTTTATATATTATTTTATATAAATTATTTTAACTATCACTAACATTTAATTTAGGCTGAAGTAACTTATAATATTATTATTAAGGTTAATAGTGCGATTCTATTATATCTTATTCTGAATACTATAGTTTTTAATTAGTCTATTTCTATTCTCACCCAGTAAATTCCTTTATTAAAGGAGATACTCTCTAACACTAACCTTATATCTCTTTAATAAATAGAACTCAACCTCATAACAGGTGTTTTTCGTTATTTTCATTATTCCCTCACTCCTAATAATATATCTAGAACTTAAGAACTAATTTTTTATTCTCTTAAGGAAGTATATTATATTTAGTAACTATTTAGTTTAGTTATTTATTTTTCTGATACTAATTCTTTATTTCTTATAGATATAATAGTAAACTTTATTATTAAATTTATAAATTTTATTAGGATTTAGTTTATTTATATAATTTAAAAATAGATTAGTAATATAGAATATTTATATCCCTTTAAAGCGTATTTTACTATTAAGTAGTAGTATGAAATTAAGGTTTCCTAACTGAAAGTTTTTATTAAAGTATATTTTACTACGTTCCCTAATTTTTAATAATTTTCACCTAGTTTTCTTATATCTAAGTTACTTAATATATCTAAATTTAGTAATATTAAGGATATTATTATTTAGAAGTTAGCTATCTCTATTAAGAAGTTAGCTACTCCCACTATTATTAAGTATTACTATAGTTATCCTAAGAAAATATAAGTTATTACCCCTCCTACTGATAATAAGGAAGATAACCTTACAGGTAATCTATCAGTTAAGGATAAAAATAAGGAGTCTAAACTTATTAAAGAAGATAATAATAAGATTAAATAACCTAAAGAAGAAGAAGAGGATAAAATTAAAAAGGTTATTAAATACCTAAAGAAATATTATAAGAATATATTAGTATCTATAAGAAAATCTACTTAAATTAAGAATTAAAAAGTATCTTCTAAAATTAAGAATCTAAAATACTAACTTAAAAATATATAATATTAATTAGCTAACCCTAATAAGTTTACTTATTCTAAGAAATCTATACTTATTAAGAAGGATAAGTTAAAAATTAAGACTTTAGAGGAACGTAAAAGTTACTTCGTTAAAAATAAAATAATTAGAGAGACTCAGTCTCTCTAAACTATTCTCTATACTATTTACATTTTAAGTTTTATTCTTAACTATAATCTCTATCTCTACTTAATTAAAATTAAAAATAGTAATATACCCACTAAATATTATTTCTAATATATAAATAAGTCCCAAAAAACCTATATCCCTATATCCCAAAAGATTTATAATATATTTAAACGCT
Source organism: Colletotrichum lindemuthianum (assembly GCA_001693025.2). Taxonomy (NCBI): domain Eukaryota; kingdom Fungi; phylum Ascomycota; class Sordariomycetes; order Glomerellales; family Glomerellaceae; genus Colletotrichum; species Colletotrichum lindemuthianum. Next base: position 2,126 of record MASP02000156.1, on the reverse strand, counting down.
ATATTAAAACTATTAAGATATCTAATAATAATCCTATAAGTAACTTATTATAAATTACTAACCTAAAACTAACTCTCACAGACGAAAAGTAAGTAAGTTAGTAATATAAAGATTATAGTCTAACTTAAGCTATATTTAAACTAACAGAAAGAATTTAAATTAGCTTTTATTAAAAATAGAAATATTCCTCATTCTATTATTTATAAATTAGTCACTCTAAAGAATATTATCACTAAAGTATTATTATCCTTACTACTTATTTAACTACCTATAGTTAACTAGATCTCTAGCTTAACTGTAAATATAATTAGGTTACTTTTTAGTTAGAATTCTATCTCTCAGTTAGTTACTAGTAGTTTTAGAGGTTATCTTAATAGTTTAACTTTTAGCTTTATTAGACACTTCCCTACTTTAAGCTAGAGCTGTCAGATGTTAAGCTCAGTTCCAATAGAATTTAATATATTTTTAATACCTCTTCAGCCTAATTTCCACACACTAGTAGCTGCAGTTTAGGCTTTATCTTAAGGTAATAAGTTTAAATAGTCTCACTTAAGTTAGATATAAACTTAACTAGAAACCTTTATTCCCTATAAGATAGTAGATAAATTCCACTATTTACTTACACTCTATATTAATACTACTAAAATCTTCCTCTAAGAATTAGAGTTTTATTTATTATTATTTAAATTCTAGTTTTTAGGGGACTAAGTAGACTAACTTAGATAGTTCTAATAATATTAATTAAAAATCCGTTAGATTAAGAAGTATTCTAAATTATTTAAACTTCACTTAAGTTAGGTTTTTTAAAAATCTATCTACTAATATTATATCTATAAGTATATAGATAATCTTAAAACTCCCTTTTAAGTATTCTTAATATAATTAAATTTATTAAATATCTATATATTAAAGTTTAGTAGAAAGGTATTTACTATCGAAAACTATTAGTCTAATAGTTTAGTAATTATTATAATAAACTCTCTAACTATCTCTAAAATCTAACTTTATATCTTAAAATAGTCTCTTTAGAACTATAGTCTCTTTTAAAATATATTTAAGACTGAGAAATTCTACCTTAGTGATTAATATTATAATAATATTTTATTAAGTAGCTTTCTATTAGATTAGTTTTCTAAATAAAGCAATAATATAGTTATAACTTAATCTTTAAGTATTTTTATTATCTATAAAAGAAGTATCTCTAGTAATTAAGAATATCTTAAGTATCTTATCTATACTTCCTAAGCTTCTAAACTGAAATACTAAGAATCTTATTCTATAGAGATACTAAATTATATAGTCTACAGTATTTTAATATATTTAAGAAGAATTTAGAAAGTATCTTAATAAGAGAGAGTAGATGCATAAAATATCTAGTTATATTATAATTAATATATAGAGAATTAAACTAACTTTAGTCTGATATATATAAATTTCTTTTAGCGTTACTTAATTTAAATTTATAATAAAAAATACTATTAGAAGTAGTATTGTTAATATTAGTTTATATTCAAGATTAAAATATTTAGTAATTTTAGTAATATATATATTATAAACTAAGTAAATCTTCTGACACTTACGATCTCTAACTATTTAAACTCCTAGAAAATACTCTACTAGTTCCTATTCCTTTAGCTTATATACTCACTTTATATTAGTAATAATATTAAATACTTCCTTTTTAGCTACTTTATAATATAAGAAAAGAATATTATCTATATAAAAGAGGATATAAATAGTTAAACTCTAGTTTTTGAATAAATAAAGCTCCTCTAGGTAAGAAATAAGATCTAGAGACTTTAGCGTAACGCAGAAAACCTTATACTACAGGAAGGATATATCTTAAAGCTTATAAAGAGCTTATTTAAGCTCTATATACCTCCCTGCTACTTTAAATCTATTAGATAGTTTAACTATTATTAGAAAGCTATTTAGATCCCTTACAGTATTAAGAAATATATTAATAATATTAAACTAAAAAACTTTTAAGTTAAATTATATTATAATTACTATAGCTACTCGAAAGGATTAAGTAGCTAGTATTACTATATATATAGTTTATAGTAGATTAACTAGTTATATATCTCTATATATATAAATCCTCACTTTATATTATTCTAGGAAAC
>MASP02000155.1:0-16778 GCA_001693025.2 Colletotrichum lindemuthianum | reverse complement strand
TTATTATTATTATTATTATTATTATTATTATTATTATTATTATTAGTGTTATTATTATTATAACTATATAGAAGATAAGTGCTAATACTACTTTTACCTTACGTAGAGGTATAACTAATACTCTGTATTTACGTAGATATTGTAGATTATATAGTAGAGGCGTAACTACTGTTACTGTTAGAGGTAGTATAACTGCTGTTATTATTAGAGGTAGTATAACTGCTGTAGCTATTACGTATAGTAGGTGTTACTCTAGTTAATAATATTAATTACTGTAGCTGTAGCTATAGTTATTATAGCGTTAATTACTGTAGTGTAAATTGCTGTAGCGTTAACTGCTATGATAGTTACCGTTATTAATATATAATAATATTATTATAGTTACCTCACTTTTGAGCTGAAGTATATTAAATATCCTACTTTTAAGTGGAGGTCTGTATGCTAATCTAGCTTATCTAATTAGTCTAATTAGTAATTAGATAAAGATAATACTATAAATAAGAGGGAATTAAGGAAAGAGAAGAAAGAGTAATAGTCTCCTGCCCCCCTAAACTAATAGAGGGGAATTTAGATTCTATAAATATTATATATAAGGTAGTTATAACCCTTCTTGATACTAGAGTAGCTTTTACCTTACGATATTTTTAATAAATATAATATAATATTAGTTTAGCTATAGCCTTATAATATACTACGGATATAGCTATAATAGCCTTGTTTTTATTAATGGGTGGTTTAGCTGTAGCTTTATTACTTATAATGGATAATATTAGTTATACTACTAATTATTATGAAATAAGTAAGTATAATAGGTTGATACTACCCATTTAAGGCTAGGCTTACCTAAAGGAGTTTATAATAGCTAAAATATGGTTTTTATTTAAATAAATAAAGATGTAGAGGAAAGAAAGCTTCTGCGTGACTGCCGTTACAGGATTTATAGTGATAGGATAGCTGGTTACGTAGCTGTATACACATACGTAACCTCTCCAGAGTTAATATGTAACAATATTACTAGTATAATCTATTGAATTGTACTAAAGTTTCAAATTATTAATATTATTATTAATAATAATATTGAGAATTAAATTTTTACTAATAGGAAGTTAAAACTTGTAAAGGTTATTAACCTTAGTTCCTAGAAGTAATAACTTATCCCTCTTTATATTAAATAATATTAGTTTATTAAAAGAGATAGATAAGATTTCTATAATATTAAGTCTAAATTAACTTAATAAATTAATATCTAACTGTAGTATATAATAGATATATTTTAAAAGATATTTAATATTATTTAAAGTAATTTTTAAATTACCTTTCAGAGTTAAAATAATTTCTCTTGTATTACTCTACTTAATAGGTTTAATAACCTTTATTTTATTAACTAAAAGAAAGAGATGTTTTACTATATAAATCGTAGTATCAGTATTAATAAAGAAAGAAATAATATTAATCTTAATATTAAAACTAAGACTTCCAGTATCTTGATTCTTTTTAGAAATTAAAGAACCCAAAGTCTTATTAATATAAGATTTTAAAAGAGATTAGGTAAAGGTTACATTTTGAAACTTAATATTCTCTTCACTCTCTTTCTCTTTTTCTTTAATGATTTCTTTAATAGTTAAATTAAGTTATATAAGATCTTTAGTTATAGAATCAGAAATATCTTTAATATTGTTTTTATTTATTAAAAGAATATTCACTCTTTCAGAGTTATTATTATTCTTATTCTTTTTCTTCTTCTTCTTTTTCTTATTAATAGAAGTAGAAGAAGAAAAGCCCTTAGTTTTTTATAGTTTTTATTCAGCTAGAGGCTTTTTCAGAATAAAGATTAAAATAGTTTTCTTTAGTATAGTTAGTTTTTTTATAGTAATTATAGAAGATACCCTTCTGTTTCTTTTAAGGTTTTTTCACCTTATTAGAAGATTGCTTAGTAACCTTTAGTTTTAGAATTCTTCTTAGATATAAAATTAATGAAAAAAGTGTGTGTTTTTCTTCTAAATTTATCTAATACATTAGAGAATAAAGAATCTAACTTATAAGAATTCTTATTAAATTTAAGACTTTAAGTAATAATAGTAATAAAATCCTCTTAATTCTTATCGAAACTATTTAGAATATAGATAATAACTATTTAATTTGATAGTTTGACCTTATTATAGGATAGGTTATTAATAAGTTCTTTTATTTTATTAAGATATATTTTTATAGTTTTAAAAGTATTAAAAGCAATATTAAAAAGTTTTATATAAGTAAGAAACTTATTTGAAAAACCAGTAGACTTATGGAGCTTTTTTAAATAACTAAAAGTATTAAAGATATTAATATTATTTTTTATAACTTTTAAAAAGCTATTCTTATAGTTTAACTATATATAACTGAAAGCCTTATAATACTTATTAGAATTACTTTTAGTAATAGGTTTAGTTGAATTTATGAATATATTTTTGCTAGTAAGTAAAGTTTTTATTTAGATAGACTAAATATTATAATTCTGAGTTTCTTTTAACTTAGGGAAACAGTAGAATTGAGAGTTTCCCATAATTCTTAAAAATAACTTAAATATATAAAGTAGTTATTTAATAAAGAATTAATCTAGATTCTAGTATAGAATTCAGATATTTATAGACTAACTCCAGTGGAATATTGTTAATCAGTAAGGTTAATGGATAAATAGCCTAATAGTTAATCTAAAAGATTAATATAAAAATTGTGACTAGTAGGGGTTTAGAATTTAAATTTTGTAAGAAACTGTTTTTATTAATAGTTGGTAACTATATAATTTAGGTTATAATAGTTTGAGTAAACTAAAAAAATATTTCTGATTTATAAAGATCTTAGTAGATCTATAATATTTTAGTTTATGGAAGATTTTAGTGAATCTAGAAAGCTAGTTTATAGAAAGTTTTAGTAAACCTAAAAGTTAGTTTATAGAAGGTTTTAGTAAATCTTAAAGTTAGTTTATAGAAGGTTTTAGTAAATCTGAAAGTTAGTTCATAGAATGTTTTAGTGGATCTGAATTCAAAAGATCTTAGCCTCTATTACTTAACTATCTTCTTTCCTCATTTAGTAGTATATTTACTATCTTAATTAGTAAGACTTTCTTATAGATTGATCTAATATTAAACTAATTAATTAATATAAAGATTTAGTTAGTTATTAGCTGAGGTTAAAGAAGGAATAAGCTATAGAGTTTTATAGAGGTAGTTAAGAGAGGTTTTTTAGAAATAGATAGATAAAGGAAAACTTAACGTTAGTTAGTATAATTTTTAGTCTAATCTAAATAGATATTAGTAGAAATATAGATAAAGAAAACCTTAAGGTTAGTTAGTATAATTTGTAGTCTAATCTAAATAGATATTAGTAGAAATATAGATATTAATATTAATAGGAGATAAAGATTAGTAGATAAAAAAGTAATAAGAGTATATAAGTTAGGCTTATAATTTGTTAAATTAGTATAAAAAACTAGCAAAAAGGTTAAGGGAATTTAATATTTAATAAATTATAGAAAGATAGGGAGTTTAGAATAATATCTGAAAATAATGTTAATATTAGTAGAAATAGTAATAAAGATAGGAAGTTCTAACTCCACTAAAAGTAGGGAACTTCCAGATATATCTATTAAAATAGAATTTACTTTCAGAAAGGTTAACCTTATATATAATAGATAAACGGAAGCTATTTACGTATAGGCTACTATATAATCCGTTTATTACAGTTTCTGATATTAAAGTTTAACTAATTTAGAGTATAATTTATATAGGCTATATAGCCTAAACTCTAATAGTTAATTTACTAGAGTAAATAGAAAATATAAGGTTATGAGAGTAGAGTAGAATACTTAACCCTTATTTACCTAATACAGAGTATTTGGAATAAAAAGAGTAAAAGGAAAATACTATAACTCTAATATATAGAAGTAGTTATACTCTTGTTATTAAGAAGTATCTGTAAACACTTTTATTTCTAGAATTAGATATAACTTTTTTACCTTAATAAAGTTTATTATTTAGTTACTTTTACTTTATACCTATAGTGGTACCTAAGCCTTTTACCCTATATATAGTTCTAACTGTAAAATTTACCTAGTAACAGTATTTATACTAATACTNNAATACTAGCTTATAACTAGTTTAAATAGTAATAAAATTACCTATTATTATGGATAATTATACCCTCAGTTATAATATTTAACCCTATAGTAGAGGAAGACCTAATAGTAATAATCTATATAGTAAAGACCTTAGTAAGGCTAAAGCTTAATATATAGAACTAAAAGTAACTACTAAGGTTATAAAGTTAAGAACTTTTACAAACCTCTTAAAAATAGAATAAAATAAAAAGCTGAAAGTTAAGTATTCTATAATTTGTTACTCTTCTATATCTTTATAATAAAATTAAAACCCCCTCAAAATCTATATAGCTACCTATAACTAAAGAAGTATAGAATAGGTAAAGAGATATCTAGCTATAATTACTATAACTAAGGCTATTAGTTTATCAAACTAAGCCTTACTGAAATTATCCCGAACGCCGCAATCGACAGGCAGCAAATTGTGTGGCTATCCCACAATCTGCTACGCCAAGCCAACTATTTCGGAGACTAGTTATCGATCAGATAATGCCCCAATATTAATATACTACAGCAACACCAGTCACTAGATACTATACAGTATTATAGCAATATAATCACAGAGGTTTTGAAAGCTATTCAGTATAAAGTTTATTATAGATATTATTTTATATAATATTAAGGTAATTTATATTTATAATATAAAGAAGAAAGAATATATTATTTATTTACTTTTACTTTATACTAATGGTAGTATTTATAAAGAGCTAGACTTAAGCTTATTTAACTAGAAGGTAGCGTAAAATACTATTTATTTAGAACTAAGGAGTAAAAGAGAAGCCTTCACGAATGCATGGAAAAGTCTGCATATATAATACTATATAGAGCCTACTAGGGCCCCACCCGAGGGAGGAGGTTAGCTTCAGATACCTAAGTACAGCCCTAGCTGGATATCCAGGCATAGCCTATAACATTACCTCCCTCCTCCCCAGCTGCTGCCCGGCTGGGGGCTGTAGGCCAGATCTCTATTATTATCCGCAATCAGCCTATATATTACCTTATACTACTCCAGAGCCACTATATCTATAATAGCATTAATAAGCTCCTATATAGAGTTTATATACCCTTCCTATTTAACGAGAGCCTCTTATCAGTATCCTCTCCCCACTCAGTATATCCTCACAGTAAGAATACTTTTAACTAGCTATTCAACCTCCCCATCATTATCCACCAGCAGTAATAGCTAACTATTAACTATAATTTACCCAGATAGTAGATTAGTAGTAGCTCTCTAAAGTAAATCTATATAGAACTGTAAGTAAATAAACTCCAGAGTATCCAGCTCTATAATATACAGTAAGAGAACCTTCACTACTATATACTTATAATGTAGCTAAACTAGCTTTCAGCTTAGCTTTAGTAACTTATAGTTAGATATATTTAACTACACCTTATTACTAACTTAATATTAATCTGTAGGAAACTAAATCTTATTTACCTAAACTTCCAACCTCTACTAAGTGGCAGCTATTTCTATATAAATATATATTATTACTAACTATATTCTCTTAACTAACTAGTAGGCTACAGTCTCACTACTATTAGGTAGTTCTACATACTCCTTAGCAACCAGAATAAAGTTAATATAATACTTATAATCTATAAAGAAAAATATAATCTCTATTATACTATACTGCTAGTTATAAAGAGTTAACTATATAATAGGCAGTAGATTACTCTAATTATCCTGAGATTAGTAAGTAAATACCCTCAAAACTACTTAGATCTCTTAGTTATACTATTCTATAATTCCATCAGTCTGTAAATAGTAACTAATACTTAGTAGATATATAATACCTATTAACCTACAGAACTCCTTCCAGAAGTAACTCACTCAGTTAGACTCTCTATTACTCATAATAAAATATAGTATTCTATAGAATCTATAGTAATAACTGAGGAACTACTAAACATATATCTCTACCTCTATTATATCTATCTCTTCTAATATAGAAGCTTTACCTAGTTAATTAATAATAACCCAGAAGTAATAGCTACCTTATTCTTTTATAGGGAGTAAGTTAGTAATAAAGTCTATTAATAGATTAGAATGTAACCAGTTAGGCACTAGTAGGGATTTTAGGAATCCCTTCTTAGCCTGCCTCCAGATATAAATACCCCCACATATATTACAGTTATATATAAATCAGTAGATACTTTATAACTATCTAAGCTAGTAGAACTGTTAGCTTACAATCTCCAGTATACTATTATACCCTAAGTAGCTTATAGAGGAGAAGTTATATAACTTCTATACTAACCTAATCCTAAACTTATTAAGGAGGCTGTTACTCTCTTCACTATTTAGCATCCAAAGTCTTTCTCTGAAAGTAAACTATCCCAGCATATTAATAGTATACTTAGTAATCTAGATCTTAATATAGAAGTTAGGAGAGAAACTATACTCCCCCTACTATATTACTATAAAGATCTATTAGTATAAAGAATCTCTCTCAGTAATATAATTCTATATTTCTTATAAGTTTAGTTTTCCTTTAAAAACCTAAACACTAATAATATTTATATACCTTACTTAGAGCCTTATAAGGATAGTAGTATCCAGAATAATCTATATTACTTATCCCTATTACCTCTCATTATCCTACCCTTTAGGAGTATCCTATTCCCTCCAGGAGAGGGCATCAGGAATTACTACCTAGATACCCAGTTAGTACTTAAAGTAAAAGTTATACTAAGATAACTTCTCTACCTACTAACTCTACCTCTCTGTAAGCTATTATTTCTTTATAAAATACTTAAGATCCTTATAGTCAGTAAGAACCTTAAACCTCCTAATACTCCACAACTTCACCCTTTACACTTACAAATATTCTAGTACTATAAAGAGTTCCTTATTATAGATTAGGTAATTAAACTCCATAGGGGTCAGGCATTAAGAGTAGAAAGCTACTAAATACCTTACTCCAGCCTCATCAGCTTAAATTAACATACCTCCCAGAGTATACTCCAAATAGTCTGTCTCCACTATTATTAGAGCGTTAGGATCAAACATCCACAGAATTAGTTCCATAGTGAAAAGTTATTTCAGTATAAAGAAAACCTCCTACTACTCCAGTCTCCAGTTAAAAGAAACTAACTTCCAAGTTAGGCAGTTTAAAAACTCTATAATAATACTATACTAAAGTATAAAGACTTTATAGTAATTTACAAACCTAAAGAAACTACAGATATTTTTCAGTAAACTAGAGGGAAGCTAGTTAATAATAACTTCTAACTTCTTAGGATTATAAGAGAAGCTTTTTCTAGCTGTTATAATATACCTAATATACTTAATTATAGTAACTAAAAACTTATATTTCTTAAGATTTAACTTAAAATCTATATTAGTAAGGTAGCTAAATACTTAATAAACTTTCTCCTTATACTCCTTTCGTAAACTACTAGTATAAATAAGGATATTATCAATATATACTATAATAAAATTATCCAGAAACTATCACAAGCAGCTATTAATATACTATTAAAATATAGTAGGAGTATCAGTAAATCCAAAAGGGTATACTACCTATTCGAAGAAGCTATAATATATCTAAAAAACTATTTTCTCCTAATCTGCTTTATTAATTCTAATCTTATAGAATATAGTAATAATATTAAACTTAGTATACCAGTAGGCAGTAGTAACCCTCCAGAAGGTCTCTAATATTAGAGGGAGGAAATAATAATCTTTCTTTATAATAATATTAAAAGCTCTATAATCTACACAGAAGTATATTCCTTTATTTAGCTTTTTTACAAAGAGGACTAAAACACTAATAGAGAAATTACTTATCTTAATAAATTCCTTATTAAGTAAATCCTCTAGAGTCTTCTTAAATATTAGAAGCTTCTTTTATAATATACTATAGAGGAGTTTCTATAGGAAGTCTAATTCCTATTCCTTCTCATTAGAAATTAATAGGATATAGTAGTCTATCTCTAGTTAGCTGGAAGGTAGTTAGTATACTGAACCTAGATAGAAAAAATCCAGGAATTCCTTTAAGATATTTATAGAAATATAGTCCCTTAAGTTTACCTCCACCTTTAAAGCTAATATTTTCTTAATATCCACTAAACTAATAGATATAACTTAGTAGAAACTTAATATCTCACTAATATACTATATAGTATACTAATAGATAAATATAAATAAGTTAGTATTAAGTAGCTAAGCTAACTATATCTCCTTAAGCTATACTAACTTATCCTAATGTTCTAGGTATACTATTATACTACCCTTTCCATATATTATCTATTAGACCTTAGTATTATAAATAACGCAATTATCCTCTATCTACAGCCACTTAAGATATAAAAATAGCTACAGACCCTCTATAATATAAATATAGATCTTCTACATATAACTACTAACTTCTAAAGTCAGGATAGCTACCCCCTGAATATTATTAAGTAACAACTTAATAATATATCCTCTTATCTATCTCTTTAACTTATTAACTAGTAAGAAATAAAACTTCTTTATAAGGAAGATATTAATAATAATATAAATATTACAGTCTATATTAATAAATATATTAATAAAGTAACCTCTATTAATTCTAACCTGAATAGTAGCTAACTACTAATTACTTACCTATTCCTTTTTCTATTATTTCCCCTATCTTATTATTTTTACTTCAGTTAGCTCCAGAGCCTAACTTCACTCTAGAGTTACTCTTTTTCTAAATCTTTACTATTACTAAGTGGAATAATATTATCCCCCTGGTTATCCCCAGTGTGATCTGGAGCAGCTATAGCTTTCATAACCTTTATACCAGTCTTCTTATACTCTCAGGATCTACAGTTCCTACAGATATAGCTTTTCTTACTATATTTAAAATATTAATAAGTATTCTAGCAGTCTCTAGAGTATTCCTCAGAAGTAGAGGAGAAGTTACTAAAGCTCTGGCGTTATTATTATTTCTTAACTACCCCAGTCATTATAATATCACCCTCTATATTATAAGTAGCGAGTCTCTAGTGGGGTAGCTAGTAATATACTGACGCCCCCTTTATATATTTAAACTTCCAAACTATATCTTAAACTTTAGATAACTAAAATCTATACTCTATAGGAAAGTTAACTATAATAAGTAGCTCCTTAAAGTGGGGAAGTAAAATAACCTCCAGTAGGAAAATCTAGACTATATCCAGCTATATATACCTTCTAATATCAGTTAGAGTCTTTTTAAATTAAAGCAGAAAAATAATCAGGCATTCATTTTCCTTCTATCTGAAGCTCTATAGCTAGGTAACAGTATAAAGCTAACTATTAGAATTTAGATAAATTCTATTTAAATAACTTATAAAATCATTTAAATTATAGGAGTTCTCTAACCCTCCCACTATATAGAAAATTTTAACTACTTACTGAAAACTAAAGTCTAAATAGAAGTAAATTAAATACTAATATTCCTAATTACTATTAAAGAAATAATAGTTAATCTTAAATTTAATTTTTATCTATTAAGCTTATACTTAATATTCCTTCTACTTACCTAAAAACTTTAGAAGTAAGAGAAAAAGCTTCCTCTAGTAGTTAGCTACTAGTGGGGATATAATAATATTATTAACCCTAAAAACTATTATCCTAATAGATATTATTCTGAGGGTTACTAAAGCATCCTAATGTAAGCTAGAGGTATCTATTATAGTAGCTACCTAGGAGTCACTACCTACTATAGTATCTTATTTTACTAACTTATACGAAAGCTTATTAATCCTCTAGTAGAGAGAACTTAAAGTATACTATAACTACTACTAAAGCAGTTCACTCACAGGATTACTACCTATAGGAATATCCTAGGGGGCTCTAATACCCTCTATTATTCTTTATATTAGTTACCTATTATATAATGTTATATCCTAGAAGCTACACTTAACTAGATTATATACTTAACTAGTGGGAAGCTACACTCTACCCAGTATTATCTATATAATAAATAAAACTAAGTTCTAAATATATAAAAAACTGGATCTAGGCTTATTTAACTGGAAAGTGACGTAAAATACTATTTATTTAAAACTAAGAAGTAAAAGAGAAGCCTTCACGAATGCATAGAAAAGTCTGCATATATAATGCTATATAGGGCCCACTGAAGCCCCACCCGAGGGAGGAAGTTAGCTTCAGATACCTAGGCACAGCCCTAGCCAGACATCCAGGCATAGCCTATAATAATATTTAAGTTTTTCACTCTATATATAATTCTAACTATATAATATATTCAGTAATAGCATTTTGTAAGAATATAGCTAAAAGCCTAAGTAAGAAAAGGGAAAGCAGTAAAAGGTAGGTCTCCATAGGTTGTAAGATTTCAACTTAGTAGGCTAACTAGTAGTAGCTATAAGAGGGCTTTATTCTATAGAGGCTCTATAGCCTTAAGCCTCTATTAATTATATAATTCTAGCTATTCTAGCTCTCAATATAGGCTATAGGCTCTATATCCTTATAATTATCCCCCCCTTAAGAAACCTTAGCTTCCAAGGTCTGTAAATACTATATAGCCGCGTTCTTTAATATATAACTTTGCCGACCGCTTACTGTTAGCGCTAAGTTTAAATACAAAATAATAGTTAAAATAACAGTTTAAATAGCAGTTAAAATAATAAATCTAAGTAATTAAGAGAATAGATTAAAGTTATAGGTATACTAACCTGTAATATTCCCACGGATATATTAATCTGTAAGGCTAATAACCTCTCAGTGAGGCCTCCCTATAAGTATATTAACCTATAAGGCTTTAGTATATTAACTGGATATTCTAAAGTAATTACTAGAGTATCTAACCTCTTCGGTATATTAACTGGATATCTTTAGGTAAAGACCTTAGGTATCTAACCTCTTCTTATATACCGTAAGTTATTCTATAGTAAATTAGGTATATAAGGCTTCCTATAGTTAATTAAATTACTAAGATATTAGTATACGTTTGCTAGTTACTTAGCTTCTATAAGGAAACTGCTGCTACTATATATTACTTTAGAGTCTTTTAGCAGTAAGCTTTTAGCAGCCAGGTGGCTATAGTAAACCCTTATAAGGTAGCTAGGTTTGTAGCAGAATATATAGAACTTATTTTAGTAATAAGTGGCTATTAAATAGCCTAACTTACTATAAACCTTATATATCTTACCCTCTAGATATAGTCTCTTTAGCGTTAAGCTTTTAGTAATATTATAGTTAGTAGTTTTATTACTAATAGTAATCCTTCTGGTAATATTACTGGAGGCCTTCTTATAGGCTATAATATCTTCCAGAGATATTTAGCTACTAAAACTATAGCATTTAGTTACTAGTTATTAAACTTTTAATATTATAAATACCTTTATATTCTAATTTTAAGAAAGTAGAAGAAGGTAAATATATCAGCTTTTAAGATCTTAATAAAAATACCTAAAGTATAGTAAATTGCAAACTATTTAGTATAGAGTTTAAGTAGTAATTAGTCTATATACTAAAATATATAAAGTATACTACAAAGATATAACTTTATTAGGGTAGAATTAGTTCATAAGTAGTAAGTAAATACCGTAAAATTAGCCTATAAGGAATTTGGCAGAATATATTAGTAGTTATATTACTGGGTTTATAGGTTATATAATAGTTTAATTATAACCTACTAAGTTCTCTATATCTCCAAGGTTTCTAACTGTAAACTATAGCTATCTTAAATTACTATTAGATAATTCTTAATTTTATATAAAGTATTATTCTTATAAAAAAGGCTGTAGAGGTAGCTAGAAGATTTTAAGTCGCTTTAATATTTAAAGGCTACTAAGGAGGCTATTAATATCCTAGGGTTTACTAATAGTATACTATTAGATATTCAGTTTATTAAAGTCTCTATAAATAAAGATTATTATTCAAGAAGGTATATAAATACTATTATAGTTACTATTACTATATTACTTAAGTTACTAGCAGCTATATTACTTACGTTACTGGCGGCCGCTTACGTTAATATAGCTAGTGTAGAGGTTACTATATACTTACTGGAGGACGTATTTTCAGGAGGCGTATTTTCGGAAGGTACGTTTTTGGAAAGTATATTTTCAGAGGTTATATTTTCAGAGGCTGTAATTTGGAGCGTTATTGTTTTTAATATAGTTACCGAATAGTCGGTGGATATTTATTATAGTAAAGCTATTACTAAAACCTTAGTTTTACCTTCTTGTAAGGAAGAGGTAGAAGTTGAAAAATTATAAGAATATAGCTAAAAGCCTAAGTAAGGAAAGAGAAAGCAGCAAAAGGTAGATTTCCGTAGATTGTAAGATTTCAACTTAGTAAGCTAACTGGTAGTAAGTATAAGAGGATTTTATTCTATAGAGGCTTTATAGCTTTAGGCCTCTATTAAGTATATAATTCTAGCTATTCCGGCTTTCTATACAGGCTATATAGTCTATATCCTTATATATTTATACTAATACTAGCTTATAACTAGTTTAGATAGTAATAAAATTACCTATTATTATAGATAATTATATCTTTAGTTATAATAGTTAACCTTATAGTGGAGAAAGATCTTATAGTAATAATTTATCCAGCAAGAGCCTTAGTAAGATTAGGGTTTACAATATATAACTGAAAGTAACTACTAAGGTTATAGGGTTAAGACTTTATAAACCTCTTAAAGATGAAATAAAATAAAGGGCCGAAAGTTAAGTATTTAATAATTTATTAGTTTTTTATATTTCTATAACAAAATTAAAACCGTCTTGAAATTTATATAGCTACCTATAACTGAAAGAACATAAAATAGATAAAGAGATATTCAGCTATAATTACTATAACTAAAGCTATTAGTTTATTAAATTAGACTTTACTGAAATTATTCTAAACGCCGTAATTAATAGGTAGCCTGTAGATATTTAAAAGAAAATTATATAGCTATTCTATAATCTGCTATATTAAGCTAACTATTTTAGAAACTACCTGTTAATTAGATAATATCCTAATATTAATATACTGGAGTAATATTAGTTACAAAATACCTTATAGTATTATAGTAATATTATTATAAACGTTTTAAAGGCTATTTAGCCATATTAGAAGTATTCATATTTATACAAATACTATTTATACATTAGCTGCACTTACTTAATATATTAAGATAGTTTATTAATAATGGTAGGTTAAATTCCACTTTATCTACATAAAGTTTTTAAGTTAGCTTATATTAATAGTAGAGAATGTTTATATTAGTAGTGGAGAACCTTTATATTAGGGGCGTAAAGCTTTATCTGCAGAGTAAGAATATTAAGGTTATAGATATTAAGATTATAATAAATATTTAAATAAAGTAGCTATAGTTAGCAGTAATTAAACCTCTTAAGATGTTTAAATTATATATAAATAGCCTAAGAATATAAGAGCGTAAGGTTAATATAGAAGAAGTTATTAGTTATTTATTATTAAAAAGATTAATAAGGCGTAGGTATATTTGCTACTATAGCTGTAAGAAATTTAGCCTTAAATTAACTTAAGGTTAGCTGTAGTAGTTAGTGGGGATAGAAAGGCTAAAGTTGGATTTTAGGAAGTATTATATTAACTAATAGTTATAATAGAAAGTAAGCTATTAGCCTCTCCCAAGAATATATTATAAGATATTATATAATATATAATAATACTAAATAGTATATATCTATTAATTATTCTGAATAAAATAATAAAGATAGTATCTCTAAATTATATTATTACTAGTTTATTAAATAGAGATATAAGAATAATATAGGAAATAGCTGTAAAGGGCTGGACCTAAGCTTATTTAACCAGAAGGTAGCGTAAAATACTGTTTATTTAGAACTAAGGAGTAAAAGAGAAGCCTTTACAGATATATAGAAAAGTCTGTATATATAATACTATATAGAGCCTACTGAAGTCCCACCCAGACGAGGAGGTTAGCTTCAGATACCTAAATATAGCTTTACCTAGATATTTAGATATAGTCTATAATATTACCTTCCTCCTCTCTAGCTGCCGCCCAGCTGGAGGCTATAAGCTAGGTCTCTATTATTATCTATAATCAGCTTATATATCACCTTATACTACTCTAGGACTATTATATCTATAATAGTATTAATAAGTTTCTATATAGAGTTTATATATCCTTCCTATTTAATAAGAGCCTCTTATTAGTATTCTCTCTCTACCTCATATATCCTTATAGTAAGAATACTTTTAACTAGCTATTTAACCTCTCTATTATTATTTATTAGTAGTAGTAACTAGCTATTAACTATAACCTACCTAGGTAGTAGATTAGTAGTAGCTCTCTAGAGTAAATCTATATAAAACTGTAAGTAAATAGACTCTAAAGTATCTAACTTTATAATATACAGTAAAAAGATTTTTACTATTATATACTTATAATATAGCTAAACTAACTTTCAGCTTAACTTTAGTAATGTATAGTTAGATATATTTAACTATACTTTATTACTAACTTAATATTAATTTATAGGAGACTAGATCCTATTTATCTAAACTTCTAACTTCTACTGAATAGTAGCTATCTCTATATAGATATATATTATTACTAACTATATTCTCTCAATTAGTTAGTAAGTTATAACCTTACTACTACTAGGTAGTTTTATATACTCCTCAGTAATTAGGATAGAGTTAATATAATATCTATAATCTATAAAAAAAGATATAGTTTCTATTATACTATACTGCTAATTATAGAAAGCTAACTATATAATAGGTAGTAAGTTATCTTAATTATCCTGAGACTAGTAAGTAAATATCCTTAACACTACTTAGATTTCCTAATTATACTATTTTATAATTTTATTAGTCTGTAAATAGTAATTAGTATTTAATAGGTATATAATATTTATTAATTTATAGAATTCCTTCTAGAAGTAACTTATTTAGTTAGATTCTCTATTATTTATAATAGAATATAATATTCTATAGAACTTATAGTAGTAACTAAGAAACTACTAAATATATATCTTTATTTCTATTATATGTATCTCTTTTAATATAGGAATTTTACCTAATTAATTAATAATAACCTAGAGGTAATAGCTACTTTATCCTTTCGTAGGAAGTAAGTTAGTAATAAAATCTATTAATAGATTAGAATATAACTAGTTAGATATTAATAGGAATTTTAGAAATTCTTTTTTAATCTACCTCTAGAAATAAATACTTCTATATATATTATAGTTATATATGAATTCGTAGATACTTTATAATTATCTAGATTAGTAGAACTATTAGCTTATAATCTCTAGTATACTATTATACTCTAGGTAGCCTATAGGGGAGAAGTTATATAACTTCTATACTAATTTAATCCTAAACTTATTAAAAATATTATTACTCTCTTTACTACTTAGTATCTAAAATTTCTCTCTAAAGATAAGCTATCTTAGTATATTAATAATATACTTAATAATCTGGATCTTAATATAGAGATCAGAAGGGAAGTTATACTCTCCCTACTAGATTACTATAAAGATCTATTAGTATAAAAAGTCTCTCTTAGTAATATAATTCTATATTTCTTATAGATTTAGTCTTCCTTTAAAAACCTAAGTATCAATAATATTTATATATTCTACTTAGAATTCTATAGGGATAGTAGTATTTAGAATAATCTATATTATTTATCCCTATTACTTCTTATTATCCTACTTTTTAGGAGTATTTTATTCTCTCTAAGAGAGAATATTAGAAGTTACTATCTAGATACCTAGTTAATACTTAAAATAAAGATTATACTGAGATAACTTCTCTATTTACTAGCTCTACCTTTCTGTAAACTATTATTTCTTTCTAAAATACTTAAAGTCCTTATAGTTAGTAAGGATTTTAAACTTTCTAGTACTTTATAGCTCCACTCTCTATACTTATAAATATTCTAGTATTATAAGGAGTTCCTTATTATAGATTAAGTAATTAAACTCTATAGGGGTTAAATATTAAGAGTAGAAAGTTACTAAATACCTTACTCTAACCTTATTAGCTTAGGTTAATATATTTTTTAGGATATACTTTAAATAATCTATCTTTATTATTATTAAAATATTAGGGTTAAATATCTATAGGATTAGTTTTATAATAAAGAGTTATTTTAGTGTAAAGAAAGTTTCCTACTACTCTTGTTTCTAGTTAAAAGGAACTAACTTTTAAGTTAGATAGTTTAAAAACTCTATAATAATACTATACTGAAATATAAAGACTTTATAGTAATTTATAAACTTAAGGAAACTATAGATATTTTTTAGTAAACTGGAGGGAAACTAATTAGTAATAATTTCTAACTTCTTAAAATTATAAAAGAGATTCTTTCTAGCTATTATAATATATCTAATATACTTAATTATAATAACTAAAAACTTATATTTCTTAGGATCTAACTTAAAGTCTATATTAGTGAGGTAGCTAAGTATCTAGTGGACCTTCTCTTTATACTTTTTTTGTAAGCTATTAATATAAATAAGAATATTATTAATATATATTATAATAAAATTATCTAGAAACTATTATAAATAGCTATTAATATACTATTAAAATATAGTAGGAATATTAGTAAGTCTGAAGGAGTATACTATCTATTTAAAAAAGCTATAATATATCTAAAAAGCTATTTTCTCCTAATCTACTTTATTAATTCTAATCTTATAGAATATA
>MASP02000154.1:0-45145 GCA_001693025.2 Colletotrichum lindemuthianum | reverse complement strand
CAACAGCAACAGCAACAGCAACAGCAACAGCAACAGCAACAGCAACAGCAACAGCAACAGCAACAGCAACAGCAACAGCAACAGCAACAGCAACAGCAACAGCAACAGCAACAGCAACAGCAACAGCACTACGGTCGTTTAGCCGGATCCCACCCTGGAGTGTCATCCATGTCAAATTCCCACACCCAGGACATCAATCTTGATTCAACTGTCTCAGAGGACAATAGGAGAACGATGGCATACATTGCCGACTTGCTGAACGATAGTACGAGGGAAGCTGCCCTCCTGGAGCTGAGCAAGAAACGAGAGCAGGTTCCTGAACTCGCCTTGATTCTATGGCATTCCTTCGGTATGCTACCACCAGCCCAGAGGCCGACGCGTCCTGACTTGCGGTGTAGGTGTGATGACGTCGCTTTTACAGGAGATCATCTCCGTTTACACGCTGCTCAATCCCTCCCAGCTCACAGCCGCAGCCTCTAACAGAGTGTGCAATGCTCTGGCGCTCCTCCAGTGTGTAGCCTCTCACAATGACACACGCACGCTCTTCCTGAACGGTATGACGGACCGATGCTGCCTATCAAAAGGCCCGCTTTGACCTTCTCGTGCTGACAGGGAATTAGCCCACATCCCGCTGTTCCTGTACCCGTTTTTGAACACCACGTCAAAATCAAGACCTTTCGAGTATTTACGGCTTACGTCTCTTGGAGTAATTGGTGCCCTAGTCAAAAACGATTCATCTGAGGTCATCAACTTTCTACTGACGACAGAGATCATACCACTTTGTCTGCGCATCATGGAAACAGGATCCGAGCTCAGCAAGACCGTCGCCATTTTCATCGTGCAGAAAATTCTACTAGACGACAACGGGCTGAACTACATTTGCGCCACATACGAAAGGTTCTATGCAGTCGGAACCGTTCTAAGCAACATGGTGGCCCAGTTAGTCGAACAGCAAACCGCCCGCCTGCTCAAGCACGTAGTAAGGTGCTTCCTTCGGTATGTCGCCATTTCTTTTGAAACCCCGTAGCCCATGCTTATACTGCTGTTAGATTGAGCGACAATGCGCGAGCGCGAGAAGCTCTTCGGCAGTGTCTACCCGAGCCCCTCAGAGATGCGACTTTTTCGTCTGTCCTTCGCGATGACGCCGCCACGAAGAGATGCCTAGCACAGCTCCTGATCAATCTATCCGATAACGTCGTCGAGCCTAGCCAATCGGGACACCCTGGATTGTAAGCGAAGAGGAGGATCATGGCCATACTCGGGATCATGGGCTTACTCGGCGTCTCGGATAAATGATGACACAAAAATTTGGCGACTAGGCCTGGTCCAGCAGATTCAGTGGAAGATCCTCAGGTGTTACGAACACACCTTACCTGCTTCCCTTTCCCTTGTGATGGGGTTGCAAGGTTTGCTATTCCAAGGACGTGTCCTCGGACTGATGGGTTCCTTCCACTGTGGAAATACCAGCGGGGGGGAATGGGGCATAAGTAAGGGTTCTCGTTTTCAGCTGGCGATCGGGGGTTTTCTTTTTCACGATGCGGAATTGGAGCATGTCTTCAGGTGGCGTTACTTAGTTGCTGTCTGTCTCCTTGCGTTCATACTTTTGGTCTGATTTCGCGTCGTTTGTTGGCCGCGTTGGACCCTGTCACTAGTCTGTGCGGATCCGGAGAAAGATGTGCGCACGAACGTCGTTTAGCCCACGTAATGACGGTCGTATGTGCATGACGTCTAACGCGCAGTACTGCAGTTGAAAATCCACGTTCAGCAGCGATGTACCTGTCTTGTCCGCGATGGCCGCGTCCGTGAACGCTGCTCCAGGTCTTTGGTTCTTTGCGGCGCGACACCCGCGGGGGAAGGGGCTATTACGAGGATTGACACTGCGCGCAGCCGTAATGTGCGATCTGTGGTCTCTCGTGTAACAGAGGCTACAAACAGGAATCAGGAATACGAAGTAGTAGGGTATACAACAGGCATTTTATATTTAATACTATACATAGGAGGTAAGCTTCCTACCTACCCGGGCGGGGGGGGGGCTGTTTCAACAGTAGCTGGATTGGCTGTCACTGGTAAAAGACTATCTTGCTCATGTTACATGCTGTTTGGATCATGAACAGCAAGAAACCCTTCCACTCTCCTGCATTTTAACTATAGTACTGCTCTTACTATCTCTGGTTGACTGTTTATATTATTAATGTTCAGTTATACATACTGTTCACAGCTAATATAATTGAAATAGAAGGAGTATTATGATTAAATTAGTCACTATTACTGTAAAAGGAGTATTTTGATCATATTCAAGAAGGAGCCTGTTCAACGGGTCAGGGCCGTACTTGCCGTTCAGGTTGCTAACATACTGTACAGGCACTGTTGAAACCCCCCGCCCGCGTAGGTACTTATATATTTATATAGTATAACCTGGGTAGAAATATTCTATACCCTTATAGCTATTTATTCTATATTTATTTCTAGGGTTTAAGCTATTATATCTATTTCGCTATAGTTTTATAGTAGTTTCCTGGAACTTTCTGAAACTAAATTTCCTGGGGAAATCCCTGGGAAATTTCTGGTATCCCTCCGTAATACCTATTCTCACTAAAGTAGTATTTACTTTATTTCAGTATTATTTTAAAGCCTTTTATTAATTTTATAGTATTTAATTTCTATAAAACCTCTAATATATTTAAATAACAGCCTTATTAGTAGTTTCGTAAGGTTATTAGCAATATAATTAGTAGTCTCTATATACTTAACGACCACTTTATTTTAGCTTACTACTTTTCTTACAAAATAAATATAAACTTTAATATATTTAGCTTAATTATTTAAGTTTTCTTTTTTCATAAGAATAATTAATTTAATATTATTTGCCTATATTAGTGTAAGCTTAGTAATTATCTCTTTTAGTTTACTAAGTAAGTTTTAGATTTATATAGCCTCTAAGGTTATATTAGATTCTATATATTATTTAGCTTCTATAGATAGTTTTGCTATACCTATTTAGTAATAAAATCTCCATAAAATTAATCTTTCAGCTATAAAAGTGTTTATTTAGTTATTAATTGTAATATAATCTTAAAATTAATATAGTTACTATTGATATAACTATAAAATTCCAGATTATTATCTTTATTCTCTTTTATAATATAATTAATATAATATTTACTTTATATTTTAGTATACTGAAGAAAATATAATATTTTCTTTTTATGGAATTCTCCAGAATAATATAAGAATCTTACCTAAAGTTTATAACTAAATAATAAATTTAGTTATATTATTTAAGTAGCAAACTGAAGCTTTCTAAATATTTAGTACTACTACTATTATAATACCTTATTAATTAAACCTTCTTCTAAAATAGTAAAGTTTCAGATTCTAAATTATACTAAAATAGTAATTAGATAAAGAAACTTTCTAAAGTCCTTGGATATCTCCTTTAGGTAACCTTTCTGTCAGATTATTATCTTATTTTTATTAACACTTAGGTAAATATCTAAAAAAAGATCCAGTATATTTAAGTTATTAATTTTAATATTCTATTTAGTTTATAAAAAACACTATAGTAAAATTATTATTTAGTTTAATAATCAGTATATTATTAATATAGATAGCAATTATAATCTTTAGTTTAATATTCTCATAAATAGTATTATCTAATAGTAAGGCCTTAAAGTTTACTTATATCAGAATCTTCTTAAGTTTCTACTGCTGTTATTGACTATTCTACCTGAAACTATATAATATTTATAATAAATAGATAATTTAAGCTAGATTTATTATATATTTTATAGTTTTAATATAATGAAAATACCTTAAATTTTTAAAATAAATATTAAGAAGTAGAAATACTTATATATAAATATCCTCTTTAAGGTTACTATCAAGGAATATTTTAATAAAGTTCCACTATCTAATTGTATATTCTTTTTATTATATATAGGTAATTAGAATTCTCTATAACGCTACTTAAGATAATAATAATATATATATATCTATAATTCTTTCTGTAAACATAGAGGAATTCTTATATGTTAACTTAAGTGTTTTTTAAATAACTTATAGTATATCTTCTTATACTTAAGTATCTATTTTGCTGTTAGTTTTATATTCTAGGAAATTTCTAAGGCTAGTATAAACTATAAGTTTTCCTTCTTAAGTAGTATTATTATCTTATTAAATAAGCTTTCTTCTAAAGAAGCTAGTTATTTGCAGATTTATTATATATTTTAGCTATTATAACTAGGTTAGTATATAGTAAGATTTCCTCCTGAAAGGGTATATTATTCTATATAGTTATATATAAAAACAATTTCTTCTTAATAGTAATATTATCTCCTAATATTTCCTTAGGTATTTCTAGTTATAAATAGAGGGTTCTTAGAGTAGATAAAATAGTTTTAATATATCTTTATAATTCTAGTTTTGAACTAGATAGTAAAATCTGTAACTTGCTAACCTTATTATTTATTAATTTATAAAATATAATAATAGAGTAAATAAGGTCTTATTCTATAGTTTAAGCTATATTTTATAGGCGTTTGTAAGTTTATATTTAATTGGAGTATTCTTCTTCACTTAAGGTTTTATTTTCTTAGATTTTGTCTAAATTTCTAAATTAATAATAGTAAAATAGATATTTCTAATAAACTGGAGTTAGCTTATTTTTGAAATTAAATCTTTTTCTGGTTTCAGATTCTTAGTTAATATTTAGATAGAAATCTTATTTAATATTACTGCTATATATAATTAGTTTATAAGATATATAGTAGTTATTACTAATTATATTTATAGATATTCTGGAATATTTATATTAACTGCTAGTATTCTTGCTTTATTTGGACTTCTTTAGATTACTTACTCTAGTGTTCTATTCTATTTATAAATATATAGTAATAAAGTTTTAACTTTAATGCTATTATCTCTTAATATTATTACCAGAAAGGTAGCTATAAATTCTTTAGTGCTATTAGTATAAATTAATTATATAGGGAATCTAAAGTAGTCTTTTTATCTAATAATAAAGATTTATATTTAATAAGCTAACGTTTTCTTTATATTAATAAGTATTAACAACTTAACTTTTAACTTATTATCTATTATTAGTAGAAAGTAGTTTTTACTATTCTACTAGTTTTACGTTTCTAATATTAATATATATAATATAGCTAGCCGTTATAACTTTTTGGGGATATTTATAAAGAATAATATAAACATTTTAATAAATTGCAGATTTTATATAATATGAAAATAATATCTTCTAGTTATAATAAATACTCTTATATAAGTTAGATTACTTACTTTATCTTTTAGTATTTAAAATAACCTAATTGTTAATATTATAATTCCAAAATTATCTTCTATTAAGTTAAAATTAATATTATTAAAGTGGCGGCAATTTACTAACTTTATATAGTAAAATTAAATTTCTACTTTAGTATATTCAGATTAGTAAAAATTACTTTATGTAAATCTATAATATTATTTCCTTAGAGATATCCTCCTCTAAGGTAAAATTATTTACCACTGAATATATTTTTAGGAAATCATTCTATCTATAAAATATCCTCAAGTTAAATTCTTAATGTATTATTAAATATTTATATAAATATTTTAATATACTTAAGCTAAATACTTTAACATTAGTAATAATAAATCAAACTATTATTATTAGGATATAGTTATTATATAATAATAAGTTATCAATAATATAGATATTAGCTTCAGAATTTCACAGCTAACTCTTATTTAAGAATCTTACTATTTTTATAATATCTTTCTGGTGGAACTAGTATCTAACCTTTTTATTAAAATCTTTCTGGAAAGTATAGAAATCCTAAAAGTTAATATAAGCTAAATAAAATTATAACTTCTTTTTAACTACCTCAGTTGGAAATTACTTTATCTCTAAAGTCTCTTCTAGTACCTTTATCTTAGTAATTTCCTTCTTTTTAAAGTAATAATTTTAAGTGAAATATTTAGCTTTTTGATAGTTATAATAGATAAATTTACTTTTCTTAGTAATTATAATTTAAACTTTATTTTTACTCATCCAAAGTATAGTAAATTAGATTTTAAGTAAGTTCTTACTATAAAGATAGAGCTTATTTATAAAGTCCAACTATAATACTTCCAGACTTACTATATATTTATATTAACTATCTAATCCTATTCTGGCAGCGTAATTTTAATATTAAAAATTTATTTTATATAAAAATAAGTAAATAATATCTTTATTTATGATTACTTCTCTACTATTTTAGGGGTAATAAGTAAGTTTATTCAATTTTGTAATATAACGTATAAAGTTAAATTCTTTAAGTATTAGTAAGTAAATTAATTTCTAACTTAACCTCTTAGGAGAATTTATACTTCTATATACATTTATAAGAGAAGCTCCTAATTTTTCTCTTACTAATATAAATAATTAATATTATTAATATAACAAAAACTTTATTCTTTAGTTAGTTATCTATATATAGATTATTAGTTTTACTAATCTAGCCTCCTATTATGAAATTATAAACTTTCAGTTTAAAAGTTACTTAAATAAATTATATAAGCTATTTTAAACTACTTTAAAGAAAATAATTCTTAAGTATTTTTAATTGCAAATTCTTAAATTAATTCTTAGGAATTTCCTTATCTTTATAATTATATATATTATTCTTAATAATTATTAGGATTTTCTTTATTATAATATCTAATTAACTTAATAAATATAGGAATATTATAATTAATAATAAATCCAAAATAAGTTATACTAATTAATAAAATTATTTCTATCTGGGATATTTATAGTAGAATTCCATCTAACTTCAGTATAATATTATTTTTATCTGCCAGCATTTTAAACCCAGTTCAATATTACTTATATAAAGTAACCAAATATTATCTTATAATTTAATAACTACTTTAAATACTTAGAGTTTCTTAATTAGCTTATTTATTATAAGCTTACTATTATTATTATTCAATTACCTCTTAATTAAATAAATATCTTCTAAAAGTATATTCGTAGTAGTTAATTAATATTCTATAAGTATTTTATAGATAATTTACTATAATATTAATTATAGTAAATTATTATTACTATTTTAAATAGCTAGTAATACTACTATATAATAAAGGCTATAAATAGAAATTAGAGATATAAAAGAATAAAATATATAATAAGTATATTATATTTAATACTATTTATAAAAAGTAAGCTTCCTACTTATATATTTATATAGTATAATCTAGATGGAAATATTCTGTATTCTGATAGCTATTTATTCTATATTTATTACTAAGGTTTAAGCTATTTTATCCATTTTCCTATAGTTTTATAGTAGTTTCCTGGAACTTTCTAGAACCAGATTTCCTGGGGAAATCCCCGGGAAATCCCTGGTATCCCTTCGTAATATCTTGTCCAGGGATGCTGACGACCGATAATGCTCCACTATACGAAACAGCTTAGACTTAATGGATGCTAGCGACCAACCAATACGACGAAGGGCGTAATTGGAGAGACTTTGATGAAACTCGACGCAATCACTTAACGTCGAAGACAGCGAGCCTCGAGAGAACCAATCACGAAAATTCGACTTCGTTATCAGGATGCCGACCAAAACATCCAGCAATTATTCAAGTAGCTGGTTCGCTACTACAGTGGGGGAACATTAAAAACAGTCGACGATAAAATTCTCACCAAAAGTCCACTAGTCTCAATCCTTTTAAATAGACATATCTACATAACTACAGCATATATAACTATAGGATTTAAAGAATAATTAGAGAAGTAACTATTATATATATATAAGTTTAGTAGAAATGAAACTATAGGTAATAATACTAGGAAATCGTAAAGTGAACCTAAGAATCTAAAACTTAGATTTTATCTGTTGAATACCTTGTAATATATCCTGAAGCAGAAGTTTGAAAAATAATATTCTATTACAGACCTAAGCCTTAAGGCTTATATAGGATACTTCTATATAGACTTTATATAACTGCTACCTCTATAGTATAGTAAAGAGGTTTTACTATAAATATAAACTCTTTAAGTTTATTATAATACTATTTAAATACTATTAGTTTACTTTTTATAACTAGCTTCTAATATTAATAAACTTTCTACTTAAATATAATCTAATAGTAAATGGTAATTTAAATCAATAATATAGAAAATAATTAATATAACACAAAATACTAATATTATAAATTGATTGACAGATATTCTAATAAACTAATAGTAAGTAATTCAGATTATAGATAAAAACTAGACTTTCCAAGAAGCTTTTATATATCTTTGATAGAATTATAAAGTAGTTTTATAAATTGTATAAGCTTTCTATATAAAAAGAAAGTTTCTTCTGATTAATACTCTCTTTAATAATAATATTCTTTACTTTTTAGTATAAAAATAACTATATAATATAGACTTGAAATTATTATTAGAGAACTGAAGGATCTTTAGTAGTTTCTATAAATTAGCTTCCTACTAAACGTTTGGATATAGATTAGTAATTTCTATATAATCTACAAACCTCTATATAACTAAAATATTAATATATTTCTCTAATATCCTACTGAATAATCTAAAAGCTTCTATAATAATATATTAGTTTTTCAAAAGCTATAATATTATTAGTCAGAATCCAAGTAGATATTTATAAAGGTTTTACTAAATTTGAATTAGCTATAAGTTCGATAGGGGAGTATATTTAGGTGGAATAAATTTAACTAAACTACCTATAGCTAACTTTCTTCTACTAAATCTAAGTAACTACTATTAGTAATATTATTAGTTAAATAAATTACTATATTATAGTTTAATATAACTATATAATTATTATACATCATAAGATTCTTAATAGAAAGTTATAAAGCTATAACTAACTTTATTTCTACCTATAAATAGAATTTTCAATTAACTAAAATAGAAGTATATATATAACTAGTATGAATATAGCTTATATTACTTTAATATTAATATAATACTACTATAATATTAGCTACTCTTACGAGGAGAAAATAAGTAGCTAAAGCTTTTATTAGGTTAACTAGGCACCAATATAGTAAAAGCTGTAGTGGTGGGTAACTTACTAGTTACCCTACGTATTTAGACTAATTAGATTACAGAGATCATTCTATAGATTTAATTCTAATAGTTTATAGCGTATATATGCATACTTTAATATAAACTAAGTATTATAAAATAGAAGCTACTATTTATAAACTAGTTATATAAATCAATTAGTTATAATATTTACTAGTTATAAACTAATACTAATTAGTAGTTTCACCACTATTAGTATCTGTTACTACTATTTCCCTATATTGTAGTAGAATATAGACTAAAAAGATAAGTTTATAATATTTTTTAATAATTCCCCAGAAACTCTATAAGTAGAAATAGGTAACTTAAGGCTATTATAATTATATACTATTCTAAGAATATTAATACTATACTAATAATAGAAATGGAAGTAAAGATAGCTTTATAATAATCTATATACTTAATATTATTTATATCTTTTATATAATAAACTTAGTGACTTAAACTAATATTAAATTAAGGAAGTAAAGTATTATAATAGAATAATAAGATTAATATAGATAAATAGAAGAAATATATAATAAAAACTATTATTTCTTATTACTATTCTCGAATATCCTATATATTGTAAGAGTGTGGCTAAAAGCCTAGGTGAGGGAAGGGAAAGCAGTAAAAGGTAGGTCTCTATAGGTTATAAGATTTCAACTTAGTGTAGCTAACTAGTAGTAGCTATAAGAAAGCTTTTATCCTATAGGAAGCCTGGTGGCCTCAGGCCTTATAGGTTATATGATCCTAGTTATTCCGGCTCTCTATACAGACTATAGAGTATATATCTTTATAATTATCCCCCCCTTTAAAAGCTTTAGGCTCTAAAGTCTGTAAACGCTATATAGCTGCTCTTAATATATAACTTTACCGACTGTTTAGCAGTAGCTTAGAGTGTGAAGATAAAATAATAGATAAATAATAGTTAAAATAATAGTTAAAATAATAGTTTAAAATAACAGTTTAAATTAGCAGTTAAAATAAGAGATTTTAAGTAATTATAAGAAGAGATTAAAGCTATAAATATATTAACCTATACTATTCCTATAAATATATTAACCTGGAAGGTTAATAACTTCTCAGTGAGGCCTCCCTATAAGTATATTAGCCTATAAGGCTTCAGTATATTAACTAGATATCTTAAGGTAATTACTAGAGTATCTAACTCCTTTAGTATATTAACTAGATATTTTTAGGTAAATATTAGAATATCTAACCCCTTCTCCTTAAAGTATCCTACAGCAGATTAGGTATATAAAGCTTCTTATAGCTAATTAAGCTACTAAAGTATAGATAGATATTTACTAGTTACTTTACTTCCAGAAAGAAGCTACTATTATTATACTCTAGTAATCTTCCAGCTTTAAGCTTAATATAGCCTTAAGGCTCTTTTAGTAGTAAGTTTTTAGCCGTTAGGTAGTTATAGTAAATCTTTATAGGGTAGCTAGGTTTCTAGTAGTATATTTAGAACTTATTTCAGTAATAAGTAACTATTAAATAGTCTAACTTACTATAGACTTTATATATTTAAACCTTAAAGTAGAGCTTCTTAGCTAGAGTTAACTTATTAACTATTTTATAGTATATATATACTAAGTTAGTAGTGGCGTTATAGTTAGTAGCTTTTCTGATAATACTACTTAAGGTATCCTCATGAAGCTATAATATCTCCTGGAGGTATTTAGCTACTAAAGCTACAGCTCTCAGTAGCTAATTATCAAACTTCTAATATTATAAGTATCTTTATATTCTAGCTTTAAGGTAGTAGAAGAAGGTAAATATATAAAGTTAAGATATTTCTAATTTAATAGTTTTTAGGGATTTATAGATTACTAACTATTTAGTATAAAACTTTAGTGGGAATATCTAGTTATTATACAGAAATATATAAAGTATACTATAGAGATATAGTTTTTATAGGGTAGAGTTAGTTAATAAGTAGTAAGTGAATACTG
Organism: Colletotrichum lindemuthianum; assembly: GCA_001693025.2. Taxonomy (NCBI): domain Eukaryota; kingdom Fungi; phylum Ascomycota; class Sordariomycetes; order Glomerellales; family Glomerellaceae; genus Colletotrichum; species Colletotrichum lindemuthianum. The sequence goes on along the minus strand of MASP02000154.1, from coordinate 34,105 downwards.
TAAAATTAGCTTATAAAGAGTCTAGTAAGGTATAATAGTAATTACACTACTAAGTCTGTAGGCTATATAATAGTTTAATTATAACCTACTAAATATTCTATATCTCTAAGGCTCCTAACTATAGAGTATAGCTATCTTAGATTACTATTAGCTAATTCTCAATTTTATATAGAGTAACTTCTTTATAAAGAAAGCTATAGAGGTAGCTAGAAGATCTTAAGTAATCTTAATATTTAGAAGTTACAGATAGGGCTGGTAATAATAATACTAAACTTACTATAAGTATACTACTAGAGAAGTATTCTATTATAACCTCTATAAAGGAGGATTATTATTTAAGAAGGTATATTAGTATTATTATAGTTACTATTACTATACTAGTAGCTATATTACTTAAGTTACTTATTTTAGCTACTTACGTTAATATAGTTAGTATAGAAGTTACTATATACTTACTAGTTAAGAGCATATTTTCAGAAAGTATATTTTCAGAGGTTATATTTTTAGATATTAAATTTTCAGATACTATAAGTATCTAGACTACTAGTATAGTTATTCTTAATATAGTTACTAATTAATTAGCAGGTATTTATTATAAAGCTATTACTAAAACTCCGGTCTTACCTCCTTAGAGAAGTAGAAGTTGAAAAATTGTAAGAGTGTAGCTAAAAGTTTAGGTAAGGGAAGGGAAAGTAGTAAAAGGTAGGTCTCTGTAGGTTGTAAGATTTTAACTTAGTGTAGCTAACTAGTAGTAGCTATAAGAGGGCTTTTATCCTATAGGAGGCCTAGTAGCCTCAGACCCTATAGGTTACATAATCCTAGCTATCCCAGCTCTCTATATAAGCTATAAGGTATATATCTTTATATATATATTAAGCTGATAAAAAGATAAGAACCCACCTTAATAACTATAATATAAAATACTAACTTTTTCTTTATAATATTATAAGAGAGAATCAGAAGATTATAATTAATATATTTATACCTACTTATATCACTTACGGAAGAAGCTAATAGCTTACTTTCTATTACAACTATTAGTGGATATATTACCACCTGAGGTATAGCTTTAATCCTCCCACCCTCTCACTAACTACTATAGCTAGCTTTAAGTTAATTTAAACCTAAACTCTTAACAGCTATAGCAGCTAGTATATCCACTTTATATTAATCTTTTCGCAAATAATAAATAACTAATTACTTCTTCTATACTAACCTTATATACTTATATCCTTATATTTCTAACATAAACGTTTTCTGCTTTTAATATAAAAGGTTTCTATTATTAATATAAGCTAACTTATAAATTCTATATAAGTATAGTAAATCTTAATTTACTTTTATTAATAACTATTCTTAATATATTAAATATAACTAATATATAAACAATGTTTAATATTAATATAGATATTTTTAATATAGCTATTTAGTATCTAGAACTACAGTAATTATAATACTATAATACTTTAAGATTTCTGGTAACTTATATAGTATATTAATATTAGAATACTATCTAATTAATAACTAATCTCCGAAATTAGTAGCTTAATATAGTAGATTATTAAATAATTAGATAGTTTTTTTACTAAAAATCTAGAGTTTATTCATTTATATTAGTATTTATAATATTACTTAGACTTTTTAGAAAATATTAATATTTCTAGTTATAGAGATTATAATAGAATATTTGGAATTTACTATAGTATTTCCCTAGTTGCAGATAGTCATATAAATTTAACGTAAATTCCAGTTTTATTATAAAGGTATAGATATATAAAAATAATAGATTATAGAATATTTAGCTTTTATAAGCTTTTTATTTTATTTCATTTCTAAGAGATTTATAAACGTTCTTAACCTTATAACCTTAGTGGTTACCTTTAGCTATATATATTAAGCTTTAGTCTTACTAAGGCTTTTACTATATAGATCATTACTATAAGGTTTTCTTCCACTATAGAGCTAATTATTACAACCGGAAGTATAATTATCTATAAAAATAGGTAATTCTATTACCATTTAAACTAGTTATAAGCCAGTATTAGCATAAATACTATTGCTGGGTATGTAATATAGTTAGATCTATTTATAAAGTAAAGAGCTTAGATACCACTATAGATATAAAGCAAAAGTAACTAAATACAACTTAGCTGAGAATTAGAATTAAACAAATACAGAAACAAAAATAAAGAAAAGAGGTATTTATTTTATATAACATAAAAGCCCAACAAATAGATATAACAAGCGTAAAAGAACTAGGAATGTAAGAAGTAATACAGAAATATACCGAATTTTAAAACTAGGTAATTATATCTATATATAACTCTTTCTACTTAATATTCTACATATAACTATAATAAAGAAGTATCCCTATTAGAATATACCAGGAAATAGTAAGTTTATAATATTATAACTTATACTAAGACTAAAGGTAGTATAAAACCACTATTTCCTATTTCTACTTAGAAGTATTTCCTAAATATGGACAAAGTATTAGTGAAATATAAACAATAACGTATTTATTGATAATAATATAGTAAATATAAGAAACTAAGAATATCAATATCCATTGTAATACTATATACCTACTTAAATAACTTTAATTAGGAGAATTCTTTTAATAATATTATACTCTAAAACATCAAGGGAAAGACGTTTTTATACTAATACCCCAACTAAAGAAATAGAAAAGAGAAGAATAATAATAAGAAATAATGTAAAAGATAGATTATTTATGGTATCCAGACAGAATAAGATAATATATTTAACTAACTACCTACTATAATCTATGTTTAAAGTTACTTTCTATAAATAACTAAGATAAAATAATAATTACTATATAAGCTAATATATCGATAACACTTATAATACCCTCTATTTATCTTCTATTATTTCTATCTACTATCAGTAGTATATTTATATATCTATATAACTGGACTAAGTTTATATTAATTTAATAATAATATTAACTTACTATAATCTATTTATATCTTATAAGTAAGCTTCTATACGACTACTACTATAGTATACTAATCTAAGTACTTATATTAGTAATAAGGAATATTAGTATATAGAATTAGTAGAAACCTTAAATTTAAAGATAATCATAAAAGCTTACTGAAAGGAGATTTCTACTTGATAGTTATACTTTATCTAAGAAATATATATATCCCTAAAGCTGCAGCGTCTAGAGAAATACCTATAATTAAGATATAGTAAAGCTATAATAATTATAGATATTCTTCCAACCTATTACTGTAAACTATATTGTCTTTTCTAGATTCTATTAAGGGCTTTTATAAACATAAACCTAATAGTAATATTACTATAATTAGTACTAATAAATATAAGAAGATATTCTGCTATATAAGTATTAGAATACCAGTAAGAATATACTAAAAGGTTATATCTTAATATTAGGATAAGGATATTAAACCCTAAAGTATTATTCATATTATCTAGCTTAATAGTATATTTATCTATTATTATATTTTTATATAGAAAGAAAACTATATATATTCTCAAGAGATATGGAAAGTCTACTATAATAGCTTTAAGAGATAGAATCTAAGTTACTTTAGTATAGCAGAGAGAGAAATAATATAGGTTTTAAAGACCTACCCTATAGGGAGAAATATATTTCTTTCTATATATAAGAGGGTAATAAAAAGATAACTTAAAAGTCTTCTTAATAAACAGATACTAGTAAATTAAATAAAGGAAGATATTAAACTTAACTAATAATAATACCTAATATTTGAATAAGAGATTATATATAACTTCAACTATTTTCATAATCTCTTACGAATGAAAGAATTTATTTCTATTTGATAATAATCTTCTATATTTAGAAGCTTCAGAGTGAAGATTATTCTTCTAGAATTAATGTTATTAATATTAATAATACGAATAATATTAACACTAAATCTATAATTTATAAAGCTAGATATATATAAAGATATTAACTTACTAAAAGTAATTAATCAAGAAGCAATACTAATAAGAAGGAGAAACATCTAGAATTAACTAGATTTCTAAGATTCTAAATATACCTTAGAGGAATATATTAGTTAATATTATTATATTTATTCTCTTGAGCTAATTAAATAAGAAAGTCAAATTATTATTCAGTAAAGTATATTTAACTGATGATACCTATACTGGAGAAGAATATAATATCTGTATGAATAAGATATAGATATTTATTACTAAATATATTAACTGTGATATTAGTTACTATATACTAGGCGAGATATTTAATAACATATTAGTAGGATAAGTATAGTTATACTATGAAATATTAGACTTACCAATAAAAAATAACTTCTTCATTACTTAAATAGCTATAATAATTAGAGATACGTTCAAAGTCCCCACAGTTTACTTTGACTACTATAGGAAGTAGAAGAATATAAACCTCCAGATATTTACTAAAGATTATAGATATATCAATATAGTTGAGATATTTAAAATAATAATAATATAAATTAAGCTTCTTGAATATGTATATCTAACTCTATAATATCTATAGAAGGAAATTAATAAAGAAATATACATATCTATCTGGTAAGTATATAATACTATTGATATCTTTTAAAATATTATTAATAAAGTATAACTCACTATTGATAAACTATATAATTAAACAATAAAGATACTTAGGAGCTAGAAAGAATAGTGAAAATAAAGAAGTAACTATATTATAGATTAAAATTGATTTCTTATAAATTATATATATAATAACTTAAAATAGAACTAATAGTTTAGTTAGTCTTAGCTATATTAACCTCTATACTGATAGAATAGTAACACTATATTAAAACTACTCTATAAAAAGATATCATATAGAGATATATATATTAAATACTGAATATACTTAAAAGTAGTAATAAAGTACTAATTAATAAATGACACCCTAGAGAAATATAAAATAGTAGTATTATGGTTGAAGAAGGTATTTATTATTAATGTAACATTAGTAGAGAAAATTATAATATACTTTAATAATAGAACCTTAATAGAAGAAGTAATAAAGATACTATATAGTAATATAAGTGAAATATCAGAGAATAACTTTATAGTAATCTACTTTACTACTATAGATAGCAGAGCATTACAATAATACAAATACATCTAATACAGGTGCAAATATATATATTTGTAATATATTATATATAATAGCTGATATATATACTTATGCTTGTAAAGTTTTAACACCTAATATATTATAACTACAAATATATGTATTTGTATTTATATTATTTGTAATATAATATCTAATATATTTAAACTTTCGTATATAAGTCTATAGTATTAAAATGTTAAAGTAACAGTATATATAGATATATATATATATATATATTAAAGTTATTTAATAAACGCTAAAAAGAGTAATTAAATAAACAGACGTTTTTCTTTATATATTCTAAAGTTTACTACAATATAATATATTACAAATGATACAAATATAATTATATATATTTGTAATATAATATAAATATAAACTCTTTCAGTTTATTACACTATAAACATAAATATATAAAATAAATAAAACCTCTAATATATTATAAATATAGGTAATATACTTATATTTATAATATATAATATATAATATATTATATATTAGGAATATATTATATATTATCTCTTAATACTCTGATAGATAGTAGAAAGAAGATTATTAACGTTATAAAATATATAGAAATCTTCCAGAATTATACTTTTTATAATTTTATAATATCTATTAAACTAGAGATCTTTCTAACTTTATAATATTTAGAAGTTAAGTTTAAGAATATCCTTTAAGATATAGAAATTAGTAACCTATTTACTTAAAATATATTATAATTAAGAGTTTTCTAGAAGATTCTATCTAATATCTCTCTAGATAAAAGTACCTTAATAAAACTATTAAATTTAAAAATATATAAAACTTTATAAACTATAATATAGCTAGAATATTTTTATTCTTCAGAGATACTAATTTTAATATTATACCTAAAGTTACTTTATTCTAACTGAATCTCTCTAATATAAACTATCTTTAAATTTACCTTAATCATCTTAATAATAAAATTAAATAAGAGGAAGTATTATTATCTATAAAGAATATAATAGATACTTATAATTTTCTAATATAGATAAATTCCTATAATAAAGCTATTAACTTCCTTATAGAGATAGAAATATAGTAATTTTATAAAACCTTTAGCTACTTTATTAATTAATATATTTCATAAATTAGGTAGAAATATAATAGTAAGTAGAATTAAGATAATTATAAAAAACTACTACTAATATTAAACAAATAGTAAAATACTATATTAATTTAAATTTAACCTTAAAGATAACTATAAATCTAATATAGAGATAATATAATAAAATTTGGGGCTATGTTTCCAGACTATATACTACGCACAAAAAAGCTACGTTTTAAGGGTTTAAAAATTCCTTAAGCCACGCATTTTAGCTATAATAATGTAAGCTATTTTACTTCCTTATAAACCCTCTATATAATATAAAAAAGCCTCTACTAGGCTTCTAACTATATTCTTATAGTTATAAGCCTAATTTAGCCTAACGTTTAGTATTCTCAGATATCTTTACTCTCTTTTATCGTTAATTTATATGCAGCCCGTACTCATAAGAATTCTCTTTTGAGATGTCCCATATTATTTAATTTCTTTTGGTATATATATAATACCACCTATCTTAAGGCGCCCCTATATATCTCTTTCGACATTATAGTATTAACCTGTCGCGGATACCTAATTGGCGCCCTTACTTTACTATACTATTTCAACTAGCTACCTTTCCCTCTTTTAACTTCACTCTACTTTTTACCTCTCTACCTCTCTAAGAATAATTATATTTAAATTAGCTGATTTTAAAAAGGTACTTCTTTAAAAATAATAATTAACTTAGTCCATAGTAGTTACTGTTAGTTTATCTATTAGGATTATTATATACTATATATAGCCCTCACTATATGAATATAAATTAATCTCTTAGGTAAATTATTATTATTATTCCTAAGTTATATTATATAGTGTGGAAGCTATATATATATAGTAATAAGGCTATAGCTATATACTTACGTAATCTATATAGCTATATAGACTGCCTATTTACCTAATATAGCTATAATATAGTAAGCTATAAGGTAATCTAGTGGCTATAATAATTTAACTTAATAGTTAAACTAATACTGGCATCTTTTATTTATACTATAAAAACATTATCTAAATATAAAAAAAGCCTAAGTAGCTAACTACCAAAAACTATTTTTTTAATATCCCTCTTTTACCACTAAATCAATTATTCTTCTGTTCCTCTATATAATTATAGTAATTATAGTAATTACTGGAATCTTTCTAAGTAAATATTAAAAACTTATTATATATAATTAGCAGGCAAAATCTGATATATATTATATATAACTAAACGTGGCTATACATACTACGTAAGGCTCCATTTTAACTAGTTTAAGTGGAGTGAGGCCTATGGAGACGCTATAAGTACCTAAAGCTTAAATAATGTAAATTCTAACACTTAAATACGTTATTTCTTATATATTCCTACAGTCTTAAAAGCTACGCCTATAGGCTAACCTTTTTTAAATAACATTAGTTTAAATACTCTATTTATATCTTATAAGAAACTTTTCTTATAGCTTTATTATCCTTATTAAACCTCCACCCTTATAGTAGAAAGAATAGTATTATTTCCAGACTATTTAGATATTCTTATTACTTAAGCTAAAGATACCTATAAATACTTTATATATATTAGATACCTCTAAGTTCTTTTTTAACTATATTATTACCTAAGTTGGAATTTATAAGTTCTAACTGATAGTTAAAAACCTTATTAAAATCTTTAAATATTAGTATAAGTAGCTTTTCTTAAAATTCCTCTTTTTCTTATACTTTTAGGTAGTTTAACTAATCTATTATATTAATCTAAATAATAAAAATATTAAACTAGCAGTTTTAGAGAGGTTTTATAAGGTTATTAGTTATAAGATCTTCTAAGAATATATATTTAACTTTAAAGTAATTTTACTAAGCTTCTTATTATAGCTAGTAGTTATAAATATCTATATACTATAACTTTATATATAGTTATATTATTTCAATAGTTATAAAGTATATTATTTACTAATTATTATATTAAATCTAAATTACTAAATAAGATTTATATATTCTATTTCTATTAAAAGTATTTATTATAAAATCTACTTATAGTATGATAATAAGGTAACTAGTAAAAATAGACTCTTATACTACTTATAATAATATTAAAAGCTTTACTTTAATTATTAAAGTAATAATAGTATCTTATTTATTAGCTTACTATATTATAAGATTACTAAAAAAGTATATAGTATATATCTGAAAGTTTTTTTTAATTCTTACTATTATCTGTAGAATTAGTATGTATAGTAATAATAAAGTTATTCTATAAATTATTAACTTTATAGTTAAACTTAAGGTAGAGACTTTTAGTTTTACTAAGATACTTTATTATTTACCTAGCCTTGACTTTGTAATTATCTTTAGAATTCTGGTTGAAACAGAATAATTAACTAACTATATAAATAATATCTAATTTTATTATAATTACAGTATAATTAATAAAGCTAATATTTTATTAATAGTATTTAACTTCTATATAGAAAGCTTAATAAAACTGTAGGAGAAATTATTTAGGTTTAAGGGAAGTATTAAACTATTTAATATACTAAATATAGTTTATAAAATACTAAAGAAACTTTTTAATATAAACTACTTAAGAAAGCTATAGCTATTATATTAGTTAATTTTAAATAATCTTAATATTAAGAAACTACTATAAATCCTTACTTTCCTTAAGATAAGAATCTTTTTAGAAATTTACTAATACTATAGGTATTTTAGATATGTTTTCTAAGGGGAAGGAAAATGTATAATTATTAATATAAAAGAAGAAGATAATATACCCCTTAAGCTAGTAATATAACTCTTTAATAGTAAACTTAAAACTAAGGTATTTAAGATTCACCTCTAGATAATACTACTAAAGGAGAGAAAACCTTCAAAAACTATAAAATATTTTATTTAGATAGTACTTTTTTCAAGTTTTTAATAACTGGGTGGTATCTCTATATAAACTACCTTATTAAATATTATTTATATAGAAATATTAACTATATTATACTAAAGTAACTTAAAATTAAAATAGTTAGTAATTACTATAAGAATTTAAAACAATATACTTACTAAAGTAACTATATAGATTTTACAGCTATTTTATAGCTATTAGTTTCTATAAATAATAGGCTAAGTTTTAATCTAAAGAAGGTATCTATACTTATTAAGTTTATAAAGATAAACTTAGTAGTAATCTAGAATTTTTAAGTTTCTTATAAAAACTTTATTAATCTTACTCCAGAAGTATAATTTAATATAACTTTAAAGATAAGTTCTTTCAGCTACTATTATAGTCTCGGTATATAAATAAGTAAATACTACTAAATAATATATAGGTAATACTAATAGCTTTTATTATAAAATTTCTAAAATAAAAGCCTATATCTTCCTATACTTTAAATACTCTTTAATATTTAATTTACCTTACGGCTGAAACTTATTTTTCAGACTTATAATAATCTTTTAGAATTCTCTTAAAGTTTAAACCTTGGGAACGTCTTTCAGCTAATAACTTATATAATTCTACAGCTATAAGTGGAAGTATCTAGAAGTATTTTAAAATAACTAAAGAATACTAGCTAAAAAGGTAGCTTTAAACAAAAATCTCCCGGCTATTTTAGTATAATATCTTATTTATTCTTTACACTTAATTCTCTCTAGAGGTATTTAATCTTTTTACTTCCCTATAATTTTATCTATATAAATTAACTTATAAAAGAATATAGTAAGTATCTTTAGAGACAATAATAATATAAACTTTATAGTTTTATATAAAGCCTCAGAGAATTTGAAGTAAGCTATAATATAAATATACAACCTTAGGTTTTTATAATTATTCTCTATATTTTCAATATAAATTATCTTATTAAATTCTTTACTTAAGCTTAAGTAAGTATCTAAACTAGCTTTATACAGCTTTACTGCAGCTAATTACTTTTATAGCTAATAAGAAATCTTATTAAAGTTAAACCTCTTAAAGTTATCTTATAGAGAGATTGGATTTCTATTAAAAAATATTATCTTATTAAAAAGATATTATAAATTATAATAACCTTATTTTATAAAGTATTCTATATTTAAAACTGGTTAGTTAAAATAGAGCTAACTAAAAAGCTAATACAAATATACCCTTTAAGGTAAGTAAGATAATTTCACTTACGTTTTATATTTATAGTAAAAATAAAATACTTATAGCTATATATATAAAAGTAAGCTAAATCTAGCTTTATAATATTATTATTTTAAGTAACCGTATAAAGCTTTTAGTATAATATTTGCTAGTTTAAAAGATTTATTAGTATATAGTTATAATGAAATACTGCTACTTAGAAGGTTTTAGGCTAGAAATTATAAAGTAGTTTACTTTCTTACCTTATAGCCTTTATATAAACTTTGATAATTGCTTTAATATACTTTGTATTCCTATTTTAGCTTTATATATATAATATAGATAAATTAAGGTAAGTACTTTAAGTAATTAGGGTAATCTTCAGTTTCTTATATCTAGAAACCTTATTATTATACTAAAAGATTTTAATATTAATATTATACTGATATTTAAGAAGTAAAATAAAGTTATTAAAAGCTGCAGTTATGATAGCTTCAGTATAGTTTATAAAATAAAAACTCTATAAGTAGTTAGTAACTCTATTTATAAGTATTAAAGAAAGATATAGTTATTATAACCTTAATGATAAGGATGAAAATTAAATATAATATACCCTCCAGAGGTAGTATATAAGGTATTCTTATATTTTATATAGTAAATAATCTATTTTACTTTACTAATATTATAAATTTTATATACTTCCTAAGTAGATTGGTATTTATTATATTTTAAGTAATTATTAGTAATATAAATACTATATGCAGCTAAGATAAAATAGTTAAGAGGTTTTCTCCCAGAATATTCTAGCTGCTAGTATTAAAGTTATTTATTATTTTTTAAGAATCTTTAAATAGTTTTTATAATATATCTCTAGTGGTAATAATATCTAAAAGAAACCTTATATTATATTAACTATACTATTAAAGTATTTAATTTCTTATAAGATATATAGTATTTAAGAATTTATTAGCTATATTAAATATTAATAATTATAATCTCTAAATAGTTATTTGTTTATAGTTAAGAGAGGTAATTTAACCTAATATCCTACTAGTAATCTTATTTTTATAATTATTAAAAGGAAATAAGATTTATAGTTAGAGAAATATAAAAAGTAATATTATAGAAATATAGTTTAGTTTTCTTACTTTCTAAAGTTATAATATTAGTTTTAGTATCTCTATAACCTTTAATAGATACTAATTGAATATTATACTCAATATAATCTCTAAAGGAAGCTTCTTAGAGAATTATAAAATACTTAATATCCCAAATAATATAAGCTGAGGTATCTAAATTAAGAATAAATAAATCTTAGAGAGGATACTATTAAGATCCCTCTATATAATAAAGTTACTATATAATATTATAGCTACTTTAGCTGGAACTCTAACTATATAGTTACTATTATTTAAGATTTTAAACTCTCTTTAAAAAATCTAAATCTAAAATTATTTATTATTTTATTCTCTCCTTAATTATAATATTAAATATATAACTTTTATATATATATATGATAGGTATATATAATCATAGTATAAAAGTAATAGTTTTTACTATATTTAAGAAAATATAGAGATTTATCTAAATTATTAAAGTATCTCTTACTACCTCGAAAGTTTAAGCTACTATTTATAGCCTCTAAGGTAGTATTAAATATTTTATAGCTAGTTTTACCTTAATAAAGAACTTTAGAAAGCTACTATATAGCCTCTATAATAGCTAAAATAACTTTATTTAGTAGTATTATATCTAATTAACTATAAACTATAAGTATATAACTTTAAGTATATAATTTAATAGGTAAGTAAGTACGCTAGTAAGAATATAAGATTATTAACCTAAAGTATCCCTATAATTATGGAAATATAGCTAACTATTGAAACTTAAAATATAATATCTTACTATTTTTAAAATTATATTTTAGTTATTATTCTTATAGTAACATATTTAATCTTAGGAAACTAAAATATATTATAATATATAGTAGCTACTTACTGAAGATAGAGGTTATTTATAATACTAAAGTAATTATAGAGATTTATTAATTACATAGTAAAATTCTCCTCTAAATTATAATACTGGCAATTAAGTATATTACTAATATACTTATAGATTCAAAATGACATAAAGACTTAGTTTAACTACTTATATTCATACTCTTAAATCTTTATATTATAGAGATTATAAATAGCTATATAGACTTTAAGACTCTTCTTTATAAAATCTATAATATTCTAAATATAAATCTATTTAGAAGTTTTAAATAGAAATTAAAACTTCTTAAAATAGATTTGCTTTATAGAGGTGGATCTATTAAGAATACCAGAGGGAGTTAAGGTCTCTTGAATATTTATTTTAGGTATTACTATCAATATTTGACCTTTTTCTACCTTAGGAAAGTTATATATAAGAAGCTTTTAAGGAATTTCTAAGTAGAGGCTTTTTTAAGTATCTACTTTAAGATTAAGTTAATTCTATAGATTATAAACCTTAACCTCCACTTTAAAGAAGTTATACTACGTAATCCACTAGTTAACTTCCTTAAGTATTAAGATAGAGATATTTTTAGTAAATATCTTAGTATTTAAGATATATAAAATTACTATGATATATACTTTTTAGCCTGGTGGCTTTTTAGTGTCTTGAGCCTTTTAATTATTAAATATAATTAGGGGGTAAAATCTAGTGTATATTATATATAACTAAATATAGCTATATATACTATATAAGACTTTATTTTAACTAGTTTAAGTGGGGCGAAACCTATAGAGACGCTATAAGTACCTAAGGCTTAAATAATGCAAACTCTAACGCTCGAACATATTATTTCTGACAAAATTAGAGGAATATAAAACTCTATTTAAAACTTAAGACTATAAGAACTATATAGCTATACAGCTATACAGCTATATAGCTATAAGGCTATAAAGTTATAAAGTTATAAAGGCTATATAACTATACAGCTATAGAGGCTATATAATCTTATAGCTATAAAGTTATATAGCTATAGAAGCTATATAGTAATATAGTAGCTATATAGCTATATGGTAGCTATATAGCTATAAGAAGGTTATTACCTTAAGAGGTTAGTAATATTATATACCCTCTGGTAGTTTCTAAAATTATTACTTTGGGAGGCTATAGAAGAAAGCTCTCATTATATAACCCTCTTAAAGTTACAAAAGCTATAGAAGAAAGCTATTATTTAAGCTATACCTATAGGGGGATATTAAGAGGTTTCAAGAGGCTATTAGAGCGTAAGGCTATAAGGCTATAAGGCTATAAGGCTATAAGGCTATAAGACTGTAAGGCTATAAGGCTATAAGGCTATAAGGCTATAAGGCTATAAGGCTATAAGGCTATAAGGCTATAAGGCTATAAGGCTATAAGGCTATAAGGGCTCTTACGTATATTTACTAAACGCACTTCCTTTAACTATACTGAGAGTTTAGCTTAAATCTTAATAAAGCCGTAGGGAATACCTTAATTTAACTATTGTAAGAGCCTGACTTAGGTTTTAATAACAGTCTCCTCAAGGGGTTTAATATTTAACTTAGAGGCTTTAAAGTAGGAAGGGTCTGAGGTATCCGGAGGAGACTAGAGATATCGTAAACTCTAGTACCCAGATAGTAAGAATTATAAGACTCAAAAAGGTTATATTTACTAAATATACTCTATGTAGCTATACTGAAAGTCCAACTTAAGTCTAAGTAAAGCTATAGAGAATACCTTAATTTAACTATAATAAGAGTCTAACTTAAGTTTCAATAATAGTCTCCTTGAGGAATTAGTATATAGTGTGGAGGCTTCTGGTGAGATCCTCGAGTGGGGAGGGTCTAAGGTATTAAAGTAATAAATAACTATTATAATTCCTTTACCTTATATAAACTTTAGGTATAAGGTTTCATAATTACTTCTTCTAATATAATAAATCTTACTAATCTGCAGTATAATAGCAACAGTTAGGTTAACCACTAATTAGTATTAGTTTACCTATTAGGGTTATTATATACTATATATAGCCTTTACTGTACGAATACAAACTGGTCTCTTAGGTAAATCGTTATTATTATTTCTAGGTTATATTATATAGCGCGGAGGCTATATATATAGTAATAAGACTATAGGTATATAGCCACGTAGCCTATATGATAGCCATATAGACCGACTATTTACCCAACGTAGCCATAGCATGGTAGGCCACAAGGTGGCCCAGTGGCTATCATGGTTGAACCGAATAGTTAAACCGACAGATACTCCAAATATCTTCCTTTAAGATATATCTTATATCTTTATACTTTATTTAATATATCTAGATGGATGGAAGAACGCTAAAAGCCTTAATAAGAAGCCTCCTAATGCTATAGAGTAACGTTGATATTATCTATATTATTCAGACTATATATCTAAGGTGGTAAAACTAACCTTAAGAGGCTATTCTAAAACCCTGGAAAGAATTTAAAATTCTTCTCTTTCGTAACAGCTTTGAAAAGTAGTTAATACTTAAATACACCTTCTAGGCTATTATAAAAATAAACTTTATATATTACAGATAATAGAAATACCTAGTAGCTAAGCTTAGGCCCTTATTAGAAAGAAAAGAATATTCTTAACAATATCCTCAGTACTATTAGTGGGATGGAATATATAGATATAAGAATTATAGTAGGTAGAATTCACTCTAAAGAGGATATCTTTAATAATCTTAACAGATGAAAGGCTGTATTTTATATAGTATGCTCTTAAGTACACTGTTAAGTATGCTCTTAAGTTTCTATATTAATTTTAAGTAACTATATATCTCTAAGTAATAAATAAAGGCAATGGCACTAAGAGTACTGGAGATACTTAGGGACAATATTTCAACTTCCCCTACCTTATTTAAAAAGGCTGGGGGAGGCTATTTTCAGATAGTGGACGCTATATAAGAATTATTACTTTTATATAAATCATAGGCTTTAAGCCCCGAAGGACTTAAAGACCCTGTTGCCCCTACTTTAGTTTAAGATCCTCCTTACCTATAGCTTAACGCCCTATTACCTTCGCTCTAAAAGTAGTTATTTTAATACTCTTATATTTAGATACACTACTAGGAATATGTTCTTTAGATATAAGATAACCTTTACGTCTGGGAAGGTATATAATAAAACGTAGGGCTATATTTCTAGATTATATACTCCGCCTAAAAAGGCTATATTTCAAGGGTTTAAATACCACTCAAACTATCAATTTCAGCCGTAATGATATAAGCTATTTTACTTCCTCACAAACCCTCCATATAGTATAAAAGAGCTTCTACTAGGGCCTACCCTATATTCTTACAGATTATTATTAATATTACATATCTTAATAGTAATAAATATATTCTATATACTATAAATAATCCTAAAATATTTACAGCTATAAGGTTTCTAAAACGTATCTCTACTGAGAGTAAACAATATATAATATATACTAAAAACTCTCAGATAGAACTATTACTAATATAGAACATAACTTTACAGCTGAAACCTTTAAGAGGAAGGTAAGTAATATAGATACTAAGGTTAACAGTATACTAATTAAAGTCTATAATGATATTAATAAGGTAGAATATTACTATATTCTTCTATACAGAATTTATAAATTTATATAAAATCAGGTACCATACGTTAATAAAGAAGAGATATTATAAAGTATGATTAAGGCTATTAATAATATAAGTAGTTTTAATAGTCTTACATTAACTCTAATAATCGTTAGAATAGATTTATTCATTAACTGAATATTACTATTATTCCTAGGTATAATAAAATATATTATAGCTATCCAGAAGGTAATAGAGAAAGTATATAGTGGGGAGTCAAAGACAACGGTAATTCGAAATTTACACCAAAAAACCCACTAATCTCTATGTCTTTAACTTAATATCAACAAATAACTACTATTTATCTTAATTTCAAAATTCCGTTACTTATAGATAAGTGGCAGATTTATACCCCGTTGTCATTCTATAATTGTCTAGCTATTTTAATCCTGCTAAAGGTTGATTCTCCAAAACGTAACTTTTGGAAAAATATCTTATCCACTATTAGTCTACTGTAAGCCCACTATAATAGAAAATCATAGAATCTTCACTTCTTAACTTTATATATTAATTCTAATAGTTAATAGAAATCTCTAATAACTTTATTTAAGTGGTCATATTTTTTTAAATAATAACTGAGATTTATATACTATTTTTACTTTTATTAAATATATAGAAAAGTATTATAGACTTAAGCCTTAGGGCTTATATAGAATACTGC
This sequence comes from Colletotrichum lindemuthianum, assembly GCA_001693025.2. Classification (NCBI taxonomy): domain Eukaryota; kingdom Fungi; phylum Ascomycota; class Sordariomycetes; order Glomerellales; family Glomerellaceae; genus Colletotrichum; species Colletotrichum lindemuthianum. Next base: position 17,516 of record MASP02000154.1, on the reverse strand, counting down.
TATATAGGCTCTATAGAGCTGCCACCCTTATAGTCTAGTAAAGAGTTTTCACTATAGATATAAACTCTTTAAGTTTATTATAATACTATTTAGATACTACTGGGGTATTTCTTATAGCTAGCCTCCAATATTAATAAAGTTCCTGCCTAGGTTTGACCTAGTAGTAAATAGTAAACTAAGTAGATAATATAGAAGATAATAAAGATAATAGTAAATACTAATATTATAAAACTCTTAGTAGAGATTCTAATAGACTAATAATAGATAAATCTAATTATAGATAAAAATTAAACTTTCTAAGAGGCTTTTATATAATTTTAATAAAACTATAAAGTGGCTTTACAGATTATATAAACTTCCTTTATAAAGAGAAAGCTTCTTCTAATTAATATTTCCTTTAATAGTAATATTTTTACTTTCTAGTATAAAAAATAATTATATAATATAAGCTTAAGGTTCACTAAGCTTTTATTAGAAAACTAAACAACTTTTAGTAGTTTCTTTAAACTAACTTCTTACTAAAAATCTAAATATAAGTTAGTAACTTCTATATAATCTAAAAGCCTCTATATAGCTGGAATATTAATATCTTCCTCCAGTATCTTACTAAATACTATAAGAATCCCCACTATAGTTTCTACATTTTTAAGAAAATATAATATCTCTAATAAAAACTTAAGTAAATATTTATAAAATTCGTTATTAAATTTAAATTAGCTATAAATTAGGCAGGGGGATATAGTTAGGTAGAAGATATTTAACTAAACTACCTATAGTTAGCTTTCTCCCACTAGATTCAGATAGCTACTATTAGTTATAATATTAGCTAAATAAATTACTATACTATAATTTAATATTACTATATAATTACTATAAACTTTAAGATCCTTAATATAAAAATATAAAGCTATAATTAATCCTAATTCTAGCTATAAATGGAATTCTCAGTTAATTAGAATAGAAATATATAGATAACTAGTATAGGTATAACTTATACCACTCTAATACTAATATAATACTACTATAATACTAACTATCCTTACTAAGGGAAATTAGGCAGCTAGAGCTTTATATTAGCTAAACCTTTATTAGCTACTATAGTAAATATATATAAAACCTAGTACGTAAACTTAGTAATTCTGTAGATCTATATACAGACTAATATCTATATTCACTATAATATTAAGAACTATTTTATTACTAAATATAAGCTATATTCTATCTATCCTCCCACAGTCTTAATTACTAATATCTAGACCTTACAGCTAAATAAGGAAATTATAAATAATGAGGAAAAAGAATAACCCCCCAGAAGAAACTCTCTAGGGGGTAAAATAGTATAACTACTAGTAATATTAGTATAGTAGTAAATAAAACTAAAGAGATATAAAGCCAGATAGATAAACTACTCTTCCTAATCTCTATACTAATAAATAATAAATCTTTTATCTCTATTTAAATTTACAGTAGTTATAATTATTATAAAGTAGTTAGTAAGGAATTTATAAAGTAGCGGAATCTTACTATTATTAACTTCCTATAGCCTCACTAACTAGAAACTATTCTGAATACTAGTAAGGCTATAGCTATTACTAAAATAGCTAGAATCTATATTAATCTAAATAGATAGATATCTAAAGCTTTATTCTATATTATTTCAAATATAATATAGCTAGCTATTCTTAGGAAGCTATAATTATAATACTAAGGAGTTATTCTTAATTCTATAAGAAATAAAATACAAATATATAAAATTAATAACTTTATAATATTAGCTATTAGTAATATTCTAGAAAATATATATATAGAGACATTTACTAACTTTATTAAGCTATTAGTAATTATATTAGGTAATATAGAAGAGAGAGGTTATAAATAGATAGCTACTAACCTAATGTAAATTAATATAGCTTTTACTACTACAATACTAGTAACTTTAAAGTAGCTAGTATCTATTTTACTAGAGATTCATATTTCCTTTATAAACCTATTTAATAAGGAAAAAGCTTCCAGCTTTCTATCCTCCTGGAGGATTCTTAATTACTATATATAGCTTAAGAAGAACCTAGATAGAATTAAACTGAATCTACCTTAGAAACTACTCTATAATATACTATAAATGTATCCCCTTAAAATATAATGCTAGATTACTAACTTAATAAATAAAAACTAAATATAAACTAGCTTCTTAACTGTAGAAATATCTATCTTTTTAGTTAAAATACTAGAAGGAAAATAGCAATTTTATATTAATTACTATACTTTTAATATTATTAGTATTTATAATTACTACTTCCTACTATTAATTAAGAAGACCCTTTACTTATTATCTAAAGTGGAATAATTTATAAAAGTTAATATTTAGGCAGCTTTCTATAAAGTTTATATTATAAAAGAAAATAAATATAAAATAGCTTTCTAGATATATTTTAGCTTATTTAAGTAGCTAATTATATTTTTAGATTAAATAATATATCTGCTATATTTCAGTAATATATTAATAGTATACTTTAAGGTATTCTTAATAATTCTACTATAGTATATCTTAATAATATTCTTATCTATAGCTGTAAGCTATAGGCTAATTATAAGGCTAAAGTTATTTAGATTCTAAAGTAATTCAAAAAGATTAGTCTATATTTAAATTTAAAGAAATATTAATTCTTCATATAGAAAACTAAATACTTCAGTTTTATTATTAAAGTAGGAAGGAGAATATAATATAATCCTAAAAGAATTAATATTATTTAAAAGTAGGAGATTCCTAAGAATATCTAAAGTATTTAGAGCTTCCTTAGGTTTGTAAACTTCTACTATAATTTAGTAAATTACTTCTCCAGTTTAATAAAACTTCTTATATAATTAATATAGAAGGAAGTTTTATTTTAGTAGAATAAAGTTAGTAAGAAGGTATTTAATATACTTAAGATTATATTTACATTAAAGTTAGTTATAGTCTATTAAAATCTAGAGAAACCTATAGTAATAGAGGTAGATTATTTCGGAATAGTATTAAGAAGTTACTTATTACAGAGAGATAAAGAAAATATTCTATAGGTAGTAACCTATCTTTTAGCTTAGCTAACCTCAGTCTAATAGAATTATATTATTTATAATAAGAAGCTATTAGTAATTATATTATACTTAAAAATATACTTAGTAAAGCTATAGAGTATAGTAAAATTCTTTACTATCTTTTCTAACTATAAGATCTTAGAACATTTTATAAGCTTGAAATCTATCTTAGCATGCTAGGTTAGGTAAGCTGGAACCTTATTAGAGTTTAGTTTTATTCTAAAATACTATTTAAACTATCTTACGGAGTATTTAAATATCCTATTAAGGTAAAAATAAGATAATATAACTAAACTACAGCTTCTACGATAAATTTTCTACTTTCTATAAATTAATATAGTAAATATAGTTAGATTACTTTCTATAGTTTTAATTTAATAGATAGAAATAGATAGAGATAGAAAAGAATTTATATTAGTAGTTAATAATTACTAGTGAAATACTATTAAACTAGTAAATAGATATATAATATTCTAGAATACTATACTGCTAATATTCTAAAGCTAAAGGATTTCAGTAATATTAATATAGAAAATCCACTAGAATATAATCTAATAGGTAGTATAAATATTCCCCCTAAAGGTAAATATAAAGATATAGATAGCTAACTACTTAGTAAAGTTAAATAGTATATTATTATATTAAGATAGAATTTAGATTTCTAAATATAAGTAACTAACTATAGTAATTCTTTAAATAGTTTATAATTTCCCTATTCTTAACTATCTTAATATTAACTTAATATTTATAATATTTTTATAAAACTAGTATTAAGATAGAATATTAAAGAATATTAAGTAATTTATTAAAGTATATAATATTGACTAGTATTTATATAAGAATTAGAAGTACTATTAGAAACTTTTATAGTTTCTCCTAATTTTTAATAGATTCTAATTCTAAATCTCAATTAACTTTATAATAAAGTTACCTTTTATTATAGAGGGTAATTTCAGATTTCTAATAATTATTACTAATTAGCTTTTCAAATATATTTAGTTAGAAGCTATAATATTTATATTAGTAGAAGTTTATATAGAATATTTCTGGAATATATAGTAGTAGTGTTATAGTTTCTCTATATTAATTATTACTAACTGAAAGTCTAACTAAATTAGTAACGTTTAGTTAATATAATATTGATTTACAGAAGTTAAATAGCTTCTTTCAATATTATTTTACTTCTAGATAGATAATAAAATAAAGTTGATAATATCTAAGATTTAAATATTCCTATAAGTATATATTATCTTTTTGTAAATAGACTAGCTATTATATATTACTATATACTAGCTAGTACTTAATAATAGGAACTTTTCTATCACTAAGGTAAATTCTAAAAAGCTTCTAAATAGCTTTAAAATAATATTTATTTTGTATACTATAGTAGAGGAATTCTCTATAAACTTAAACTTAGAGTAGACTTTAATATTCCTTACTTATTTTAAGGAGGATATAACTTTAGCTTAAGTTATAATAACATATATCTAATAATATAATAAAATAGAAGCTAATAGAATATAATAGATATTGGAGAAATTCTAAATTAATAATAAGGTTTAGCTTTCCTTATAATATATTAAGATAAATTAGCTAGGTAAGAAGCTTAACTAAGTAGCTTATAAATACTATATTATTAACAGAATATTAAGAATAAATACAAAATACAATACAAATACAAAATACAAATACAAAATACAAATACAAATACAAATACATTACATGTATTTGTAATGTATTTGTATTTTTCAACAATACATGTATTTGTAATAAAAATATAAATATATGTATTTGTATTTGTATTCTTTTTAATTAAATACAAATTACATTTATATTTTAAATTAATTAATATAATGCGTTTCTATTAAGTATAAATGTTATATAGATAGTTTGAATTATTTAATTAAACTTTAATATAATACTTTTAATAGTAGTAAATTACTATAAATTAGTAGAATATTCTATGATATATTATATATAGTAAATATATTATAATATAAGTATATATATTAGTATATTATTAGAAAGTATTTTTATTATGCTACTTAATATAGAAGAGAAGGTTTAATATCAATATAATATCTAGATTTTAATAAAGTAATATATTACTACTATAATAGATATAAACTTAAAATCTCTATATAAAATATTACTACTAATTTTCATTATTATTTAACCTTAAGAATATTTATAATATCATAGAAATTAGCTATAAGTAATAGGTATTTAGTTTTGGAATATGATATTTTAGCTATATAAAAAACTAATTTAAGGCTTATATAATATATAAAATTTGTAATTTGTATTTAAATACAGGAAATACAAATACATTACATGTATTTGTATTTGTAATGTATTTCTTTTTCAAAAAATACAAATACAAAGATATGTATTTGTATTTTTTGTAACTGTGGAGAAAATACAAATACATGTATTTGTATTTGTTGTATTTGTATTTTTGAAATACTCTGATTATTAATATATTAAATTTACTTAATATTATATTAGATATTTTCCCCCAGTACTTACCTAACATTCAATATTAATCTTATTTAATAAGCTGAAAATATCTTCTTATTTTTATAATATTATATAGATATTGATTTTAATTTTATTTTTATTTTAGTAAGAGAGGATAGTAAAATCTAAAAGAAATATAAAGTTCAAAGGATTCTTATAGTAAAAAGTATTTTAGAATAAAAAAAACTAAAATATATTAGTTAAATAGAAAAGCTATAATATACTTATCTAGAAACTTTTAGAAAATCTTATTAATAATAAGGTAATATTATACTTTAAGTTATAATATAGAAATATTTATAAAGGTAATAAACTAATATTAATTTACTAATAGCAGAAAGCTATATAGGCTATAAATAGAATATAAAATATCCTCTTAACTTTATAAATATAGAATTATAAAGCTACTTTTTAATAAAAGAATTATTATCCTTCTTCCTCTTCTCTATTATATTTATAAACTCCTCCTTATCCTCCTTATCCTCCTTATTATTATTCTTAATAGAGATAGATATAACTAACTATTAGTTAAGATATTATTAGTGGGGATAGAAGGTAGTAAGAATATAGATGTAATAAATAGGTAAACTAGTTTCAGTAAGATTAAGAATATAATTATAATAGTTATAGAGGATAATATAGCTACTAGAATATATAATAATATCTTACTAGAAAAGAGTTAGTAAGATAATTTAGAAGGAAAAAGAAAGAAAAAGAGGAAAGAGAATTTACTATTATCTATATAATATTACTAAAACTAATAATTATCTATTTAGAGGTAAAGATAATAGTAAGTAAGATACTATTCTTAATATAGAAAGAGGAAATAGTAAATAAATTAGTAATATAAGTGGGGAATATCTACTAAATATAATAGAGATATTTATTATAATATGAAATTATAGCGGAGAAGTTAGATAAAAAAATAGTAATATAGTAGCTTTTAAAGCTACCTTCCTTATTACTAAGAGGAATAGTGGGGGTAATAATATACTTATTATAAGTAATTAAATAATTAATTAAGTAACTAGTAGTATATAACTTAAGGCTAGTGGTAAAGAGATATAAATTCCACTTGTATTTCAATTTCGTTACTAAGTATTTATAGTAGAAGTAATTTTAATCCAAAATATAATTTTAGGTAAGATTACTTTTATTATATTTAAAGTAATAGTTAAGGTAGGTAAACTTAACTACTTAGGGAAGTTAATTCTCTTTATTATTAAAATTACCTTCAATAATATAGCTATTATAGATACGGAAGGTAAGCTTATAGGAAGGAAAGTAGCAGTGAGAATTATTATTAGGGGAATTAATACTAGCAGAAGTAGTAATTAATATAATAGAAGGAAATAATAATAATAGGGAAATAGAGGTAAAATAGCAGTAAATTAGCAGTATTAAAAGGAATATAGTAAGGAGGTAGGTAGATTATCTAAAAAAAGGAAAGAATAGTTATAATATAGAAGGGAAGAATATATTTTATAGTTATAGAAGGAAGGAGAATTATAATATATAATTATTTAGGAAGTAATCTGGAGGATAGTAGTATAAATGTTTCTATTAGCTAGATTATTTAATATCAAAAGAATATATTTTTCTATTAACTAAATTTACTTAGGTAATTAGGTAACTAGCAATATAGCTATAAGGCTATTAATAATTACTATTATTATAGTAATAGAAGGAGAGTTAGTAGGGGGTATATTATAAACCTAAGCCTTAGAGCTTATATAGAATACTGCTACGTAAGCTCTATAAAGCTGCCACCCCTATAGTTTAGTAAAGAGTTTTCACTATAAGTATAAACTCTTCAAGTTTATTATAACACTATTGAGGTACCACTAAAGTACTTCTTGTGGCCAGCCAGCTTCTAACAAAAAGTCAGCTTTGAAAAGATAGTGTTTTGGTGGGAAAATCACAATTACCGTTTTTGTTTAACCTGGCACTATATAAAATCTATATTTAATATTCAGTTTCTAATACTTTTAATATATATAATAAACCCTCCACCGCTTTTATATACTATTTATCACTATAGTTAAATATATATATCTATTATTATTACCAGTAATAGATAGATTTACTTACATTTATGTCAATAAATAGTAAGATATATATTATTAAAATAGAGGGTAAATCTAGTATCTTCTAAATAATAATAATTAAGCTATATAACTAACTATAAATTGAGGTAATAGATGTTTAAAATCCACCTAATAACATACTAAGTAAATAATATAGAAAGAAAATAAATTATAAAGACTAATCAAAGAGAAACTAAAATAATAAAGCTAACTATATAGAAATATAACCTTCCTTATAATTATAGACTTAAGCTTTAGAGTTTATATAGCATACTACCACGCATGCTTTATAATACTGCTACCGCTATAGCTTAGTAAAAAGTTTTCACTATAAATATAAACTCTTTGACTTTATTATAATACTACTTAGATATTACTAAGTTACCTCTTTTAACTAGCCTTTCATATTAATAAACATTCTACCTAAATTCAACCTAGCAGTAAATAGTAAACTGAATAGATAATATATAAAATAATAAATATATCAGTATATAGTAATTCTATAGAATTCTTAATAGGGGTTTTAACAGACTAATAGTAGATAAACCTAATTATAAATAAAGACTAAATCCACCGAGAGGTTTTTATATAGCTTTAATAGAATAATAAAGTAGTTTGATAAATTATATAGATCTTCTTTATAAAGAGGAAGTCTCTACTAATTAATATTTTCGTGAATAGTAATATATTTTACTTTTCAGTATGGAAGATAAGTATATAATATAAACTGAAAGTTAATTAGGTTTTTATTAGAGGTCTAGAGAATATTTACTTATTTCTTTAAAGTAATATCTTACTAAAGATTTAAATATAAATTAGTAACTTCTATATAATCTGGAGGCTTTTATATAGCTAGAATATTAAGATATTCCTCTAATATCTTACTGAATATTATAAATATCCCCATTATAATATCTAAGCTCTTAAGAAGATATAATATCTTTAGTAAGAATCTAAGTAGATATTTAATAAAATTCTTTATTAAAATTAAATCAGCTATAGATTAAATAGGGGAATCTATTTAGGTGGGAAATATTCAACTAAACTATCTATAGTTAGCTTTTTCTTACCAGATTCAGATAGCTACTATCAGCTATAATATTAGCTAAATATATTACTATACTGCAGTTTAATACTACTATATAATTACTACAAACCTTAAGATTCTTAATATAGAGTTATAAAGCTATAGAAAATTCTAATTCTAACTGGAAATAGAATCTCTAGTTAATTATAATATAAATATACAGATAATTAGTATAGATATAGCTTATATCACTTCAGTATTAATATAATACTACTATAATATTAACTATTCTTACTAAGAGGGGTTAGGTAGCTAAAGCTTTATATTAGCTACTTTATATTAGCTAAGCTTTTATTAGTTACTATAGTGAATACATATAAGGTCTGACAGGTAAACGTAGTAATTCTATAAATCTATATATAAACTGATACTTATATTTACTATAGTATTGAGAACTACTTTAATACTAAATGTAAGCTATATTGTATCTATCTATTTATAATTTTAAATATCAATATCCAGACTATACAGCCGAATCAGAAAATTATAAATAATAGGGAAATAGAATATTCTTCCAGAAGAAACTCTCTGGAGGATATAATAATATCACTTTAAGTAGTATTATTATAGTAGCAGATAGAAATAGAGAGATACAAAGTTAAAGAGATAAATAATCCTTTCTAATATCTATATTAATAAATAATAAGTTATTTATTTCTATCTAAACTAATAGTAATTACAATTATTATAGAGTAGTTAGTATGAAATTTATAAAGTAGTAGAATCTCACTATTACTAAATTTCTACAGCCTTACTAGCTAGAGACTATTCTAGATACTAACTAGGTTATAGTTATTATTAAGATAGCTAGAGGTTACCTTAATCTTAATAAATAGGTATCTAAGACTTTATTCTATATTATCTTAAATATAATATAGTTAGCTATTCTTAGGAAGCTATAGTTATATTACTAAGAGGTAATTCTGAATTCTATAGCAAATAAAATAAATATAGAAATAGTTAGCAGCCTTATAATACTTACTATTAACAATATCCTGAAAGATATCGAATAGAGGGATTAACTAATTTTCCTAAGGTATCAATACTCATATTATCTAATATAAAAGAAAAGAGTTATAAGTAGATAGCTACTAATTTAGTATAAATTAATATATTCTTACCACTATATTCTTAGTACCTTCAGAGTAGCTAGTATCTACCTTACTAAAGATCTATATTTCCTTTATAAATCTATTTTATAAGGAAAGAGCCTCCAGCCTTCTATTCTATTAGAAAACCCTTAATTACTATTTAAAGTTTAAGAAGACTTTAGATAAAGTTAGGTTGGATCTATATTAGAAACCACTTTAGAATATATTAAGAAAATATCTCCTTAAGGCTTAATATTAAATTAGTAACTCAATAAATAAGAATTAAATATAAGTTAGGTTCTTTTGCTATAGAGATATTTATCCTCCCAATTAAGAAGCTAGAAGGAAAGTAGCAGTTTTATATTAATAATTATACTTCTAATACTATTAGTACTTATAACTACTACTTTTTAGTATTTATCAAAGAGATACTCTACTTATTATTTAAGGAACAATAGTTTATAAAAGTTAATAACTAGGTACCTTTCTATAATATTTATATTATAAAGAGAGATAAATAGAAGATAACCTTCTGGATACAGTTGAACTTGTTTAAGTAGCTAGGTATATCTTTCAGATTATTTAGTATACCTACTTTGCTTTAGTAGTATATTAATAAAACAATTCAGAATATACTTAATAATTATATTACTATATATCTTAGTAATATTCCTATCTATAGCTATAAGTTATAAACTAACCATAAAGCTAAAACTACTTACATTCTAAAGTAACTAAAAGGATTAATCTTTATCTAGATCTAGAGAAATATAACTTCTTAGTAAAGAAAACTCAGTATCTTAGACTTATTATTAGGATAAAAAGAAGAATATAATATAACCCTAAGAAGATTAAACTTATATAGAAATAAGAGATCTTAAAGAATATATATAGTATCTAGAGCTTCTTTAAGTTTATAAACTTCTAATATAACTTAGTAAATTACTTCTTTAGTTCAATAAAACTCCCTATATAGTTAATATAAAAGAAAATTCTATTTTGGTAGGATAAAGTTTACCAAGAGGTATTTGATATCCTTAAGATTATACTTATATTAAAGTTAGTTATAGTCTAATTGAATTTAAACAAACCTATAATAGTAGAATCAGATTATTTTGAGGTAATACTGGGAGGTTATCTATAATAGAAATATAAGGAGGATATTCTGTAGCTAGTAGCCTACTATTTAACTTAACTAACCTTAATTTAGTAGAATTATATTATTTATAATAAAAAGCTACTAGTAGTCATATAATACTTAAAGATATAATTAGTAAAGTTAGAGAGTATAATAATATTGTTGATTATTCTTTCTAACTATAAAGCTTCAGAATATCTTATAAATTTAGATTCTTTTTTAGAGTAATAAGCTAGATAGATTAAAATCTTATTAGAGTTAATTTTATTCTAGAGTACTATTCAGACTATTCTATATTATATTCTAATGTTTTATTAAGGTAGAAATAGGATAATATAACTAAGTTATAGCTTTCAAAATAGATGCTCTGTTTCTTATAAGTTAATAGAATAGATATAGTTAGACTACTTTCTATAGTTTTGAATTCAAAAGATAGAGATAGATAGAAATAGAAAGAATGTTATACTAATAGTTAATATTTCCCAGTAACATATTACTAAACTATTAGATACATATATAACATTATAGAATATTATACTACAAATACTTTAAAGCTAGAAGGTTTTAATGAGAATAATATATAAGTTATATCTAAATAGAATCTAGTAGGTAATATAAATATTCCCCCTAGAGGTTAATATAAACATATAGATAGCTAACTACTTAGTAAAATTAAACAATATATTATTATATCAAAGTAAAATCTAGATCCCTAAATATAAACTATTAACTATAATAATTCTCTAAATAGTTTATAACTTCCTTATTCTAAATTACCCCAGTATTAACTTGATAGATATTTATAGTAGTTTTAAGAAATTAATATTACAATAGAATATTAAGGAATATTAAGTAGTTTATCAAGATATATAATATCCACTAGTATTCTTATAAAGACTCATAGTATTATTAAAAGCTCTTATAAATTCTTCTAACTTCTAATAAATTCTAATTTTAGATTTTAATGAACGTTTTAAAAAAGTTACCGTCTATTATAGAAGGTAATTCTAATTTCATAAGAAGTATTATTAATAAAGGCTCTAATTAGGTAGGTATATCTTAGTTAATTTTATATGAATCTATAGAAGTTAAATAGCTACTTTTAATATTATTTTACCTCCAAATAAATAGTAGGATGAAATAAGGAATACCTATGAGTTAAGTATGTCTATAGATATATATTATATATATTATATTCTTATAAATAGATTGACTATTATATACTACTAGATACTAGCTAGTATTTAATAACAGAAATCTTTCCTTACTAAAGTTAGTTTTAATAAGCTTCTGAATAGCTTTAAGATGATGTTCATTTTATACTTTCTAGTAAAGAAACTTTCTCTAAATTCAAACTCAAGGTAAATTTTAATTTTTCTTACTTATGTTAAGAAAAGTATAACTTTAATTTAAGTTATAATAACCTATACCTAACAGTATAATAAGATAGAGGCTAATAAACTATAATAGGTAGTAGAGACATTTCAGATTAATAATAAAGTTTAGCTTCTATTATAATATATTAATATAAACTAACTTAGTAAGAAACTTAACTAGCTAACTTGTAGATTATATATTATTAATATATTAAACTTACTTAATGTTGCATTGGATATTCCTTACTATATCTATCCAATATTCTATATTAACCTTATTAAATAAATTAAGAGTATCTTTCTATCTTTATAATGATATATAGATATCTACTTTAACTTTATTCTAATTTCAGTAAGAAAATATAACAGAATCTAGGAGAAGTATAAGGTTAAAAAGATTCTAATAGTAAAGAATATTCTGAAATAGAAATAGAACTAAAATATATTGGTTAAATAGAAAGGCTATAATATATTATTCCAAAAGCGTCTAGTAAGTTTAGTTAATATTAAGATAGTATTATACTTTATATTATAGTATGAGAATACTTATAAACACAATAAAGCAATATTAATTTACTAATAATAAGAAACTAATAATAAGAAACTATATATATCACAGATTAAGTAGAATATAGCCTCTATAATATATTAATATATAACTTTGAAACTAATCCTCAAGATAATAAATAAGGTATTCTATAAAGAGATTATTATTGATCTTCTCCTTTTTTTATATCTAGAAACCTATTATCTTGCTCCTTCTCCTTCTTATTATTATTCTTAATAGAAATAGATATAGCTAGATTTTAGCTAAAATATTATTAGTGAATGTGGAAGGTAGTAAGAATATAGAAATCATAAATAGGTAAGTTAATTTTAATGGAACTAAGAATATAGTTATAATATTAGTAGAATATAGTATAATTACTAATTATATTATTATATACTACTAGATAGAAATTAGTATAATAATATAGAAGAAAGAAAGAAGAAGAAACTTATTATTATCTATATAATATTATTAAGGTTAGTAATAGCCTACTTAGAGGTAAAAGTAGTAATAAGTAAGGGGGTATTTTTAATATAGAAGGGAGAAGTAGTAAATATAATAGTAATATAGATAGAGGGTATCTACTAAATATAATAAGGATATTTATTATAATATCAAATTATAATATAGAAGTTAGACAGAAGAAAATAGTAATATAGTAGCTTTGAAAGCTACTTTCCATATTACTAGCTAACTAAATAGAGGTAATAATATATTTACTTCCGCTAACTAGATAATTAACTTAGTAACTAGTAGTATATAACTTAAACCTAATAGTAAAGAAATATAAATTCTATTTATACTTACTTATTTATACTAATTATTTATAGTAAAACTAATTATAATTGAAAGTAAAACCCTAGACTTTGCGAGGGGTTAATAGGTTGCTTTCCATTATAACTATTAGTGGATCTATTGCCTCCTGAAGTAAAATCTCAGTTCTTGGACCCCTCTGCTAACTGCTGTAACCAGCCTTAAGTTAATTTAAGCCTAAATCTCTTACAGCTATAGTAGCTAATATACCCACCTTATATTAATCTTTTTGCAGATAATAGATAACTAATAACTTCTTTTATATTAACCTTATATTCTTATATTCTTACGTCCTTATACTACTTATACACAATTTGAATTTCTTAAGAGATTTAATTACTACTAACTATATGCTACCGAAAGCTTAAGATTTCAGTGGATTTTATGGAGATTTCCCACTGGAAATAACCAGGGAATTACCGGAACTTCCTATAGAACTTCCCTAGAATTTCCCCAGAATTTCCTATAGAATGTCTCTAGGATTTCTCCAGAGTTTTCTGGTAGAATTCCAGAAGAATACCTAATAAAATATCTTAGAAATCTAGGTAGATTTCTTCTAGAAAATAGAGGAATTATCAGCTTTCATACTATTATTTTACTAGCACTAAAGTGTAATATTATAGCTACTTTATTTAAATACTTATTATAATCTTAATATTTTCAACCTTAATATCCTCCAGACTATATTTTACCTACCTCTAAAACAAAACTTTATATTTTTAATAATATAGTTAATAAGCAAGCTGGATACATAAGTAAGCTGGATACCTAACTGCAACTATATTATATTTCCAACTAATATAAAATATCTGGGAAATTAATTAAATTTAAACTAACTAAGATCTTCTTCTTTAGATATTTCTTTAGTAAATTAATATATTTATATATTATAACTGTTATTCTTGAAAATCTTATAATGCCGTTCGTTTATCCTTATCCTCGGCCGGTAACTACTACTTACATATATTTCCTCCTTAATTTAAATTATAACTCTTCTTTATAATTAAATGTTTTTAGCTTTATTTATAGTAAAACTTCCTTCTTATTTAAGCTGGGCTTTCTTAGCCTTCCGATATTAGCTAAGTAGGTTATTTTCTTCCTAAAGAATTATATTCTTAAATCTTAATAAGGTAATTTAGTATATTAATCTATATACCCCCTTTAATAAATACTTAATAACCTTGATAATTAAAGTTAATAAGTTATTCTAATAATAGAAGATTTAAGTTTTAATAAGTTTAAACTAAAAGCTTACCTTTATTAGGTTATTTAAAATCTAAGAAGTTTAAATAGAAGGTATTATTAGGAAGAATTCTAAAGGTCTTAATATATATAGCTTTATATTAAGTTTTAAAAATATATTTTCCGTATTTAGAGAAATAAGTCTAGCCCCTCTGAAACCGTCCTGAATATTTATAAGTGTAAAAGCTTATATAAAGATATTGCAAAATGTAGGAAATAAGTTTTCCCTTATAATATAAATATTACTTTAGTATATCTTATCCTCAATTTATTAACTATGTATCTTTTTCAGTAGCCTAAAATATTCAATGTCTAAGAGCTAAAGTAAATAAGATAATAAGCTGGTATATAAAATATAATAATATTATTTTCCTTATAATATATTTAAAAGTTAGCAGCATAATAATGTTTATATTTATTAATAATAAGAAAGTAATAAGTGCTATTTATATACAGTTTTATATACTAATTAAAATACTAAAGTTAGTTTAAGCTTCTTTTATTTATTATTTATCTATTTCCAGATATTATAATAATCTAGTTATATAAAAAACTTATTTCTATATATTATATAGACAGGTAATACTACCCTATAATAATAATATATAGCAGAATATTATAGCCTGATAAAATAAGTTTCTAAATAATTATGATCTATTTATAATTACCAGGCTATATTATTATTTTTTTAAATACCTTTGGGTATTTATTATAACTATTCCGGATATAATCTAGCTTATCATAAACCTAGTTTTATGAAAATTATAGATATCTAAGTTTATAATATTATATTTTAGAATTATATTTACTATAAGCTGAAATTATATATTTATTGTATCTGGGTCTTTATATTAGGCTTTCTTATGGTTATATATATATAAAATGCATCTAAAGCTATAGTTATTACTTAATAAAGTTTAAAATTTAGTATTTTCTAATAGAAGGTATATTATAGTTAGTAAGCAGTTAATTAGCTATATATTTCACGCTACTAATATAGAAAGAAAATAACTAGGAATTTAGATTAAGAATATACTTAATTAGCCTCTCCTCTTTAAATATAGTTAACTGCTATAAGTTAGAAGTAATATGATATTTTAATAGAATATCTTTCAGTTAGGTAGCTAAGGTTAAACATAATACTAAATAGATTTTAGCTGCAGCCTAGATATAAAGATTTAGAGTTTAATTAATAGCCTGGAAGGCTATAGTTAATTAAGAGTCTTTATTTTATAATATTATTATTTTATCATAGCGTTAAATAAATTATAAGGTAGAAGATAGATTAGCTGCGGTTGGATATCCAGCTTACTTATCTATCCAGCTTACTTATTAACCATATTATAGATATTCTCTATTACAAATATAAGCTAACTTATAAGCCTTATATAAGTAAAATAGAATTTAGTCTACTTTTGTTAGTAAATAATCCTAATATATTAATTAAATGTAGCTAATATATAAATAATATTTATATAAATATAGATACTTCTGATATAGGTAGATAGTTTTTAAAATCTCTATACTTATATTACTATAAATTATAAGATATCTGGTAACTGATATTACTATAATATATTAATACTAGGACATTATCTAATTAATAACTAGTTTCTAAGAAAATTAGATTAATATACTAAATTATAGAAAAGCTATATAACTTTTATTTTAATATTTACAGACTGCCTGTTAATTATAATATTAAGAAGAATATTACTAAAACTTAGTATAATAAACCAATACTCTTAGTTATAGTTATTATAGCTAAATATCTTATTACCTATTTTATATCTTTTTAGTTACAGATATCTATATAACTTTTAAGGAAGCTTAAATTTTATTATTAAGATATAGAAAAGAAATAAATTATAGAATACGTAGCTTTTATAGGCTTTTATTTTTTCTTTACTTTCGAGAGATTTATAAAGATTCTAAGCTTTATTGTTACGAAATAAAGTAGTTGCAGTGGGTTGGTACTGTCCGTTTAAGGCTGGGTTTGCCTAAAATGGTTCGTGATAGCTAAAATATAGTTTTTATTTGAATATATAAAGATATAGAGAAAAGAAGGCTTCCGCGTAACTGCCGTTACAGGAGTTTTATAGTAATAGGATAGCTGGTTATATAGCTGTATATATATATATATAACCACTAGAGTTAATATATATTAAATACCTCTAGGTTAAAAAGAAGTTATATTCTTATAGTTCCATCTTTCTAGTCTGAATTATTATATCCTAAGTAACTACTATTATTACTAGTATTTACTATATTATTACTAATATAAGTATTAGGATTATTACTACCGTAATTTATAGCTATATTATTAATATAATTATTAGGATTATTATTACTACCGTAACTATTAGGTGCGTTATAGTTGCTAGTGTCTATCTTAATATTGCTTCTAGAAGTATTAGAGGTATCTGGATTGGAGTTTTCAGTATTATCTACCTATTTAGTAAATATGGATATTAGGCTATTATTATTATTATTATTATTATTATTATTATTATTATTATTATTATTATTATTATTAT